>JAUTXW010000695.1:0-250000 GCA_030620095.1 Kuschelorhynchus macadamiae
AAGAATTATTTAGGTAGGTGGCAAGTTAGTAGTAAAGAGTGATGTAATACTATTTACGGACACTTAGTTATTTTACATACCGACATATGTGTGTATATGCATCAAATCTGCAAAATGCATTTACACTTATAGCACAGAAATAATTTTAAAAATTAAAAAAAACAGAGTTTTATTTTCCTAATGCATTTTTTAGATTTTTTTCCCTTTTATGATACATGCATTTTCCAGGGGGACGGAATATTAAATTTTCCTCTCCTTTTTAAGTATTTTTCTTTTAATTTTTGATTAATTTTGGCAGAATGACGTATTATGTTATAAATATTAATAATACAAAAAATATTTCAGCTGTATCAAAACACCGACCAAAAATGTTATTTGACAAAAAAGTAACGTATTGCAAATTACAAATGTTATCACACATAAAAAAATTATTTTTTACTTATAATTCAAAATACGTTTGGAAGAAGACATCCTTAGCTACATAAGATAACATAACCTCAAAAAACTATTTTTTCCAACTCAATTCTCTCAAATTCTAATAATCTGTCCTACATTTTTTAATTAAACAATTTTTCTCTATCTATCAGTTTTTTTTTGTGAACTGGACGGCCTATTGTGACCAACTACACGTTCTCTAACAGCCCATGGAGGGACAATTAGCGAAAAAAAAAGTCAACAATTATATTATTTGTGTGACAGCCTTCAAACTGTCTCTGACAACTGCCAGAAAATGATTGCTAGAAATACAAATACCTTTTATGTTTGTATATTTTTTGTAAAGTATATATATATATATATATATATATATATATATATATATATATATATCTGTTAAAATTTTGTGGTTATTTTATTTGCCTACTTAAAAATTCCCCATAATTGCCATATGTCAATTTTTTAATTTATTTTTCTAGTTCCCGTTAATTTATATAAGATATGTCATACAATAAAATATGTACAACTAACATATGGCTATTGTGTGTTTAGCGACGTTAATGTTCATAACACTTACTGTTGCTAAGAGAATATTTTCTGTTTTATACAATAAGACAATATAAAACTGTGTATTAAGAAAAATTGCTTTCTTTACCCCACACCCACAAGTCATATTTGTGGAAGAAGAAACATCGCTATTGTATGTTCAACGATGTTAATGAAAACCAGTTTTTCAATTTTCTGAAACTGCCGTTCCTCCGAAAAATGCTTCAATTTATGAACAAAATGTTTAAGAACAATAATTTATATTACTAGAGAACGTTATATAAAAATCCGCCGAGATATCGGGTTTGTTTTAATCTATGGATAATAGTTTTCAATTTTTTGTTTTTTTAAAGAAAAATAACACTTTAGAATTAAGGTGAGTATGTAAACAGTTTTGATTCAAAAGTGAAAAATCTACTAAAATCCAAATGACATTAAAGTAACCATTTCTCAACTCAGATGAGTAACAGTTAAAGTAATCACTAGAAATTTGAAAAGTTAAATGCTTTTAGTTAATAAAATAACTTAATATATTTGAATTGACAAATAATTAGTTTTTACGGTTCTTGCCATAAAAATAATATTTATTTTATCAATAAAAATCTATAATTTATTAAGCAGAAAATCCGTAAATCTCCTTTAAACAACACAAAAAACTGAATCTCTAAAAGGTTCAATAAATATTCCCTAAAATCAACTACAATGTGTACATTCAATTTTTCAACTGTTGCTCGACGTTCCGAATCAGGATTACCGATTTTTCCTTTTCAGTTTTGCCCGAGCGAACACTCGCCTTTACTCCGACTTTATTGTCAAGTTTAAATCGAATACATTTTTATGATCCCTGAAACCAGCCGGATAGAGTTTTCTTTCGTACCAGTAAAAATATCATATACATTATTGCTCGGTGGCTTATCGATGTTGCCATTTTGTTCAGACGTCGTAAGCTTAAACTTGAGTATTTATAATTTTCAAATGTTTGATTTTTATGAATAGTGGATTTATTTTCTTTTAAAAACAGTCCTTTGTAAGGTCTTATGCTGTCTGGCGTCTTATATGGTTCAATAATGTATTACTAAAGAACGGCTAAATGGAAGGAGTGGGCACAGCTTACTCTATGTGTTATAGTAAGCTGTGGAGTGGACGCTAACATTAGTAACACCAGATTTAAGGATGTTTTTTTTTAAATTATTCAGATTATTAGTTGTGGTTAGAATTGGAAATGGAATTCTTGATAAAAATATATTCTCATATAATTACAGTACCAGCATGTTCTTTGAATACCGATAAACCCAAAAAACTATATAAGTAAAATTTTTTTGGTAATGGTTTCAAATTCTGAAAAAGAGTGGTTAATTGTATATATTGCAATTCATCTCCAAAAAAATTAAACCAGAATTGTAACGTAGCATTGCTCCGAGCACCGACGCTAAATGAAGAAAAGCCCACTAAGTATAATTTTGGTGATATAGTTGTACAATAAGTTGTTTCATGTAATGAAATACAAAACGATAAAAATGCAAATATTTCTAGAATAAATAGGTAATAGAAACTAGATCTTTTAGAGAATCCCAAAATCCATTCTATACTCTGTATATTGTTTTCATATAGTTTGCTTTTTCTTCAGGAATGTAAAAATACCAGAAAAATGTGAATTACTTTGCCAAATAATATTAAAACAAGGATATGGTCCAAGTTTTGCGTCAAAAAGACTGTGAGCAATACGTTACCGAAATAGTGTTGGGGTAACTTTTCGATGCAATTTTTTCTCTAAAATAATTTGCTCCTATATATTACACAGACTAACTACTAATACACAAACGCATAAAGAATGAATATGCTATTTAAAAAATAGTTTTGCTTAATTAATAATACATAAATACAAGGTTAAGAAAAAACTGCTACTGACAATAGGATCTTTTAGTTTGGACAGTTTAATTTTTAGCCGACTCCATAAAAGGAGGAATTTAGGTTATCAATTTTCGAGTATTTTAATGACACGAAGTTCATTTTTACTCATTATTTTATATTTTGACAATGGGCATTGCGAATTTTTTATACATGTGTATAGATAGCGACTTTTATATAATGTAAGTACGGTGATTTTGGCAAAATTTCATGTGCAATGAACCCAATAGTTACATGTTTATTTTATGAGGGAGGTCCAAAATTTTAAAATTTTTAATTAAGTTTAGGGCTCGAAACTTAAACTTTCTATAAATAGAAGTAAAAACAGGAAATATATTTTCTATAAAGAAACTTTAAAAAAGCACTAAAAATTAAAAAATAATATTTTATTCCACCTTGAAAATTCGAAAGGGTGGCCCGTTTATCTTGGGACACTACCTTGTCACAGAAAGTACACGAGATGGAGCGAAAGGTTGAATACAAAGGTTAATTAGGGTAATTAGAAGGTTTAATTTATTTTATTTTCATATATACAGTGCACGTGGTTTTTTGCACGTTTTTTTTTAACCATATATAATTTGATGGGTTTATGATGCAATGTTTGGGATGTATTGATATTTTTCATCATTATTTGGTACATTTTTAGACCAGTATATTTATGGTATTTTGCTATTTATTAAAACTCTTCATGAGCCATGAAAAACAAATTTAGTTTTTATTTACTTCCTAGTACCCACTTCTCAAAGTACATAAATATACAGTGTTGCCAAATTACGCGTAGAGTTATTTTTCTCATATACCCCTTCATATTATGTTAGATCTAAATAGAGAACTAAACAAAGATTTCGACCATATTTAAAAACATGGGTATGCGAGGCACCGTTTTGAACTTATAGATGATTATCTTCAGTAAATATTAGTAGTGCGGCACATATATTGACATAATCATCGTATTTGGCTTTGAACACATCTTTTGTTTTTGATTACTGTCATACTTACTCAAATCTTCTGACACTTGTTGTATCGCCTTATTTTATTGTGTTTATACGCTTGTTTAATAGTATTTACAAGAGTGTTTTATATTATTTGGAGTTATATAACTAAATTTCCAATAATTTAGAATATATGGAAAAATAAAGAGAAAAGCAGACGTCGTTAAGTTTTCACTGATGACAAGCAACTCAATATATTGTTGTACTGTATAAGAACAACGCTGCAAATGTGCATTCAAATGGAAGCCGTATAAATGTTGTCTAGTTCAAAAAAATGGAGCAACTTTATCACAACTTCAGGTTAGTTTATTCAAATGATTGAAATTGACTACAAAGATGTACCAAAATCGAGCTTAAGGTCATGGCAAAACATCAGGTGCAAGTGGTCCAATATTGATTTGCAAGATTTTTTAATTGTAAGGCTTATATATTTGTATTCAATTTCAAAGCAATAGGTTAGGTTGAAGTTATTTGCAATGACTTCAAAAATGTATCAAAATCACGTTTACTGTCAGAAAGTAATCGAATTATTGAAATGGCACATAACCTATTATGTGCACGAAATTTCAAATCAATTTATCATGTAGATATGGTTCAAAATTAGATTACAATATTTGAAATGGACAGACAGACTGATAATCAAACAGAAAAATTATATTACATAAAAGTTTGTACAAAGAAAGACATTTTAATATATAATAAATGAGCTGCATGTATCAGACAATGTACAGGGTTTTTCCTTATAATTAGGTATGCTTTTATAATTATTAAAGTATCGAGGGTATTATAAGGCTAATAACACTGAATGTCCGAGTAATTATTATTATTTTTTTTGAGAAAAATCTAATTTTAATAATAATTAACCAAGTTATTATTTTAATGCCCTAGGGCATTATTTTCCTGTAATAATGCCTATGATCTTATTTCTTAATTAGTTATTGTTTATAATGCCCTACGGCGTTATTTCTTAATTAGCTGCTCATTTTCTTGATTAAATGTTCATCATTTTACTTTACAAGTAACATTTAATAAAGAAATGTTTTAACAAATCCTGACAATTCAGAGAAAACCATATAACTTTTATAAAAATTTTTTCTAGTATCTCTAAAACCTTAGCTCATAGACCCCGTTTAAAATTTAACCAGATACCCTGTACCTATTAACAAGTAGAGCGTGATCTTATATTCACCGATAAATTTGACCGGGTAGAAATGACCACCAATATGTGACTTGGAAGACCAATGAAATTATATAACTGAAGATTTTTCATTTAATTTGGCGTATATTTTATTTTTTAACTCGATGGTGAAAAGTGTTCCAAAAAAATACCATCCTTTTCGATTAGCCTGCGAGAAATGGTATTGTTATTTTATCGACGAAAGTTTATTTTTGGATTCATAAATATGAGGGAACTTTTAACGATTTTTGGTGTGTATTTCTTAAAAGCCAGAGTTCCTTTAACCTCATCTTTTTCTAATATTAAAAAGGACAGCTGAGGCCTAATTTAAAATGTTCATAAAACAGAAGTAGTTGAGCCTTAAGCTTAACTATTAAAAATTCAAAAATCCACATTCTGGAATTTCTATTTACATTAGCTATTTTCATACAGCTACAATTAAATTGTTCATTCTAACTGCTGGTTTAATAAATAAAATAATAATATAATATAAATAAAAAATAAATAGTAGATTCACTTTTCAGATATAATAAAATAGTAGATTCATTTTTCAGACATGAACCTTACCATCCTGTTATAATTTACGACAACATTTTTTAAACGATCTGGTAGATTTATTAAAACAGATTCAGCTAGCTAGTGCAAAACTGTCAGGGTGATGTTAATTATATAGAGATTTATAGCGAGCGGTCTAATTAATTTTGTATAGTTCTCTTGACAGGTGACGGGGAATAAGGCTAGTCGCGTTGATCCATTCAGTAGCCGTCGCCGACGCTTCGTTTTATTTAATACCTCGCGTCTCTAATTTATTTACTAGATTAATTTGATAGTACGTTCTATGGTTTAGGGTATGTAATATAAACTAGTGAATTCAAATAATTTCAATGATAATATATTATATTGTTCCTATATAAATAATGGTTTTTGAATGATTTACTAAAAATAATATTGATGTGTTTCTAATAATGTATAGTTAGAGTTCAGAAAGTAAAAAAACAGTAGAACAATTTTACAAACTTTGTTAATGCCAAGATTATCTTTCATTAGTTTTTAGAAGTTGAGGGTGTGGTGAAATTCTGTTCCAAAGGGGGCACGCATACGGGACGTTAACATTTCAAATATTTAGTTTTCTCAATGCGCCTCCTACATTCTAGAGATTCAAATTTGGTACATAAGAAACTTAATATTATAATTAATATATGTTTAGTGATTATATTACAATTTAGGAAATTATAGAGGGTGTAATATTTTTTCTGGTTACGACCCCTTTGATAACACCAAAAATGTTGCTGTAACGGCACCTTTTTGATTACTGATATTGTTCCTACAAAAACCTTAATATTGGCCGGGGTGCATAATGTATCATATGTTCTGATACCAAAAAAAAATTAGAGTATAAAAATTTAGCCTTGCACCAAGTGTCGTTAATTTGTATTATTATTTTATTACATGTTCAACTTTACTTCCAAAACTTAGGCAGTTACATTTCTAGCAGTTCTTTCTCAAAATTCGAGATGTGCGCTTGTTGCGGGTTGGCAGAGAACCGATATTATTTCTTATTAAATTAATCCAACAACTTTGTTAATATGTATGAGTGTACAGGGTCGACAAAAAAAAGATAGAGAAAAATAAAAATGTTGCAAAAGTAATATTCGCACGCACTAGTTCCAAAATCGAAGTGATTTTTATATCTTCCAAGTTCTCCCTCAGATCAATACATTTATGCTGTTCTTTGCCTTTTTTTTTAGTTTAATTTGCAGGTTGCAAGCAGTTGATAAAATGTTTATGCCATTTCTGTATGTTTAAGTGTAATAAAGGACTAATAATAAATTTAGTAAAGTGTTATAGTAGCTGCACAAAATTAAGGCACCTTTTATATTGAAAAACGCAATAAAACAATAGCTATTTTGGATACTAGTGTGAAGAATACACGTTTAAGGCAAGTATACGAATGTTTCATATGCGTGCTTTAAATACAATTTTTAAACGAATATCATTCAAGACTGTTACTAAATTGAAAAGTAAAATACTTTTCACACTAGTGTGAAATTTTGAATGAATATTTTTTGAGCTAGCATACAGGACCCGGTCTAGAGGGTGCGCGTTTGCCCGGGGCGGCAAATTTGGAGAGTAATGACTTTCAATATTAGGGCAAGAAAGAAAAAAGTTCATATTTAATAGCTACATAATTTAGATTTAAAATTAGAAAATATAAGGGGCTATAAGGAAGTAAAAAATAAAAGAGAAAAAGAGGGGGCAAAAACTACAGAGCAAATTTAAAATATACCAGTTACTACATATTAAAAAGAAGATAGATGCCCAAAAAAGTGGACACACCTAGCAGCAAACACATATAAATTATAATAATTATTATAGCTTAACAACCATTTTTTTAACCCTTTAAAACGTAGTTTTGTTCCAGTATTTTTATTTTCACAACGTGCACAACGTAATGTGATTTTGCCAGAATGTCTTCTTTATTTGAAGAAGGGCACTTTTGATTCCCTTTGAAAATATATCTTGGCAGGGGTCATTAAGTTTGTGATTAAGTGGTGTGTGATTCCAAAACTTACTCAGTGTATCTTTAAGCAACCAGCTACCTATTTTTTGAATAAAACAAGAGTCCGTCCATTCTTACACTTAAGATTACACCACAAGTGACGTTCACTCTAAAAATTACATTACTTTGAGCATATTGATCTGTTGACGTTTGAGTACTATATATGTTACCGTAAAAAGCTGAAATCCGTCATATCGCGTAAAAACGCGAAATTTCTAAGAGTGTTAGTAATATCGGATTCTGACTAGTTATATCTAGTTATGACTGTTGGTAACAGTAAAATGGCGAATAAAAAGATAATTTCGGTGTTTTACTATGTTTTTCTAGATAAAACCCGTTCGTACTAAGCATGTAATAGTAAACATGCGATCTATACAAAAAGGATTAATTTCCAACTAAATTTTTTATCAGTAAGAGAAACAGTAATATTGATAAAATTCTAAAACAAGTCAAAAGAAATATGTTGCTTACAAACCTTTCTAACGCACTATGTTGTAACATATAAGAAAACTAGAAAATACACATATTGTTTACCCTATTTTCAATCAACGTCTATAACAAATGACTTTAGCCTTTGCTTACTAACTATTATATAAAAACTTAGAAATAATACAAAAATAGTAACAAATACAAATACTATATTATACAGAGCGAAAGTTGGAAAATATACTCAAAAATATCTTAAACGTTATTAATTACAGTAAGAAACTGCAGGGTACGTGCTGCATTAGATAGTGATATTGGCGACGTTGTGAAGTTTACGGTTTTTCAACCAACACCATAGGACATTGGACCACGCACACACCTTATAGAAAATCGGTTTCGGTGAAGTTGGGTGAATTTTTATATGTTGTAGTTCTTGACCTCCTGAGCAAAATATACCATAAGCACAATCTAATCCAACGAATAGATTTAATATACAGGGTGTTAAAGTTTGCCTAAACCTCATATAAAATACATAAGGAAGATAGGATGACACCAATTAGTTTTTTCTACATATTTAACGTATAATAGTACGTCTCAAAATAAGAAAAAAGTTTTGTATGAATGTAGGACTAAAAACCCTTTAGTTCCGGGATATAGGGTGAACACCTTTTACAATACAACACCCTGCATCTCGAAAATAAAGCATTTGCAGACCCATTTTCATATAAAATTTTATTCTTATTTTAAGAGGTATTATGCGTTAAGTATGTTGAAAATACTAATTTTGTGTCATACTGTTTTCTCCATGTTTTGTATATGGGGCTGGGCAAACTTTAACACCCTGTATATTAAAAACTAGTCGTAGGATTAGATTGTGTCCATGGTATCGTTTGCTTAGGAGATCAAGAACTACAACACATAAAAAATTCAGCCAATTTCACCGAAACCGTCTCTCTCTTGACCAATCAGCGCTGTAAGTATTCTAGATATATACTAGATCGTATTCTTACCATTTAGTATGCAGTAGGAAGCGGTTTTAACTAAAACGTTCAGTAAATAAAATGCCGATATCTAATATTTTGTCGGTATTTTACTAAATGCGTTAGACACTACGCGATGTTACTAGTAAGAACCCGATATTACTAACACTCTTAGAAACTTCGCATTTTTATTTTTCTACGGATTTCGGATATTTATAGTAACTATACATGAAAATTTATTACTGAGCAGACCTGGAATCATCAAAAAAACTGAACTCTGGGCAGTTACCTTCCATAGAGTTTATTTCATCTCGGTCAAACTGAGGTTTTTACTCCCGTGTGATCTCTGTAGTTAATGCCGATCCCGCAGCTGTTTGGTGGGAAATTATATTGGATTTATGGAGCCTTCTCCTTAAAGAATCGTCACTTGCGTGAACTGGATTTACATCCCAACTCTATTGTATTAAATACACATCGTTTTATAAGGTAGGTACTACTGAAATATTTTAATCAAATGAGATGTAGAAATTCTGACGATTATTAAAATTATAATTTTTTTTGCGGTTAAACCTGAATATTTTTTTAAGGGCGCCCATGAATAAAAGGATTATGCTCTTTTCTTAACCATCTGCTCTTCTAAAATATTATTTTTGAAAATCTTTAGATAGCTGACCCCTTTAAACGAATTATTATTGATATAAAGGAACTGGCTAATGAAATTGTGATTAAGCTGAAATTTTACCACCGCACAGAGTCAGATAGCATTCCTTGTATAAGTAAAAACGAACCATTAAATACAATAAACAAAAATACAAAGCAGATTTATTTTTCTTTACGTTTTAAACTTATGACCATAACGCTCGCTACATATGAGAAAACATTTCTGAAAAATTTTTACGTGCGATCGCTTTTATATATCTGCTAACTTATAAACTTATTTTGACAAATGACATTTGCTGTTTAATATGGCAGAAAATTTTAAAAACAAATTCTACAGTTGGTAAGAGTACGGTTGGGTAGTGAGATATCGAAAAGTTTTATAAGAAAAAGATGTATAAAATTTGACTTTGCATGTTTCAGCAAATTTTTGAAAAATTATTTAAAAAATATTAAAATATTATTTTTTTTTATACTTTCCATGCGATAAAAAAAATTGTCAATATCTTTCTAAAAATAAGTGTATCAAGGCACAAGTTATATTGATTGCCTATGATTTAACAAACTTTTATATTTCCTTTACTGCTAAAGTAATAAGGTTTTGCTTTAGGATTTTTAAACGCTTCTCATCAACTCACATGCCCGTACAACTCCAAATCAAATATGCCGAAGACTAAACCTAGCAGGCTTTGAAATAGAGAACTGGTAAACATTAAAGATATCTCAACATTTATTTGTATTAAAATAAGTATTTTCAGGAGGTTAAAATCATTGCTACATTTGGTTAAACAGACAAAATCAAATTTAAGGAACTACGAGTTTTAGAAGTAGTAGGAAGCAAAATTTGATAAATAACAGGCATAAAAAATAATTTATGCTTTAAGAAACTTATTTTTAGAACGATATTCACAAATGTTTTCGACAGATAGGATATCCTTATAAAATTTTTCAATCTCTTGTGCTAAATCTACTTTTAGCAATTTCAAAATGGGATTATAAAGTTTTCTGTCATCTTGAATGGCAAATAGCATATGTCAAAATCAATTTATTAGTTATTAGAGATGCGGAAGAGACCGCGCGTAACATTTTGCTGATATGTTAATAATAATAAAAAAATCCCATAGGAACGAACATATGGGGGACATTGTAAATATATTGGGCTTGTGGGTCGATGCTCGTGTCTTTCTGGCAAGAATGATTAAAAAAAGCATATTGGATGATAATTCATCAGAATATAATCCGTGATAGTATCTGTAAAACGGAGACAATTCAATACAAGCTTCTTTGTGGTGTTTGGATCTTCCATCAAGTGAATGGTTATTCTGTGGACAGAGTCAAGGATGCTAAGGATGATTGAGTCGAGGATGTTAAGGATGACGAGAAGCTCTCCATATATGCAAGCGATATTCAAAGCTGGATCTGATTTGCTAGGTGTTGCAGGCGAAATTTATTTTCCAGCTCGAAAAAGGAAAGCAAATTTTTTCGGGTCTGCTGTGGCAATTGAGGTGATGTGATCATCAGCAAAGATCTTTCTGAAAAAGGATACCAACTAGGTATATTTAGCTACGAATATTTGATTATTCATTTAAATCAGGTCTTCGGTTAGGGATAACTCTACGCCTGTTATCAATTTCACCCTTGGAAACAGGTTTGACAAAGTGTATGTTGGGGTGGAGTGTGAGTATGATGAAGAGCTACTGTGGACTTTTAGTGGCGAAAGGCGTATTGACTGTTATGGATAACTTTTTACCTTTCAAGGTAATCTAAAAATCAGTATTGATATACTACACAATAATTTTTAAATAATTAGCAAGCTAAATTATTTGTAATAAAAATTATGATATAAGCGTTAAAAGTAAATTTTTAAGGCACGCATATGAAATATTGCGTAATGATCCAAGCGAGTTCTGCAGTTCACATGACGGCCCCAAAAATTCTTTTAACACAAATATCATACAATATTTTTTTACGAACGGCAATAAAAGCTCTCACACAGTTACAAATTAAATTTCTATGATGTTTAATAAAGTGAAAACAGCTCATTTTAAATAGTATCGTATATAAAATTATAAATCCTAACAACCATTGTTAGCTCAATTGTCTACGAGAAATTTAAAATATCTTGTCAGTTTTTTAAAAAGGTGTGGTGATTTTTGCCTGAAATGCAAATATACAGGAAAACGATGCATCGACTCGTTTAAAGATATAGATGAAGCGGCCAATCGAGCTACCTTGGATTTGTTATCCAGAAAATCCTAATGCAATACGAGATTGCTTACGGTAAGTTTGTGAAATGGTGTGAAGAGAAAGGTGTTTCTAAAAAATATACTGAAAATGTATTTTATGACATATTTTGCGGAGAAAGTGAAGGGAGAGCTGTAAAAGGAATACATTTTTCCTGTTGCTTACATTGTACAACTAATATATTAATTCGGAATTTCACATTTCAATTTTAACACGAGTATTTTAAACTTTAGGCCACTAATGCCTTAAAAACATTTGTAAGGCTACTAGGGGTTGTTAAAAATTGCGTTTGTAGAAAAAATCGTTTATTTTTGCCTAATAATATGTGACTTTTTATTTCTCTCGCAGAAGGGAATAATTGTAATCGCGAAACAACCACCCTCCGAGATCTTTTCAGATCTTTACGTTTCGAGGTCCCTAGACGAAGAAAAACATGTATGTAAAAACATAGTTTAAAAACTACTTACGTCTTCGAATTTTGATAAAAAATGAATGGTCACATGGGGATGACCTGGTATTATTTTGATAAAAATCAAATATAGCAAAACAAAATGAACAAGCTACTTAATTGGCAGATTTCAACATTTGTGCAAGACTTAATTGTGGTATAAAAATGAACTTGCGGTACGGATTCAAGATGGCAGAATAAAATGGCGGCCAAATAAAATTTTTATATCGTAAAAAACTCACCTTCCCAGGTTTTACATATTGTTTTAACATCCCTAAATGCTGAAAATAAGTTTTCACCATTCCGTTAATATGTCTGTCGATCTGTCTGTCCATCTGCCAGTTAGCGGCGTAACTAAAAAACTACTTACCCGATTGACTTCAAATTTTGGTCAAAAATTAAAGCTCATGTGGAGATGACCTGATAATATTATGGTAAAAATCCAATGTGGTTTATTATTATTACTTCAAATTTTGTATAAAAATCAAGTGTTACATAGGAATGATTTAGTGATATCTTGGAACGAATCCAAGATAGCAAAGCAAAATGGCGGCCTAATATTTTAAAAAAAAATCAGCCTGAAAAACTGCGTATTTGATTAATTTCAAATTTTGTGCATTAAGTGTGACATAGAGATAAAATTGTAAACTTGTGGTATGTAAGATGACGAAACAAAATGACGGCCAAAAATATGATAAGTAATATTTTAATCTTAATGAAAAGCAGTGTTAATTGTATTAAGAAATCAAATATTTCTGTAGTCAAAAATACCTATGATTTGTGATTATGTTGTTTTTTACCTTTTAGTTATAATATATGAATACGTTTTTTTATATAATAATTGTATTAGTAAATTAAACAATACATTTATATTTATATTATATTATAAAATTCTTATAACAAATGATTTTATCGCATGTTCTTCACACAAGTCATTTACCGGATAATAAGTAAGCCAGGTTTTACTTTCAAGACGTATTCACTCTGAAATAAAAGCGCACAATAATCAAATATAAGCGTTTTTCACGCACGAAATTAAGTTTACAAGGCTTTCACTCTATACTTCTAACATCAAAAGATTGTATAATAAAAGCGATTGAATGTTTTCTTTGAAGTGAAAAGGATCCTTGATAGTCAAGAAGGGTGCGCAAAGATGTTTACTATTCATTTAGTGCCATCAGGGATGTTTTGAGTCGCAAGAATGTGCCACGATAATAGCACTGAAAGTGTCCTTAGGCAACCTATCTAAGTGGTTTGACGCTATGAGTTTAACAAAGTCACAAGGGATATAAATTTAGGAAATCAAGCCTGGGACTCTTGGGACATTTTGCGTGCGCAGGGTATGAGTGCTTCACTCCGATTTATAATTAATTTATTATTGTACACAATATTGGACTAAACAGGAATATTAAGTCTAGGAATCGGAAACATTAAGTTTATAAATTCTAATTTTGAATGCGTTTTCATTTTTTCACTTAGTAATTTCAAGCATCAATCGGTAGTCGAGGTATTAAAAAAATTCCTTTATATTTGGTTCTTATATTTTAATTCCGGCTTAGTCGGAAATGACTCATTTTTTTGTTGTTTAGTTTACTGGCCTTGAGAAGTCTTATTTACCCACGAATTATAACATATTATTGTATAAGTGTAATGTGTGTAATACTAAGAATAATACGTAATCCTACCGACCATAGGAGATTAAATGAGGAACCAAACGATGTAAGACAGCGATTCACTCTTCACGCCCTGGAGTCAACAATGTTAAGTACAAAGGATATCCAAGCTAATTAAAACTATACTACTCATATCTAATTTATACTATGCAATCCTATACCTTTATTTTACACATCATTAAATATTTGAAAAATATTTTTTCCAAATTATTATTTGATATAATACTAAATACGAGACGTGTGCTATTCATTGGAAGTAAATGAACCTTACTCAGTTCGGTGGACAGGTGGAAAACCGCTGTGCTGTTATGCTTACAATTAAAAAGCCTGTGGTTTAAATCATCTATGCATTATAACACGAGCACAATGGACTGATTTTAATCATTTTAAAAAGATGCCTGTTGAAATTTCCATTCCCGACCAAAAATCTACAGTACGACACAAAAATGTTGTTTAACTCAGGATATACTTATATATTATATAAGCTGGGAGAGTCAGCTGAATAATTTGTATAGGGGTGCTTCCAAGAGTCTAAAATGTTTTTGATATGTTAATATATATCAGAATAGGGAATGTCTTGGAAGGGTATTCCTGATACAATAGCTTTTTTTGCAGCTTTGTTAACCAATTCGTTACCTATAAGTCCACAATGGTCTTTTACCCTGACGAATTTAACGTTTATTTTATTACTATATTAATTACAGACCACATTTAATATATTTGCATTAATTGGGTTCTTGCATGTATCGCAATTCCTTAGATACAATCAGACTGACTGAGAATTAGAGAATATGGTAATATTAGATAAAATGTTCTCAGAGGAAACGTATTTTAATGCTTTTAGAATAGCTACAGCCTCGGCTGTGAACACGGAGGACATAGAATTAAACTTGTATTTTCGTATAATATTAATTGCAGGTACAGTAACGCACATGCTAAGCCCTTTTAATTTTTTGAACCGTGCGTCGGTATATATTTTGTAATAATATTTGTATTTATTTAATATCACAAAAAAACATTTGGCTAACTGTGATATTAGTAAATTTAGGAAAGACAACTTCCAAATTGATATTTTATCACAAATTGGGATTCAAACAGGAAATATGTGCGGGGTTTAATAATAGTATTATTACGAATCAAATTTTAAAAAGGTTTTTTTTCATTAAAACCATGTAACATTTTCACATTGTTCGAAAGTATCTAAGACTTTTTAGCGCATGATTTTTAATAATTTTATTATTGGTTTAGTTGCTGGTTTTTATTACCATGATGACAGATATAGATTAAAGACAAGCATTGGTTAAAACTTTATACGGCCCTCAAAGTTATTTCTAAAATCATTGTAATAATAAAATAACACTTTAGTTATGAAACCTGCAGTAAAGCCTTTACTTAATATTTTTTAATATTGCAGAAGTAGTCATTATTCATTTCTTGAGGTCCTATAATATTTAACCTATTCAAGTATTTAGTTTTGATTTCCTTTGTCAAAACACATACCTCCTCTTGCTTCGTGATATGAAATTAAAATCTTAAATTTAAAAGTTTGGCCCTAACATTACAGTTGATTTTGTAGCTTTGTACAGATAAAAAGCGGATTTATAAAAAATCGAACGAATCTTCCACATGATTGCGCTTAAGAATAACATCGCACAGTTGTGCGTTATAATAACGCACAGTTGTGCGATATGATGCGTAGTATGGTAATCAAATCAGCCTTGATTACCGCTCTAATCGCGAGGTTTCTCTGCATCGCCTTACCTTTGTTTTGATTTTATAACATTTCTTACTGTTTTTATCGACTGGTGACACCGGCATTATTTGAGATTTAAATCGGTAACAATTATCTCTTTTTATTTAAGACTGGAACAACCCACCACCCGGTATGTTAAAAATATTCCCAGAAAAAGTATAGTAGAACAGCTGAATAATTAGCTTAGTACAAACTCACTACGATTATTTTTTCGTTTGTAGAAAGCACCTTACCACTCTCGTTATTTAATATAGTATTTATATTCTTTTACAGCCAAAATTACGTTTAAGTGTTCTCTAGTAAGAGCAAGTGCGCGGCGTAATTTTGAGTCCCAATCTTTCTAGCCTAATTGGTCACCACCGAGAATTTTGTGGTTTGGAATTGAAATTGGGGTGTATGCACATTCTAAATATTCTATTAAACTTTTGAGGCCTTTTAGTTAAGTGCTGCATGACTAAATGTTGTCTTCGTTTAGTTTCCGAGACACTCAAGTTTTATTAAAGCCTATTTTTGTAATAATATTTTAACATTGACTACCAAAATTAAGATTATTTAATAGTGCATCATCGGTAGTTACAACAGGCAACTAAGTATTACTATGTTTTTATATTATTAATCCTCCTATAATATGCTAATTGCTTGTTTTCAATTTATTTTTCTATAAGCGGAATTTGCATAAGCGATAAAAAAGAATTTTTAATGCGAAATATGTGACCTATCATAGTGTGTTTCTTGAGAAACGGCAAATACATTGTCAAAAGGGTAAAAAAATGTACCTGACTAATAAATAACTAGAAACCAACATTATATTACTCAGTGTCTTAAAGAAAACAACCTACAGATAGTTAATCAGAAAAATTAACTTTAGTATCACTCTGGTTTTTAGAAAAAACATTAACAGTATAAACAAAAATATCATTTTTAAAAGTTAGAATTTTTTTTATCTGATTTTCATTGGGCTAAGTGTAGTTTTTCTTTTTAGAATATTAGTCTATAACATTTTGAAATTTGTGTTTAATTATTTAGTTTATAGTAACACTGAGGCAATTACAAAATTTGGCTAGTTATATAGTTACTGATTTTCCCACAGTGTTCCGTCACCATCCTGTCGAATAACGAGTTGGATTTTTCCAAATTTACATATCATGCACTTCATAAAAGAAAATTAATAGAATTTATATTAATATGGTACTATTGAAAGTGACATATTTTGAATATATAATCAGTTTTAGTTAATATGATACTGGCCTTCTTTATTTATGAAAATATCAAAATTTTCATTTACAATAAATATTCTATTTTTTTTTCTTCTTTCAGTCGATTTCACACACATGAATTATAATAAACATATTTACTCTCTTCATTCTTGTAAAATATCAATTCAACACTTTGAGAACATTTGAACTAGTAGAAAGTTTCAGTCTACATAGCTTTTTGTGTTCATTTATCCAAGCTGCTTTCCATTATGTTTGCTTTATATGGAATGTTTAACGAACGTTAAACATTCCATATAAGTATATTCCATATTAGTAATCTGAAACGAAATTGAACATTATATCTTTGTAGTTAAATATAACCTTTAAAATATAATATCAAAACTTTTATGTAGATTGCATCTTACATAGCTCAATATGTTTTATTCATATTTCATTGGATTATATTTTGTAAAGTATTTATAGTTTCTTTAAATTAAGACAACAGAATTTTGTTTTGTTTTCAAATATTCGGAATTTGCCTGCCTTTCTCTGCTAGCACTATGGTATCATTGGTCTCTTATTTTCGGCATCCAGCCAGCTTTGACAATGTCTGGTTTTTATTTCATTTCATTTACGATTTTGGTTCTGCTCAGGGGCAATTCGCCAGCTCTATTCGGGGACACATGACCAATCTTATTGGTGACCGTGGACGTCGAAGGAGCCCTCTAGATGACTAGAGGGTTTCAGGTTAAGAATTCAAGATATGGTTTCGGGATATAATTTCAAGTTTATGGTGTAATTTTTGGGGTATATGAACCAAGAGTTCTACAATGGTTTTGGAGTTCCTTCCTGTAAGACTACGAGGAATTAATTCTTAATTTTATATTTATAAATTTTACATAAGGTAGCAGACACAAATCCTAACCGCATGGTAATAATATACAGTAAAGGTTTAAAGGGAACTTTGCAAATAACCTTTTTCGTACCACCTTAGTGTTCAAGACTTCAGTGTAATTTGGTATAAGTGACAGTTGCGTATTTAAAGAATCCAAAACTATAAAAGCCTATGGGAGCAGTCGTAGACACTTGATGTAAAGTCATTTTCTCAGTAAAGAAATGCAGCCAACCTAAAAGTAAAAGTCCAATAGAACGCCATTGTTTATTTTCATCTCCCCTATAAATATTTAGCTATGATGTTTGTTTTTGTGAGTATAAAGATTAAAAATGCATACAAATTAAACATTACGCTAAAAAAAGAATTACTCTTTATAATAAGATATTTAATAATAATTACTTTATTTAAACTAAAGTCCAAAATTACATTTTTGAGATTTAAATTGGTCTATATATTGACCAAAATGTATTGAAAATTAACGAATTTTAAAGGCGCGTCATTTTTCTACGACTATCATCAGCATATTCACCAAAGAAATTGCCTGGGTTTTAATTTTAGGTCCTTAGCATAGCCAAAAAACTAAGTGAAACCCATGTTTTCTACCTCAAATACCAATAACGTATTCTATACGCTTTACACCGTATTCCCAATTGTTTTTGTAGTCGACATAACTGTTTTGTTTGTATTAAAACGAACCATACATATTTTTAAAACGCATCAAGTAAAGGCAGAAATAAGGAAGTAACGAATAGGGTGAATTATTACTATTCGGCTACTTAAATGGAACTACACGATTCCGTACTTTCTACGTAATAGTCCAAGTCACAGTTACGTGTTATTCACTAAATAGTTACCCTAAAATTGTTACCCCTTTTGGTAATGACTACGTAGTTTCCGCTACAACAGAACGTGGCGACACCAAGTTCCGGTTACTTTAATGAAAATACTTGTGATAACAATGACGTATTCATGACTAAAAGTGCTGCTTGAGTAGGTTAAAATATTTATATAATAAATCAGATTGTAGTAAATTTCTATGCTACTTTATCTCAAAAAGTGCACAAAAAAGTAAACTATAAATTATTCATATTTTAATTTATACAGGTTGATACAAATTCTAGACCTAATAACAAGGATCTGGAAAACCGTAAGATATGCGAAATTGGTTAAATTAAATTACGATTACGAATTAGAATACGAATCAACATGCTTCAAATGCAATCTTCTGTATTTTTGCCGACCTGATCCTCGACCGTGCTGATACCGATACACAAATTTATCCTTGGTGGTGTGGTTTTCTTGGATATTAATGGCATACCCGGAATTTAAAAAAAATGGTTACATAAATATTTTGTACGTTTTCAATCTTGTACCTTCTTCTAGTGATAAGGTTTCCTCAGAAACTCAGGATGATGTTTCGGCCATCTGATGCAGATGAAAAGGTTCGTCGTTTGTGAAACTAGGCAGAAACTCTGACTCTTGAAACGCAAAAGTCACAAGCCTGGTTTTCAAAACGATTTAATTACATTGCTTGGGGTAAGGGCATTTTGAAAAACTATTTTTATTGCGTAGGTAATTTGCCTAATCGTTATCGTCTTTCCAGAATTGGAAGTCATCCAATCAATAAATGCCATTGAGCAATATGATTTAAATGGCCCGTACATACCAACATCCAACGGTTACAGTCTGTGCAATGTGTGCGGCGGAAATGAAAGTATAACAATTCCGTTTTCACGTTTATAATGTATCGCTTTTACAGTGGTGACTAATTTAGGATTATCTAGCAACAGTAATATTTTATTTTCTATCTAATAGTTTGTTTAATATTTAATATGTTCCAGAACATGCATGAGTAAATCATTAGTCATCTAGCTGAACTTGTTGCCTAACGTAAGGCTGAAAATGGGGGCATCAATAAGGTAGTCGTCAGGATTACGTATTCTAGGGAATATATACTGGAGGTAAAGTTGTTGCTATTTATTACCCCTACAAATGTAATTCTTCTCTTTCTACAGATGCTGTTTAGCTGATTTGCCTTTTTCCTTTAGTAGATATTATCTTTACAGGTTTCATAATTTTAGATATCTCAGTATCGTCTACTGTGTATATCTGAATATCTCTTCCGGCTTAAATTTATTTGTTTGTAATACTAATTCAATGAATGTTTCACCCTCCTCTGGCAGCATTTTTTCTGAAATTTTTTCACATAAACGTTTTTAATTTTTCATTCATTTCGGTTCTCGTTATTTTTTTTATAATATAACTTCCCACAATTTGAAACAAATTCTTATCTTTATGTCACACTTTCGTAAATTCCTTAATGCATTTCATTAAAACTCTGTTACAAAAATCAAAGAACAAATTTGGCGCCTGTAAGGGTAATTAAAAATGCCAATAATAATTTCTTCCAAATACAGACAAAAACCTAATGGTTGTAAAATATTTACTACTTTAAGACTATTTTAAAATTAAAATGTTATGTGCAGAAAAAAATTATTAGTATGAGGCAAATTCAATCAGTAGTTGTATGTGTCCCACCGACGCGAGTGGTTGAACGTGCCTCATAATAACGCGCAAAGGAAATTATACTATTCCTGCATAATACGTTTTTTGTTAGGTTAAAATGCCTCTGGCAACAGATTTATATCTGTCAAAAATAGATGTGAATAAACAATTTGTGTAATAATAAATAATTAAGTCCAAACATACAACGTATTAAAACCTAACATTTACCTTTATTTCAACGACATTGTTTATTTTCTCATTTGAGCCGCGTAACTAGGCTGATATTGGCCCCGGGTAAACAAATTCAAACGAGGATTTTCGGCGCTAAATACAAATAAAGTGTATTTTTATATAGTGTGGTTGAAAGTGCCCCTTTATAACACCAATGGTTTATTATATTAGAAAATAAGAATAAGAATCAACGTAAATATCTAATAATAGTTTCCAAGTTTAAAAGCAATGTCAGGGGGAGGAGTACTTTATAGGTTAATGGATTGGAAAGAACGAGATTTAGTTAATTTTTTTAATCGAAATCCAAATTGAAAAAAAATTCAAACGCATTTTTTTATATGGAAAAATAGGCTATTAATAGTAGTAATAAAATGAATAAAAAACAGTCTTAATAAAAATTAAACTTTTTTAAATTCATTATCTTCTAATAAGCTTCGCGTCTGCAGTCCGCGTAAAAAACAAAGAAAAAAAAAAATGTTAAAATTGTGCAAACAATTGGGGCCCAAAAATAATGCTTAGGAGCCTTGTCGAGTGTATATTATGGTGGACAAACAAAAAATAACTCCATTCCCTAATCTGATTTTAAAATATATTGATTATCACTGTTTCCGTAAAGCTTTCTTGATTACCTTTTAACCCCACTCTCAATTTAGATTAACTGATGCAGTAAACGAAGAAATTTTAAAATAATTTCATTCATATTTCATAGTTCTGTAAAAAAGGATTCATGCAAAACATCAAATAGCTTTATCACAAACTTAACTTAAGTTTTAAGACTGCTTTATTTTTCACTTAAAACAACTAGATAACAATTTTGTAGGAGAAGTTTTTATTACTTTAAAAAGCCAATTTAATTACCCCCTAAAAATGATTTTGATGACTAATCTGTGACTGAACCTGTTTGATTTATGAAGCAAATTGTTTTAACTAAGCTATTTAATGACTATTTTAAATCATTATTAAAACACACCCACGTATTTTTTATTTATCGTTCGATTTTAATAAACCTTTTGTTTAATTATATCGTTCTAAAAAGTATACCTTAAGGACAAGATGTTAGTATTTTCGTACCAAAACTAACCTGAAAAAAAAACTAAATTTCGTTTTTACAAAAAATCTGAGTACGTTACTGGATTAAACATTCTTTAAAATGCATAAAAAAATTTTTGTGAATAAATAAATCACAGTGCCTTTATTTTTTCTAATCAGTAACACTATTAAAATACCATGAGTTTACAATTCTTCAAGAAAGGAATGATTTACAATATGCCGACATTTTTGTAGTAAAACAAAGACACTATGTCTTAAAGGTACAATTTCTACTACTATAATCAAAAAAAGTTCATCAAAATAAAATGATTAACTAAAATTTAGGCGGGTTTTCCGTAATTGAATGATTGATGATATTAAATATTGATACTAAATATCAATTATTGTTGCACATGCTAAGTAATTGTAAAAAACAGTATCAAAATATGCTACAAATATAGTCGCCGAAAAATTTTAAAAATTTCAGCAGTAAAAATTGTTTTAGAGTTTCAAGAAAGAAGACATGATTGATCCTAGCTGTGAAGCTTAAAACAAGCTATATGTCAGGCTGTGAAATTTTCTGCTCCTTTACATAAATTTTTCAATTTTTGTATGTCTTGTTGTTATAGTAGCAAATTTCAATACTTACCTATATGCCGAATACGATATGTACATAAATTAAACTCTCAATATCATATTAGGAAAATTACATCTTAAAAGACATATTTTTAAAATAACATATATATTTGTGATTTTTTAGAGAAAATCCGAATTTCTTTGTAGTTTTTCGATAAAATTTCTAATTAGCGGTCAAAAAATCTGACAACGCTGCTGGTAGGAGATCGACTAATTGTAACGACTTTTGCCAAGATAAATATCTAATAATATTTAAATTTAATAATACTGTAATAATATTTTTTTACAAATAATTATACACTACATTTCTTTAGTACCTTGGTTTCTTTGGCGTCATTTCCGTAAGAGTTAATTGCGATTTAATAAGCATAGCATCTTCTTCCTGATAATTTTCTTCCAAAAACATGAAAACATCTTGAAGGGATATTGGTTTATCTCTAGCTAACTTTAGACGTCTCTCTAAGTGGTGCACTCTTCTCTTTAAAGCGATTTCCTTTGAAGTATTGTACGATAAATACGGGGTCGTCTGACAGGAGACATCTACAAAAATAAAATTTTAGTGCGACTCTTTAATAATACCCCCTATTAATTTTTGAACCTGACAAGAAAAAATTGTCACTTGGCACACTTTAAGAGGATATCGGAGTAAATTTAAATTCTTGATTTCGTCGTTGCACATAAATCACATAATATCTGCAGTGTGACAAGTCGATGTGGTTCACCGAAAGACCCCTCATTAGTCTAGTGAACGCGGCAAGACAAAACATGACATTTGACCTTAAAGAACGAGTGAAAAATATTGACTTTCCGAAAAAAAAAACATACTTTTACCATAGCCCAGAAGCTTTCATGCTTTTTCACTTTCCGAAGTTTTGCCTTTGACAGTATTTTCAGTGATTTACTTCAGATTTACTTCAGGAGATCGTAACACTGATTGAGCTCGAAGAGATTTAGGCCGGCTATTTATAGCCGTGACTCGATGTAACGCTCGGTTTCCACGTTTGATGTAGCCCGTATCTCTACTGAAAATATTAGGATGCTTATAGATTTCAAGACTCTTTAATTTTCTGTTTATAAAATCCACCGACACAAGAACTTTGGCTTCTTTTACATTTAGGACATGACTTCTTTTACATTTATATCGTTCGTGTTCCTTAAGGCCGGTGGATATGGATCCAATATAGATATCACTACATGAACAAAGAATTGCATATACTTTCTTCCGTTTGGAAAGAAATAACATTCTTTGATGATTGCATACATTGTTCAATTTTCTTGGGTGTGGTTCCGTGTACAAGATATGACACAGCGTAGATCATCAAAAACTCGAAGGCTGCTCAAGTCAAATTTCAGTCGCGAAAAAATTTAAAGGGCAGTACAGACACTGTGGTTCGTCCAGAGAACAAGGGAAATGCCACTGTCGTCACTGACAACACATATTAAGTGGAGAAAATATAATTACTTTTGGAAGAAAGCGTAATCCAAATAAAATTGAGAGACCGATAACCAATCTAATAAACGCATCCAAGGTACCAACAGAGGAGAAGAAAACGTTAAGAACAAGCATGTGTCTACTGATGATTCAATTTTAAAAATATCAGAACTACTTTACCATTATAATTTGACAACTCACTTTTAGATTTTATTGAAGCATATCTCACATTAACATATTTCGTTTTTCATGAAACTTTTTATGAACAAACCTAAGGAGCAGACATAACATCTCCGCTGTCACCTGTGGTAGCCAATATCATCATGGAAGCTTTTGATGAGGAAACCTTAGAGCCATCTTCATTAAAGCCCAAATCGTGGTTCAGATATAAAGATAACACAAATCTCCCCGTGTTTCTAAACCATCTGAGTCGGTAATTCCCTGATATAAAATTTACAACGAAAATTGAATCAGAAGGCACGATTCCCTCTCTAGATGTTCTCGTAAAAGAAAAGTGGATGGTTCATAGCGCTTTGTATATAGAAAACCAACATATACGAATAGATACCTAAATTCACATCATCATCCACCCCAGGCGCAATTAGTTTGCGATCAGAAACAGAGAAACTGGCTCAATGTTTAAGAGGATATTGCACTGAAGATATTAGAAGGTCAATTAGAAAATATAATGATCCTACTCCACGACAGAAATCCAATAAGAAGTTACCGTACAACATACAACACACTCAAGAAAACTGGGTAATATTTGCAATCGCCCAAGGTCGTTATTCCTTTTTCAACATTTTACTTTAATAGTCATGGTTATATTGGATAAACTGGACGACCCATATCTACTAGACTTAAGGAACATAAACGGAGTAATAGAAACAAATTGTACAATCTTCTGTATCCGAACACCAACATTCTATTGGACAAGTCATAAATGAAAAAAAGCCAAAGTTCTTGACCTGGTCTCGGAATTCTATAAACGTAAAATTAGAGAGTCTAGTGAAATATATAAGCATACCAATAATTTTAATAAAGATACGGGCTACAAACTACATATTATGTGGAAACCGATTGTTACACTGGCTTACGGTTCGGTGAACACAGTTTGGGTAGAAATAGCTGGCCTGAATGTTCATTCATTGTTCCGATCTCGTGAAGTAAATAACCCTGAGAATATCTCGTGCAATTGAAGGCGAAACGTCGGAAAATATAAAAAAACAAAAATATCTTCAAGCTAAAAACGTAATATATTAAACAATAACTGATATAACAATGAATAAAAAAATATGAATGCACTACTTTGTCAATAATTTTTTTTCGTCATATTTTGGGACATAAGTTAAACTTTAGATAATATCTCATATTTTTTTAATCAACAAAATTCAGTTTGAAGTCATCTAGATATTTGCATCTCACTAAGCATAATAATTAATCCGGCTACTCAGTAGGCGCTGAGATCCGTCGCGCGTCGGGCCAATTCGTCAATTCGCATGTATTAATGCATTGGCGCATCAACGAATTGGCGAACAGTTCATATCTTAAAAATTACCTACCAGATTGACTTTGATTTTTGTCAAAGATTAAGGGTCATGTGAAGTTGACCTGGAAATATTTTGGTAAAAATCCAATATCCGGAACAAGATAACGGTCCAGTGAAATGTTAAAAAAATATTACTGAAAAAAATAATTATCCAATTTACCTCAAATTTTGGGGTGCCCGAAACTATGTTGGTATAGGCATAGTTTTACTAATTTTCCGAAGATTTGGCCGTTTGGACCACCCAAATTAATTTCTGGTTTGAACCCCCCCCCCCCAACCAAACTGAATTTCTGGCTACGTGCCTATATTAATCCAAGATAGCAAAATAAAATGGCGGCCTAATAAAATATTTAAAAAAATCAACCTACAGAAACCACTTATTAGATTAATTGACTATGACTTCAAGATGAGGAAACTAAATGGCGGCCAAATAATTTTTTAAAAAATGTGATATAGGGATAAACTGGTACGAAGTCAAACTGACGAAATAAAATTTCGGTGTCTGTCAATGTAAAAACTATTTATTAAAATTATTTTAAATTATGCCCAAAATTCAAATGTAGAAATTTTCGCATCAAAGAACATTTCCGGAGAACCCACATGATTATTGGGGATAACATAAATGTGTAGAGGTTGAGAGATATGCATCTAACAAATTCTCATACTACATAATATTTAAAAATAATCGGTATGCCTGGGGCTACAGTTAAAAACATTAATACCCGATGAAATAACACTAAAGTGTGCTTAACAATAAATTTCAAATAGGCGTATCATATGGATTTTTTATTTTTTTATTCATAGCAAAAGAATCACTTTAGGTTTGCGATCAGAGTTTCCTGGACTCCGTCGGCTGTCTATTAATCTGGTCCCAGCAAAGCTAACGTATTGTTTTACACAGAAAAAAATCATCCAACGCTTATTTTAAATATCCTTTCATTCTTTTATCTTATCCATATATCAAACTTTTTTATTTATTAACTTAGTTTAAATTACATCTAAAATGATAAAATTATATTTTACATTTTCCTGCTAGTCTAATTACCTGCGTTTACACTACTTAATCGCCAAAAAATTATTTTTTTTATAAAATTTTAAAATAAGAACTTTATATAGACCCTAGTTTACTTCACAACTTTTGTAGTTTATTGAATAAGTTTAAAACTACTAGTATCGTTAGGAAATCAATGGTTTTTTAACTAATTTAAAAAAAAATTAAGCAGATACGCTTTTATGGAAATTTAAAATAAAAATATGTAACAAATATAAACGTAACACACACATTTTAAAAATAGCATTTATTTAAAATTAACAGTATGTAACTAATGCTAATTTTATGCTTTTCTAATTATTCTTGCAAGGTTTATATCAGCATTTACTCTGGTATAAAGCGCAAGAAAATAATTAACTCGAAAATCTTTACAGACATGGCTAAAATATATGTTGGCAAGTTCGTTTAATGACTCTTTTCCGATGTTTTTCTGCCAATGCAAAAATAAAAACTTTTCCATAAATATATTTTTCAAATTTTATAATATAATCTACATTTTTAAGGGAAACTGTTAAGCCTCCAAACGATATTTTGTGGGAATTGCAGGCTTCCAAGCTATAGAAAATAATAGCTTGTTCATATAAAACATTTTTAATTCTAAACATTATAAACGCAATTTCGCCTATTTCGCAATAGGTAATAGTTTTTGTTTAGGAAAGATGTAACATAAACTAAGGCATTACTTTCTGCAGGTCTCATATTTTCATAATCATAAGAAAAAACTTTTAAAGGACTGTAAATAGTGTTAACAGAACTAGCTGGCCGATAGATGGTACGATGAGTTCCTAGTGGAATTATAAAAATATGGGGCGCATTCATAGAAATATTATTGAAGTATGAATTGGTTTTATAGAAAAAATACGCGATAAAACAATACAAAAAATAATGTTTAAAGGTTTCGGTAAGCGTACGATTATGTAAAAAAATCATGTAAATTGGTTTCTTTACAACTCTCTCATGAACTTGCTGAAAAATATAGCTTAGTGTTTTAAATATATAGATTACATCTGGGGTTAATTTACTAAAACTTTTTTTGTTCAGAAACACAGTAAGGTAAAGCGATGCAGTTTTTACCGAGATTGTTACAGATCATTGTTATTTTATTATTATTTTTATCATGTTAAGTTACAAATTATGATATTATACCGGATGCTAAGAGAATCTTATTTAATTTTTGTATACTTAAAATGTGTCAAAATACCATAAACTGTATTTGAAGGATTTGACTTAGCTCCCAGTGATAAATCAGATCTTACTCTTACCATTTTTAAAAACATAATCTTCAAATGCAATTTCTGTTTGAACATAGACGTCTTTACTTTCAGAAACTACTCTTTTATTGCCCAATTCATCGTCACGTTTCGAAAAAGCACTAACTTTTAATTCATACGGGCCACTTCTAGCTGGAAGCAATAAAGAAGGAATCGCATTACAGTGAAGACGTGTTTTCTTGGCGTTTGCATAGCAATCTTCGCTGAAATGTAAACTGCATATTCTTATCCGAATATGACTTTGTTCAGGCGTAATATTTGCGTATACGTGATCCCCCGTAAAACCCAAAACACGCTTCCAACTTTGACATCTGTAAAAAACGTAGATCACTTAATATACATAATTGGCGTTTGCGCGATTTATTTCAAAAGTATTAGGTTCACTTCAAACTACAATTTTATTAGTAAATAAAATAGAAATATCGAATTTCAACTTACCGATCTTCATTTTTTGGACATCTAAAAAATGATAGTCCAGTCCCTAACTTGCTATTGCAACCTGCAATTACACAATAAGACGCTTTTTTTGTTTTCTTCATTTTTTGCTCACGGAAATATTATAAAATTGCAGAGGGCCACCGTATACGCTTTGAAACGAGCAACTGACTGACACCGGTCGGGCTCAGGCAATAAGCGACAAAAACAAAATTAAGTGCTTTGACTCCTTTGTTCTGGATCGACGCACGACGCTCACGGCTGACGGCAAGAGTCAAGCAACTAGACTAGAGCAGTTCTCAGCACTGTTGCCGAACATCTGATTTTTCGGCGTTTCTACCGATGTGGGGTACGTTTTACAGAAATACCGAAGAGGAAGATTTTCTACAGATTTCTGACAAAACGGAACAAATTCGTCTTATTTTACCAATACTGAATTGAGTTCGGTTGCAATTCTACATGAACGAACATTACATATATTTTTTTAAATATGATATATATGTAGGACGATAGTTTTGTTTTATTTGACCTTTCGTCGCCCAATTTCAACATGCGTCCTCGATTGAAAAATATCCCCAAAAGCGACTTCCATTGTCTTTAAACTCTCCGTTTTCTAATTAAAATCAGATATTACTAATAACAGTAAAAACATTAGGCAAATAATTTTTTTAAAGTAATCAGTAATTTTTTTGTTCATAGATACTTATCATTATCCCACTGACTTTTCGTAATTCTTGCCACTTTAGTTTTAGTCATAATCTATTAAAATAATATTTACAATATGTCAATGATGTGCTTAAAAATCGTGAAATTGAATGTGCGAATGAAAGTGAAATTTACAAATAATTAAGAATATTAGTAATAATATTTATTATTATTATAATATAATGTTTGTTAATACATGTTTATAGAAAAAATCACTAACTACAATTTGGTAAGAATTTAACTGTGTATTTACTAAAACTTTTTTTGTTCAGAAACACAGTAAGGTAAAGCGATGCAGTTTTTACCGAGATTGTTACAGATCATTGTTATTTTATTATTAGTTTTATCATGTTAAGTTACAAATTATGATATTATACCGGATGCTAAAAGAATCTTATTTAATTTTTGTATACTTAAAATGTGTCAAAATACCATAAACTGTATTTGAAGGATTTGACTTAGCTCCCAGTGATAAATCAGATCTTACTCTTACCATTTTTAAAAACATAATCTTCAAATGCAATTTCTGTTTGAACATAGACGTCTTTACTTTCAGAAACTACTCTTTTATTGCCCAATTCATCGTCACGTTTCGAAAAAGCACTAACTTTTAATTCATACGGGCCACTTCTAGCTGGAAGCAATAAAGAAGGAATCGCATTACAGTGAAGACGTGTTTTCTTGGCGTTTGCATAGCAATCTTCGCTGAAATGTAAACTGCATATTCTTATCCGAATATGACTTTGTTCAGGCGTAATATTTGCGTATACGTGATCCCCCGTAAAACCCAAAACACGCTTCCAACTTTGACATCTGTAAAAAACGTAGATCACTTAATATACATAATTGGCGTTTGCGCGATTTATTTCAAAAGTATTAGGTTCACTTCAAACTACAATTTTATTAGTAAATAAAATAGAAATATCGAATTTCAACTTACCGATCTTCATTTTTTGGACATCTAAAAAATGATAGTCCAGTCCCTAACTTGCTATTGCAACCTGCAATTACACAATAAGACGCTTTTTTTGTTTTCTTCATTTTTTGCTCACGGAAATATTATAAAATTGCAGAGGGCCACCGTATACGCTTTGAAACGAGCAACTGACTGACACCGGTCGGGCTCAGGCAATAAGCGACAAAAACAAAATTAAGTGCTTTGACTCCTTTGTTCTGGATCGACGCACGACGCTCACGGCTGACGGCAAGAGTCAAGCAACTAGACTAGAGCAGTTCTCAGCACTGTTGCCGAACATCTGATTTTTCGGCGTTTCTACCGATGTGGGGTACGTTTTACAGAAATACCGAAGAGGAAGATTTTCTACAGATTTCTGACAAAACGGAACAAATTCGTCTTATTTTACCAATACTGAATTGAGTTCGGTTGCAATTCTACATGAACGAACATTACATATATTTTTTTAAATATGATATATATGTAGGACGATAGTTTTGTTTTATTTGACCTTTCGTCGCCCAATTTCAACATGCGTCCTCGATTGAAAAATATCCCCAAAAGCGACTTCCATTGTCTTTAAACTCTCCGTTTTCTAATTAAAATCAGATATTACTAATAACAGTAAAAACATTAGGCAAATAATTTTTTTAAAGTAATCAGTAATTTTTTTGTTCATAGATACTTATCATTATCCCACTGACTTTTCGTAATTCTTGCCACTTTAGTTTTAGTCATAATCTATTAAAATAATATTTACAATATATAAATGATGTGCTTAAAAATCGTGAAATTGAATGTGTGAATGAAAGTGAAATTTACAAATAATTAAGAATATTAGTAATAATATTTATTATTATTATAATATAATGTTTGTTAATACATGTTTATAGAAAAAATCACTAACTACAATTTGGTAAGAATTTAACTGTGTTTATTTTCAAGCCAGTGAAGTATTGTTGAGTGCCTGGAAGACTCGCAATTCAATTGTTTTCAAGATGGTATCTGGCGAGAGTGCAAGCGTTAGTCAGGAGGACTGCAGTGGCGGCTATTCAGGTGAAGTAGGTGAAGTGCTACTTCACCAGGAAAAATAAAGAAGCAAACATCTAACTGTATTTATTATATATATATTTTACTTGACCGTTGGCGGCATGTCTTTTTAAAACTTTCAATCGAACTTTATTATAACAACTATAACAGTGGCGCAAACCGCTTTGACTTTGCTGGAGCTGCTATGTTTAGTTTACGATTTTCCTACTATGTTGCCATGACAACGCGTATCCGATGACGTCGGCGTCGAGCCCAGCTCCATACAACGCTCTCGGTGAATTGCAGTGCAGTACACTACACTCACGTGTTGTTTAGTTTGCGGTGGTTGTTTACTTTTATTTTCGCGGATTTCGCTGCAACCGGTGAGTTCCTTTGCAGTTAACTTGACTGTTTTGTGTTATATTTATTTATGGTGTTGTTACAACTTCAAATTCAAAGTTAGTAAATGTGATTGTTCAAGACTGGAATAAATTAAAAGACGTCTTTAAATTTATTACAAACTGTGACAAATCTGATGAAAAAAATCCGCCTTGCGAAAGGATTTTTAGGTGAGATGAACGATTTTGAATTCACGTTTTTGGCATTAGTGTTTAATGACATTTTCTCAATCACGGACATACTATTTGACGTTCTTCAAAAAATATCGCTTGACATTCATTTTTGCATATCCAGTATAAAACGCTGTCGTGGGGCGCTCTGTAAAAAAAGAAATGAACATTTTTTTTAATACCATGTTTAATAAAGAAAAATTCTATTATAGAAATAAATCATTACAAACGTGAGCTTGCTAAGCTTTCACCTGAAGAAATTAGGGCTAAGTATAGAACCATTTTTATGAAATATTGGACCATATTTTAATGGAAATGACACTAAGATTTCAAGAATGTGAAAAACTTACATTTTCATGTTTGGCAGGTTCTGCTAAATTTTCCGAATATAGTTTAAATTTTCCGACTGGCCCGTTTGAAAATTTGTTACAGTTATATGGGGAAATATTTTCAAAAAGTCAATGACTTAAAAATAAGCTTGGTCTTATTTTTGCCAATGAGAGTAATTGGAATATATCACTGCAAGAGCAAGTGAAAAAAATTAATAAAAATAAATATATTTTTACCGAAGCATATAAATTGTTTTCCCTTATTTTGACAATACCGTCGACAAGTGCTTCAGTGGAAAGAAGTTTTTCTTGCTTCAAATGTGTAAAAACTTATTTAAGAAATACAATATCTCAAGAAAGACTTACTTCTCTTGGCAATATTTCAATTCAAAAGGAATTTCTGGAGGAGATTAGGGCAACTCATCCATTTTATGAGGATTTTATAAATAAATTTGCTGCTATGGAGGATAGGAGCATTGATTTAGTATACAAAATTTAGGTAAGTCGTAAAAAAATATTCTACCCTCTCCACATATAAAAAAAATTCTGGAAAAAAATTATTGCGATATTTTCTTGCTTCATTTGCACTTCACTTACTTTTTCACCCGCAAGCCGCCACTGGAGGACTGTGACATATAGACTGAAACTGTTTTAAAAAGTTTATTGAAAAAGAACAAGCCAAAAAACGTTTTCAATTGTCATGAAACCGGTTTGTTTTTTAAATTTTTGCCAAATAAAACTTTTGCTTTTAAAAGTGATAAATGCTTTGGATGCTGTTAAAACAAGTAAAGAAAGGGTGACACTTATGGTTGGAGCAAACATGGATTGCTCAGAAAAACTGAAATTACTGCTCATAGGTAAAAGCAAAAATCCCCGTGGTTTGAAAGGAGTTAAATGTCAGGAGTTAGATTACGCCAATAACAAAAAGGCTTGGATGACTTCTGAGATTTTCGAAAGATGGATCAAAGAACTGGACACGAAAATGAAAAGCCAAAAGCGAAAGATTGTGATGTTTATAGACAATTCTCCTGCACATCCAGTTACTGTTAAGTAAAAAATTAACGAATATTGAATTGATCTTTTTTACACCAAACATGACTTCCAAATTGCAACCTATGGACCAAGGTATTATAAAACACATAAAACATCATTACCGAAACAGAATTATTCACAAAATTGGTAATGCAATTGATAACAACCTTACAGTTCAAAAATTGATTACCTAAGAATCTCGAAGTCGTTAAAGTATGGGGTGAAAATGTTTCGCAGAATACTATCAAAAACTGCTTTTCCAAAGCAGGTTTTACTGAAAAAATTGACGAATGGGAAGAAGAAGACGAAAGGGATCTCGCTACCTTAAAAACACAGTGGGAATTCTACAAAAAACTGCTACCGTCGACGCTACTTGAAGATTTCTTAGAAATCTTACTTACTTACTCTTATACAGGATGAGTAAAAAAAGTGTTAAAAAGTACAAAATAAAATAAACGTAAAAAACTATTCCTGTTATCGGAATTGACTGAGCTTTGGTATATATGCATTATTATTATGTTGTTGTTGTTATTAATTAATTAAAATGCTGGCGACCAACTGTCTATTTGTGTCAATAAACAACAAAGTAATGAATGCTTAAATAATTAACATATCATAAAAAAAGTAAGCAGGAGATTAGTATTTGTAATTACTATACGGATGTCTATTCATTAAGTTTATTAGGATTACATAATGGAAACATTAACCCATATACAAGAATTCTTTAATAGGAAATTGTTTATATATGTACCTACCCTTTAGTCATATCATTATAACGATTCCATTGTATACAAAAAAAGCTTTTATTTATAAACTATTGAACTGAAAAGTAAAAACAATTAAACTTACATAAATACAGAACTTTTAAAAATCTGAATATTTTCTAAAAGCTTGAGGATGAGACGTTAGCACACTTCAAATAAAACCTCAAGCTTTTAAGAAAATATTAAAATGTTACAAGGTCTGTGTTTATGTAAGTTTAATTATTTTTTATTTTTCATTTCAATAGTGTTGGTACCTATAAAAAAAAAGCTTTCTTTAAAAAATATTTTTTTTACATTTAGTTTAATTCCTTTTTACTTTTCATTTCAATAGTTTATAAATAAGTTTTTAAAATTTTTTTTTATATTTATTTTATTTTAAAACTAAATTTAAAAGGTGGGGACGCGTAAGGATGCATAATGTCAAAGAAGATTATATGCTACGAATAGAGCTCCTTCGGCAATGTGCTGGGCTCTACCGATATGGGGACTTATTTAACAACGATGAGTCAAAAGCGAGGTGTCGCAACCCTGTCCGAGCACAATGCCGCACAATTAGAAAATACGAAAATTAATGGAATTTTTACATTTACGGATTTTGCATTTTTATGTTCGGCAACACTGGTTCTCAGAGACAAAAAATCAACCAACCTAAATATAACAAACATTGTTGCCAGATGCCTGGTAATTACCAGGATTTACGGCAATTTCAAATTTAATCTGATAATAAGTAATGAGAGTTTCGTAATAGCTATACGATAATTTGTTGTTAGCAAGACAAAATTATTTTCTTGTAAAGTATATATTTTAATCGGTCTTATTACATAAGCTCGTTACTCTAATCGCTAACATCGGTCTGTCTGTTCGCGGCATAACTAAAAAACTATTTAACCGACTGACTTCAAAATTTTGGTCAAAAATTAAAGGTCGTATGACCTGGTAACATTTTGGTAAAAATCCAATATGGCAAAACAAAATGGCGGTCTAGTGAAAAAATTATTACCTAAAAAACTACTTATCTAATTATTTCAAATTTTGCACAAAGTAATATGTAGAAATCAAATGGTAAAAGTTTGGTACGAATTGAAGATGGTGGAACAAAATGGCGGCTTAATAAAATATTTATGGGACTGATTTCAAATTGTGGGCCATAACTAATTATGGTATGAAGATGAATTAGTAAAACTTTGGTACTAAGTCAAGATGGCGGAACAAACACCCTCTCAAGTTTTACATATTTTCAGGTTTTAGTGTCCATAGATGCCAAAAAACATGTTTTATTAGTTCCGTCGATCCGTCTGTCGGTTTGTCCGTCTTTCTGTCAGTTCGCGGCATAGCTTAAAATCTGTTCATCAGATTGAGTCCAAATTCCAATCAAAAATTAAGGATCATATGAAGACGACCTGGTAATATTTTGGTAAAAATCCAAAATCCTGGAACAAGATGGTGGCCTAGCAAAACGTTAAAAAAATGATTATAAAAAAAACTAAGTATCCAATTTCCTCAAATTTTGCAAAATAATCAAGTGTTACATAGGAATAAACTTGTAACATTTTGGTATGAATATAAGACATCAAAACAAAATGGCGGCCTATCAAAATATTTAAAAAATCGGCCTGAAAAAAACTGCACTAATAATTAAATTAATTTCAAAATTTGTGCACGCATTAAGTGTGATATAGACATAAACTGGTAAAGTTGTGATACTAATTAAAGATGGTGGAACTAGTAGAACAGTATGGCGGCTAAATAAAATATTTTGTAATCGTGAAAAAAAATCAACCTCCCAGGTTTTACATATTTTCAGGTTTTCGCGACCCTAGATGCCAAAAAGAATTTTTATCAATTCCGTAGGTCCGTCTGTCTATCAGTTCGCGGCATAACTTAAAAACTATTCATTGGAGTGACTTCAAATTTTAATTAAAAATTAAGGGCCATATGAGGATGACCTGGTAATATTTTAGTAAAAATTCAATATGCTGGAAAAAGATAGCGGTCTAGTGAAACGTTAAAAAAATTATTACTAAACAAACTAATTATACAGTTTTCTCAAATTTTGCACAAAAATCAAGCGTTACATAGGAATGAACTGATAACATTTTGGTAGGATAGCAAAACAAAATGGCGGCCTAGTAAAATATTTAAAAAATTGCCCTAAAAAAACATTAATTTTAAATGTTGTGCAAGCATTAAGTGTGATATAAAAATAAACTAGTAAAGTTGTTCAAGATGGCGGCCTAATATTTTTTTAAATCAACGTAAAAAAATCCAATTGACTGACAGAAAAATTAGATTTGATATAGGGTTAAACTGGTACGAATTCATCATGACGTAACAAAATATTGGTGTGTGTCAATGTAAAAACTACTTATTGAATTTATTTTAAATTATGCCCACAAATCAAGTGTCGCATTGGTAGAAATTGGTAAAATATTGGTAGGAATTCTATATGATGGAACAAAATGGCGCCCAATTAATGTATTTGAAAAGATAGTATATGTGTTACTAATTGACTATGTACTGAACTAAATTAGATCATACTTCACTATTCCTAATAACGAGACCGGGTAAAGGAAATTTACCGATTTTTTCATTGGTTGCAAATTATAAAATAAATAAAATTTCCATTTTTTTAAGTAATTTCATAAAAAAATTGTACAAATATATAAAATCAAATTCTAAACCTTTTTTTCCTTATAAAATTTTTCGATATCTTACCAATTTCAAAATTTGTTTTTAAAATATTCCGCCATCAAAATGTCAAAAAATCAATTTAACTAGTTTTTAACCGACTTCGAAAACAGAGATTATCATTTCGACCCTATGTATTTTTCTCATGTATGTACATTGATTACTCCGCGATGGTTTGACCAATTCGGATGAATTATTTAGGGAATATTCAGCAATAGCAAGCATATTAAAAACATGTTAAAAATGGCACCACGCGAGCGCCGGAGACAATATATATTGCGTTCACCATATCATCAGCAAAAAAGGTCTGCATGTTACTATGGTGTTTCATATGGTGTTCAGGGTTTTTAATGGCACGGAGTTAATTTTACTCGTCATTTTAAATGTTGTCAATGTATATTGTTCATTTTCCATAAATGCGTATATATGGCAGATTTCATATAATATTAATATGGTGATACTGGAAAAATTTCATATGCAATGGTACTTATTAGTTTTTTTTAGGGACGCCCAAAATTTTAACCTAAGTTTAAGCCTTATAACTTGAAATTTTGTATAAAGAGAACTAAAAAAGTTAAATTTTTTTTTTATAAAAACAGATTTCAATGAAAAATAATATTTTATTTCACATAGAAAATTTGACTTGAAGTCGGCATCAAAGTAATAATGACCGCCTTTATTTGCTGTGATCAGAGATAATCAAGCAAGAAATGCTCCAAGCAATGTAAATAAATAATCCGAGAGAGAAAGATAGCTACTTCGCGGTCTCACTCTATCTCCACGGAAAGTGAAAGCAGATGGCCCCGTAAATAGATGCTACCACTTGCTCGCGAAATTCAACATGTTTTTCTTTTCTTTTCTGAATTCTAAAATTTTCTACCTTTAATTCAACAAAACAAACGCGTAATTTTAAATATTATTTATTGGAACATCGGAGATTAGGGACAGTAAATTGCAGTGCTAGGTACTTAATGACTGAAAATTTGGACATTTGCCAGTAAAATATAATACAGGCTGTTTTTTTAACTATCTGACATGCGCCAAAATTGGAGGTTAAGGGTTGGCAATGTCATCTGACCTACTTGCAAATTGAAATGGATAAGTTACACCAAATGAAAATTCACTGAAATATATCTTAGTAAAAAATCATCCCCATGTCATCATTCAATCAAATTCCGTCATGTTATCGAGAAAACATTTACCTCCAGGAATATAATTATATCATGGCAGATTATTTCAGTATGTTATCAGTATCAAGAATGCCATATAACATATTTAGCCTATTTACAAAATTATAAATATATACAGTTCACCACTTATTTCACTATTATCTTTTATTGTCTATATGTTTATAATATACACACTATACAAAATCAAATAAAATAATCCAGTGAAAACTGAATAAAACACATAACGAAACGTAAAACAACACAATCCAAAGAAGGCGTAAGGCGGCCATTTTCAAATATCCGGGAAACGGAGAGACGCGCGACGGACATCAGTGTTGTCAAATTAAATTATTTCAATAAATGACAGTTTTCCTGTCGTAAAAATAATTGAGCAAGACGGTGATAAAAAATAAACTTTAAAGAAAAAACATTTGGTTAGGCAATAGTGCTGAAAGTGATGACAGCTGCATCTATGTTAGCATCCAACGATGAAAGACAAGGACGAATATACAGTAAATTATGCGAGATGAAAAGAGGTAGATATATCGGACAAATTTTTTAGGTTGGATGCTCGTCTCAACTTGGTTGTCTCTGCTGTGGTATATATTATATAGACAGACATTATATAAATATCTATTTTGCGATTAAGTAATTAAGAATTAGTTCGACACTTACTTCATAAAGTTAAATTTTAAATGCAATTATTTAATTTGTATTTGTAAGCTATTTTAAATTGTTTTTTTTTCACATTTCTAAAAATTTTTACTTTTATTACGCTCTTTTAAAGTAAGAAAACTAAAAACCTATGTAATCCGGTAATCAGAGGGTTGGGGGACGCGCAAAATACTAAAGTCCATTAATGTTTTTTTTGCAAATTCTACCTCTTGAGGGGGTGTTTAAGAATATGCAGAGGGCTCACGCGCAGGCTTTCTGGTTTTCAAAAAAAAGTGACCAAAAATAAAAAAAAGCAGTTCCTGTCCAATATCTTCCAAAATATTGCAAAAAAAGACTATTATGATTTTTTCGAAAATGTAATATTTTCGAGATAAATTCATTTAAGGTCATCATTGATTTCCCTCTCCCCTTGCGGACCAAAAGAAAACTTTTTAAGTTTATTAGCAAGCGCGCGGAAAAATGGAGTAAAAATTATTTTTTATTTATCATTCAAAATGCATTTGGAAGAATACATCCGTGGCTACATAACATAATATAGCCTCAAAAAACAATTTTTTTAAAACTCAATTTTCGCAAAACTATGAGCACTGCAGAAAATAATTTGAACATCTTTTTTAAGCAATAATCAGCCCCACATTTTCTGGTTAAACAATTTTGCCATAATTTGGACAATATTATTATTTTTGGGCCATTTTTTGTGTGAACCGGACGGCCTACGTATGCGCATCCTGCACATTTTAACACTCATGTTTGTGTGGATCAGTACTGAAATAATTTACCTTTACTAGATGTTTCATGGACCACAGATTCCTCTGCTGGATGAGAAGAACCGTCTAGAGTAGGAAATAGGGTCGGTACTGCTTCTCTATGTAATCTATTCTGAGATTTGTTTAAGAACAGTTTATTTTCAAAATGACCTCCGCAGAGCCTGTATGAGGAATTATGTAAATTTTGTAACTTATCCAACAAATCTTGTCTAGAACTCGCTATTACCCAAACAGCTGCTCTAAAATTAAAATAATTTTTACATATTATTATGAAATATGTGTCGTGAGCGGTAAGCCGATATCCAGCACTGGAGGAAAGGGCTGACGCTGATGATAATGAAGTGGATATTTTTATTAATATTTTTAGTGCCCCTAATTAAATTAGTTATTACCCTAACGTGTTTTAAAAGTCGGTAAGTATAATAAATCGCTGGACAGTCGAACTTATACATGAAATTTTTTGGGCAAAATGCAAGTCTATGGTCTGTTTCAGAAATGTATGGAGTAATAAAATGGAAAATTCCATCCAGTTTATCTGAATTTCGGGGTCGTCCATAGATGCAGGTAAACTTTGTTTATAGAAATATTACTAAATATCTCTTTACATCGGTGTTCTCTTGCATACCTAATGAGGTATGCAACTCCATAGATTACATTTATTACTTAATGGATACATAAACGCCTCCATTATGTGCATACATACATAATAGCGGCAGGTAATAAAACACAGATTATATACTTCTTAAATGTGTTTCAAACATTTACTGTTACGCCATACTGTTAACAGTATTAAAAGAATATTAATAAAATGGCGACATTCAATCCAAAAAGTTAGTATTTTATATACACACCATGGCATAAAACACGATTACCCTAGTTTTACTGTACAAGAAATTGTTGAACAATGTTCCCGAATGACTGGAATTCGAAAGTCCACCGTTTTCAAATTCTTGCAGGAGACAAAGGTAGCAGGTCAGGTGGAACCTCCCAAAAAATTCCAGGAGGACCAGCAATGAAGACACCATATGTGCGATTCACAGTTCACTCTTTTTATTTTAAAAAAGAAATACCCACTTTAGAAAAAATTTTGATGGAGCTTGGCCAATACGACAGCATTCCTTTGGTAACTAGAACACTCTTATGGACAACTTTAAAAAATATGGAAAAGTATCACCGAAAAGCACTTTTACTGGAAAGCGATGAAACTGTTTGTTGGCATTTCAACATTTCAGTCGTGCCGGACGGGAGATTACCATGAGAACATGAATTCGGATATTTTAAAAGACTATTGTGGTGAAATAATAAAATATCTTCAGACTGATCGGTAGTGGTTATGGATAACGCAAGCTATCATTCACGGCGCATAGAGAAGACACCAAATTCATCTTGGAGAAAACAACAAATTAACGACTGGCTAACTACAAAAGGTATAGAGACTGAACCCAGTTTGATAAAGAAACAACTGCTAGTCATAGCAAATTTATACAAAAATCATTTTACGAAATATGCCGTGGAAGATATAGCAGAAAAATATAATGTAACTATGCTGCGCTTATATCATTTCGAACTAAATCCTATATTACTTGGAAGTGACACCAGATAACTAGCGAAAAGCAGTCCGGCATGTGATTAAAAAGGAGCAAAAAATGTGGTATGTTCACAACCTGATCGATCAGACGGTCGACCCTTTAATTATAATGTCAAGAGATGATGACAGTTCCTCAGATGACGAAGAATATAACCAAATTTCAGTATTTATGAAGCGGATAACAATAGGCAAAACGCATAAATTGACTCAAAACCGGGTGGCATTACCTGAACTCGATGAAAAGAAAGAATTTTGCAATGAGATCAATGTCAAACTATGGAAGCGGCATAAATTATTGGTGGGTCACCCTGTAGTCCTTTTGCATGCAATGAGGTTTTATTACTCTATACATTTCTGAAACAGACTATACATATATTCAATAATAATTAATATAATGCGTTGCGGTTTTCATTGTCTAGCACTATACTGAGAGCGGAACAAACAGCGTGAGAATAAAAAAATATTGAATCGGACACTTTCAGCGGTGTAGATGGGGTGAAACAAGGAGATAGATTTTCATGTGTTCTGTTTAATCTCGTCCTAGACATGGCAATAAAAAAAAGTAAAGTAGAGATCGAGGTCTACGCCAACAATGGACTCAGTCTGATACTAGCGTACGCCGACGACGATAGAAGTAAATTGTATCCACAGCTAAGACCCGGCCAGGGTTATAACGCTACTAGAAGAAGAATGCTGTAAGTATAGAGTTTATGGTCCAGAAGACGTTAGCGCATTGTTATGCAACAAATCTGTTATAAAGAGTGTTATGTAAGGCCTTTTCATTTTCTCAAAATTTTCTTGAAATATAATGCAACAAAATAAAATCGATTTTTAGCCATTTTTAAATTTCTTTCGGTTATTAGTCTGAGCATGTGCATGCATTGCTATCTTGTCTCTTATCTCAGTTCTAACCAAGAGTGATGCCCCCAAAATGTTTTAACCTGACTATTGTCAAAAGTTGAGTGTCACTATAAAAATCTGTTTTAGCATTTGAATTTTCCATAATTTTTAAACTTTTAAATAACATTTTGATATCTTCAATATTGAGTGAAAATTTGTTATAAGTAAAAGTCGTAGGGTAGTAGTGTAATTTATAGAAAAAAGTAATAATTTATATTGTATATCTCAGACCCAACATATATTTTTTTTAATGAATTACCTTGTATATTATATAACACATTTATTACAGTAATATTTTTAAAGGCACCGACAGACAAATTTGACAAAGACTTTACTACCATAACAGATAGTGCCGATAGAGCTAAATTTCTACTTTACTACATACTGAAGTTAACAGCAATTCATTACTTCATACGGCCAAATTTCACAGACGTCTTTAGACCCATTACCCTGTATATTTATAATCAGCAAGGAGAAATCCATTTAGATGACATATTTCATATCGGAGGTACCATTTAGGGTCGGTTACATATTTTTGAGGTATTTTATATACATAAATATTATTGGAGTTTTGGCGTTTGACATAACCTACAAATTATTTTAATTCAAAAAATATTCAAAACATTTTTTTTTATTGTAATTGGGGCCCCAACACAACTAAGTGTGTAATAACATTTTCTTTCCCGACATATTAGAATCAAATTTTGGTTGGACTAGGACATGATTTTGATTTTTTTTTATTATAACAGCGTTGGCATATCTTTTCCACAATTCACTTTTGTATTTAAATGGGACACCTACATATGTATTAATTATTTTAACTTAATATGACACTCAAAATTCAACCATGTGTCAAAACAAAACCTTCTAATATCATGGGATATTGTTTGAACTTATATTCATATTCTGCCTTACGTGCCGACTTTTTCTTTTAAACTGCACATTGTTGTATGGTGACAAATTACTCACAAAAAGGTTATCTTTTTTGAATAACCCATCGGCTAACTTCATAAAAAAATGTGCATTTTTTATAAAATGTGTTTAAGTGATATTTAAATGGGTATATGTTTAGTGAATAAGACGGGGAACAAGCTATATTTCTCAGGCTTTTTAAGAATCGAATTAATCGTTTTTGATAAATCACATCCCTCTAGATTATAAAATAAAAAAAAATTGGTAAATTTGCTTTGCTTGGAACTTCCCTCGTTATGAATCTTTCTTTTCATTAGGAATAATAAAGTGCAACCCAATTTAGTTCTGCACATAGTCATTGAGTATACTGAATCGTATCAATATTTTATCAGTTTCTACTTTTTAAATTTTTTTATGCTGATTTTTTAAGACCGCGATTTTGTATCATCATTTTGAATTCGTACCAGTTAATATCCCTCTGTCACATTGAATTTTGCTGCAAAATATTAAGTCAATTAAATAAGAAGATTTTTTATACATTTTATTTGGCCGCCATTTTGTTTCTTCGTTTTGAATTCCTACCACAATTTTACCAGTTTATCTCTATATCCAACACCTCCAACAAGATAAGAAGGTGTTGCTATATCACACTTAATGGATGCCCAAAATTAATCTAATAAGTAGGTTTTCAGACTAATTTTTTAAAATTTATTTATTACGCCGCCATTTTGTTTTGCTGCCTTGCATTCATACTAAAATATTACTGGTTGATTCCTCGATTTTTGTGCAAAATTTAAAGAAAATTGGATAATTTGTTTTTTAGTAATAATTTTTTTAACCTTTCACTAAGCCGCCATTTTGTTCCGTCATAGTGGATTTTTATCAAAATAATGTCGGGTCATCATAACTCTAAATTTTGACCAAAATATGAAGTCAATCGGGTGAATAGTTTTTAGCTGCGCCGCGAGCTGACAGTCAGACAGACAGACAAATGGAATTGACATATTTTTTGGCATCTGGGAATGCTAAAAGATATATGTAAAACCTGCAATTTTTTTCACGATTACAAACATTTCATTTGATCGGCATTTCGTTTTGCCATCTTGAATTTGTACCACAATTTTACGAGTTTATCTCTATACCATAATTAATTTTTGCAAAAAATTTGAAATCAATCTGTTAGATACGTTTTTCAGGCTGAATTTTTAAATATATTAAGCAGCCATGTTGTTTCGTCATCTCGAATTCGTACCATAATTTAGTATTTTGACACTGACACACCCCGCTATTTTGTTACGTCATGTCATTTTGAATGCGAACTAGTTTATCCCTATATCACATTTTATTTTAATAACATATTAATTTTTCTACAAAATTTGGAAGTGAATTGAATAAGATTTTTAAAAAAAGTTTTTTGGCCGCGATTTTGTTTCGCCATGTTGAATTGTTAATACAACTTTATCAGTTTATCTCTCTATTAATCTAATCTAATCTTAATCTAATAAGTAGTTTTTTCAGGTTTATTTTTTAAATATTTTATTAGGACGCCATTTTGTTTTGCAATCTTATATTAATACCCAAATGTTATCAGTACGGTCCTAGGTAACACTTGATTTGTGTACAAAATTTGAGGTAAATTTGGTGATTAGTTTCTTTATTAATAATTTTTTTACGTTTCACTAGGCCGCCATCTTGTTCCTGCATATTGGATTTTCACCAAAATATTACCAGGTCATCCCCATATTTTCAGTGAAAAGTCAATCTGATAAGTAGCTATGCCGCGAACTGACAAACAGACAGACAAACCCACAGACGGACCGACGGAATTGATAAAACATATTTTCTGGCACCTCGGGACGCTAAAATGTGAAGATATGTAAATCCTAAGAGGGTGATTTTTTCACGATTATCAACATCGAGATCAACATTTTATTTGGCCGTCATTTTGTTCCGCCATCTTGAATTAGTACTACAGTTTTACTAGTACATCTTTATATTACAATTAGTTATAGCACAAAATTTTAAATCAGGCTGCAAATTTAAATATTTTATTAAGCCATCATTTTGTTCCGCCATCTTGGATTCATACCAAAAATTTTACCAGTCGTTCCTACATAATATTTAATTTTTGTGCAAAATTTAAGATAAATTGGATAAGCAGTTTTTTAGTAATAATTTTTTTAACTATCCACTAGGCCGTCATTTTGTTTTGCCACATTGGATTTTTACCAAAATGTTACCAGGTCGTCCCCATATGACACCTAATTTTTGTTCAAAATTTGAAGTTAATCGGGTAAGTAGTTTTTTAGCTATGACGTGTAAAGACAGACCGACAGACAGACAGAGAGACGGAATTGACCCCTTAAACGCGAAGAACTAAAAAAATTTCGGAGGGTGATTTCTCTACGATTACAATATTTCCGTTTTACGAGGGAAGTAATAATTAAAAAATAGCTTTACGTGTCAGAATTACATAAATGACATACAGCTATATTTAGAATGTAAAATTTAGAAATAAAAGAAGATATGGCAACACTGTTGTAAAAAATATAGATTTAAATCTCATTTCATCAACCAAAATTTCAATTTAATATCTTGACAAAGAAAAAAATTATAAGGGTGAACCGCGTTTTTGTGGCACCCGGTATACTATACTATAGTCATGTTAAAACCTTTAGAATCATTACTCTTGATCATAACTTAAGTAAGAAACATTTATTTTGTTTAATGCATACAGAAGCTGAGAAAAACAACATATTTAGAAACATTTACAATTATATTTGTTGAAAACACCATCCCTGTATATCAAGTTCCGAAAAAAATTTATAATTCCACTGAAAATTGATTTTTGATATTTATGCGTAGAATATCATTGTCAGAAAAAAGAAAACAGTAAAATATCTTAGTAACTATTTTCGTTTGAGAAAATGACAAGGTCTTCCATAACAGTTTCGTTGTAGAACTATGCACTTACGCCTTTTGGGTCATTAACCCTACATCTAGTGTTCAATTCAGAAAACTGTGTAAAAAATTACAAAGTATATTTTGTATTTAGATACAATTTTACTAACCTTTTAAGGTCCGGCGGAAATCGAAAGAAACTAAAATTACAATTTTTCGAATTATTTATACATTTTAACGCCGCACATCGATTCATACAACTCATTTTAGAAGCAGTTAAAATAAAACTGCACAAAAACACGAACAACGTGTCTGGCGTCTCCCAATCGACCGTTCCACCTCAACGATAGAAGGAAACAAAACCATTCTCCATGCTACGTCAGGAAGCGCAGTATGCAATGCGCAAACTTTTGCCTTTTCTCGAGGGTCATGCAGCTGTAGTCTATAGGACGTAGGCTATGACGAATGCTTATACAATTTTATAAATAGTCAAGTCAAATTAGACTTTTGGTTTCTATTAACTGGTAAAAAGCTGGAAAGATTTTATTTCACTTTAAGCATCATAAATAAGAGTAATATGACTTTGCCTCGGTTTCTGAGGTAAGCTAAACTTTTCAAAGCGAGAACTTTTAGCACTTTTTTCGATTTTGGCTTATAAAGTCTTATAACATCGTGCAGAAAATTTCACTGTTATCAATTAAACAGCATTACAATCCGCGTCGAATAACCTCCACAAACATTCAAATGGTTCAGCAATTTGGTCGTAATCAACAGTCAAAAATGTGCAAAATTTTGCTTTTCGGTTAAAAGTGCCTAATTTTAAATGCCTGTAACCCGAAAACAGTGACTCTTCTGCAGTGTGATGACGTTTTAAACCAAAATCACCCACATTCGTCTGGGAAATCCCAGAATATTTTTGTTCTTTAGAATATTTGACCGCAAAAGACTTTTATTCATTGTAATAACAACCTAAACTGGTGACTAGTTGAAAGCATTCACTTCAGACCATTTTACGTGAAACAAATCACGTTTAATCAAAGACCTAAGTGTGATTAAGAAGTGTGATAACTAAACTGCAGGTCCCGTGAAAGACTTTTTCAAAAAACTTTTGAAAAGTAAACCGAGCTTTGGATCAGTACTTAGGATTAAGTAAAATATATAAAAACAAATGGGCGTCCACTTTGATAGTTTTTAAGTGACTGACAGGACGTTCCTAACGCACTTAAAATAAAACAGGAGAATCACGAGTGAAAAACTTGTGTTTATATTTGTACAAATATAAACAAAATTAAACTTTAATAAACATCCCGATATTCATTAAATTTTGTAGAATGGTAAGTTTTGGATTTTGTTTTCATTGTCATATTCTATAATAAAATAAAATCGTACACTTGTGTCGTGTTGTGTTAGACGATACTCAGTGTAAATCCATATTCATATATAGAAATATTATTAAACTATTTTTTTGGGAAGACTAAAAGAAGACGTATAGGAATTTTTTAAAGGAACCCCCTGTATATTATAATTCATAAGAGGCGAGGTGCTAAACAGAAAACCAAAAGTGTAATAAATGTTATCCAGATTGTCCTTAGAGAATCCAAAATAGTTATGTAGGTCAGTCTTTTCAAGAAGAGTGTTTAATGCAAAGAGGAAAATTTTGGAAAAATTTTTATTTTTAGGAGAAAAAATCAGATATTAAAAATATGAGAAACTAGTTTCCTTATAACATGTTTATTAACTATAAAGACAAAATTTCAAGTCAATAGGATAAGTAGTTTTTGATACTGAATTTTTATTTTTCAATATTTCATTAAGCTGCCATTTTGCTTCGCCATAATGGATTTACACCAAAGTTTTACCGGTTTATCTCTATATCACACGTTATTTTTGCACACATTTTGATGTTTATTCGATATGTAGTTTAGTAGTAATGATTTTCTTTACATTTTGTGATGACGTCATTTTGTTTCGCCATATTGGATTTTTACCAAAATGTATCCATTTTATCCCCTTGTGACTCTCTACTTATGATCAATCGGATAAGTAGTTTTTCAGCTACGCCGCGTACGGACCAATGAATAATGAAGGAAATGGGAGAACATGTTTTTTTTTTGTTACAATACTTTTACAAGGAAAGTAATACAAATTAATCTACATCTGCCTATTACAAAGAAAGCATCTGCTCAAATTTAATGTTTGACTCTATTAATCTGTTTATTACTAGAGAGTTATTGTGGGCCCATCTCTGCAATTAGAGTAACGCTAGCTGTCTAAAATCTTAAAATGTCGTCAACATGTTTTAAATATTGATTTAGCAGTAGTTAAAAATAGGAAACGAATCTGACAATTAAAAACCAGGTAAGGTTTCACTTTAAATCAGATAATAAACAAAAGAAATGATGAAGTTTTTTTTACCTTATCTCTAAGAACTCGCCTCACGGACTGTTATACCGAATTTGCTACCGTACTCTTAATAACGAACGTTGAAATCACAAGATCTGTCTATTTTTATGAATTACCTTTATTTGCTAAAAACATTCGACATGAAATATTTTAAAACTTCACGAAATTAGGACAGGATTCGTGAATTTTATTCTGCTTTGTGATTTAGATCCATTTCTGCCGCCCCTAAAAACATTTGAAGAGATATTTACAAATGTTTAAACCCATGTCGTTTTGTTCAACTGTTTATCGAGGCGGCGGGTCGGCAAAACACCCAAAAATGACAGCTATCCATAAAAACGAAAAATTTTAACATTTTTTCCAAACTTGATTTTACCTAGGACCAAAAAAATTTAATCTATGTATCAAAAATATGGAGCTCTTTACCTGCCCAATTGTCTTTGTCCTTACATATGATACGCAGGTACAAAGGCTTAAAACCAAATAAAAGAAATAAAGCAAATTTCAAAATTTTGTCATATGGCAAGCTTAACACCGATCGGGCTGAATTTTGCATCATTCTCTAGTGGAAACATACACATTTCTTGGAATATTTCCTTCTTTCGCTGAAAATCAGCCGGTAATATTTCAGGATATTTTTGCGGAAAATTAGATTGACAAATTTTTTAGATGACATCTTTATAATTTTTTTTTGTTTACAATGTAAATCTCAAAAAAAATGTACTGACTTGAAGTTTAAAGTTCCTTAAAAAAATTATTGCCTGTATAGGTTTTGGGGTTCCTATATTAATTCTTTCCTTTTTGAAAACCAGATACTGCCTTAAATTATGATTAGATTTGAAGCCATTAGAAATTAGATAGATTTCGCCCAAACAGTACTTAGAAAAAACCTTTATTTCCCTTGATTTAAGAGGCAGGAAATACAAATTTGAGATGTCATACTCAACTTCAAAATCTAGATTAACCATGTTAATCATTCATAATTTATCGCAATAAGAGAATATTTTGAAAGAAATGCCTGAACCTATGTCTATAAACCCCGCACTCTGTGAAAAATATTCGCGATGTTCTTAAGCCCATCTTATTTTTAGAAGAAAACATTTTCTGAGAAATACCGTTTTATTAAAATCAATAGTAAAGATATTTTTATATTAAATTAATTATAAAAAAAGTGCTGCATACACAAAAAAAAAGAAAAACATGGGTTTAAAGACAACCAAAATGTAAAAAAATTAAGACGATATAGTCGTTAATCTCTACAATCATACATACCTGGAGAGTATTTGGGCAAAGTTTATAGAATACTATAAGTTGGGTCAGTCTTTTGATTTTTACGGGAATATCGTCTTTTTGCTAGCGCCCAGTTTATCAATGCTACACGTGGTTTTATACTCTGTTTGCTTGGAAAATTTACTAAGTTGCAATGGACAATATGCTGAGTACAAAACTGTTGCAACAGTTGCGTCACTCGTAAAAATATTCAGCGAATATTAAAAAAATACAAGTTCCATTGTATACGATTCAATTACCGGAGGAACTCAATGAAGACGACTTAAAATTCTGCGAATTCATGAGTTAGCATGCATATTCATCCAATCCAATAATGGCAATTTCTTATTTAATGTGCGTTTTTCGGAAAAAAGTAATGTGAAAATGTACCTTTTTTTTAGATGGTGAAGTTAATCGTCACAACTGTCGTCACTGGGCCGATTCCAATCCAGGGTATGTCACGAGGTACACACGTAACACCCCCAAACATTAAATGTATGAACTGATATTTTTAAAGGTTGCCTTGTTGGTCCTTTTTCTGGAACCTTGAGAGGTGATATGTAATTCGATTTGCTTCAAAATACCACTGTACCAGCTTCAATTAACATCACAGAGCGTGATTATTTAAACGGTTGGTGGATAGGATGAAGGGGCTCATTTGAGTGGCCCCCACGGTCACCCGATTTAAGTCATTTGGATTTCTTTTTGTGAGGAGACATAAAAGGCAAAATTTATTGCACTCCACCAGACTCTGGAAGATTTGCGAGGACGAATCGTCAATGTAAGTGGCGAAGTGACACCGCAAGTGCTGCAGATCGTAGAAACATAATGTTTGCATTTTTCGACAAATGTATTATTGCACTTTTAAAGCTTCATAGTTTATAAATGAAATGACCGAATTTCAAAAACGAAGCGCCAATATATAGAAATTCAAAAACTTTTTCCAATGACGTTTCACTTGACCCCCTTCCTATTTGAAAACCTTTAGGGGATGACACCCTCGCTAGGAGGGTGAAGTTTGAGCTATGATTTTTGCGTCAAAAGTTGCCCCCTTGACAGCCCAGCGTGATATGTTTCAGGTTTTTTTCGACGGGCCACCCTGTATAGTTATATTAACACAAAAGTTATGTTTCCAAATACCATAAACTATTATTTTGAATTTTTGGCGTGATTAATTGACAGCCCATTAAACTAATCTTTGTTCTGAATGTATTCAGAAACCTTATTTTTATGTTGACGGTTAAATCCTTTAACTATAGTGTGTTTCAGAAATATAGAAAGTAATAAAATCAACAAAAATCGTTTTATGAAATATGCCGTCGAAGATATAGCAGAAAAATATAATATAACTGTGCTGCGCTTACTTCCATATCATTGCGAACTAAATCCTATAGAACTTATATGGGCGCCAGTGAAAGTATTTGTAGGAAGACAAAATACGACATTTAAAATGGAGAGCTACTGTTTGATCAAGCCATTAAGGAAGTGACACCAGAGAACTGGCGAAAAGCGGTCCAGCATATGATTAAATAAGAGGAGAAAATATGGGATCTTGACAACCTAATCGACAGTCGACCCTTTAATTATAATGTTAAGAGGTGATGGCAGTTCCTCAAATGACGAACCTATTATAATTTAATTGTTGTATAATAATATATATTGATATTTATTTTATCTATATATATATATATATATATATATATATATATATATATATATATATATATATACTATGTACATATTATATATAATTTGTTTGTTAAAATAAAATTTTGTAAAATTTAAATTATTTCTATAAGTATCCAACCGCAAGCCTTTAGCATATCATTTTCATTGTTTATAAACGGCTAACAATAAGCAAAACGCATAAATTGGACCACCCCCCCGGGTGGTCCGGGTGGTACTACCTGCACTTGATGAAAAGAAATAATTTTCCAATGAGATCAATGTCAACTATGGAAGTGGCACAAATTATTGGTGGGTCACCATAGTCCTTTTGCATATGTAATGAGGTTTTATTACTCTCTACATTTCTGAAATAGACTATAGTTCTAAGACAAACGACAAGAAATTAGCGAATTTCACTTTATATTAAAACCTAAACTCAAAAAATATTCAGGGTAAAATATTATATAGGTATATAATTAGATGCTAATAATTTTACTTTACCCGTCATTTTGCTAAGGTTAGGCTGAGAAGTAACCTCAGCTGTTGCCAATACGGAATCGCAGGACTTTTACAATTTAACTTCTAAAATATAGATATTTACATATAGATCCAGAATGCCAATATAAAAATATAGTTTCATTTACTACATTTACGTCAGGGAAACTCAATCCTATCGATGGAATCGGATGCAGAGAGTTTTCAGTTAAATTAACTCATCTCAGAAAACGTTCGATATTTCAGTGAATCTTCTATTAATTACTAAAAAGTACTTTGAGTATTTTTAGGTTAGGTATGCTGAAAAACAACGAGTGAAATGCAACTGTTTCGTGTCAGTTTAATTCAATTGGGTTTATCTGCTAAAAATTCGCTATTGGTTTGAATTTAAATCACAAACATTTACGGCTTGACTTTTACCATTGAGTTCAATCTAAATAACGTTTCTAATAATTTACGTCACAATTGGGATTGCCCAACATAAACGTGGTCATTTTACTCACTCGTTATATACTCATTTGGACCAACAGAGGAATCCTGAAGTTCCTACTCTTGTTCTACACTAATATCGCCTAAAAATAGTAGTTTTTATTTGAAGAAATGATTCGGCGTAATTTTGCTTTAGATTTTAATAACTGCAACGTAGTCAATTAAAAAACTACAGTTTAGCAAATTTTGACATCTCCGTTAATTTGCAGTATAGTAATTGCAGTAAGTGATATGATCGTTCATAGATTCGGAGATTAGGTGCATAGTTCATAGACATTTTTCGAGGCGCCTAAAGAATATAATTAAGCTAAATTTAGCTTTCCAAAATATGTTTTCGTCTTTTTCTTATATTACTTTACGTTTGGACTTTAAGTGAAACACCCTGTATATATTAGTAACTAGTATAGTAATCTACTTGATGCGCATTTAACAACAATGTCTTAGAAATGCACCTATTTTTGAAAATGTTACTTTTAAAGTTCCTAAAATTGTTTTGTTTGTATTGGAGCAGCAACGCCCCTAGTATCGACGACATCGGTTTCAATTTAGCTTTAAATACTTATATTTTCATCCTCTTTGAGCTACAACCCCTAAAAAACTATGACCTTCTTAAGTGTACCGCACCCTTTAGTTCACTTGTGGGCACCGATATCCTTGGAATCCTGTGATACACCATCCACACACTTGAGCTTAGGCCTTCCTCGTTTTCTGCTTACTACATCAGGCTCTGTTCTTTTTATCATATTATATTCTTGCGCTCTAGTTACTTATCATGCCCATCCAAGTGTCTTAAGATTTATTACGGTGACAATATCTTTCTCTTTCAAACTGTTCGGAAGATCCAGCGGAGGACTTTCCTTTCAAAGGCAAGAAGCGAGGATTCCTCTAGTTTAGTCAAAATCTACATCTCTGCCCCAATATCAATCCAGGGATTATGATTGTTTTATATATACCACCTTTGTTCGTTGAGACAGTCTTATATTGAACATGAACTTATCTATACCATAGTAGGTCTTATTAGCCGCTACTATACTTCTAATTTCTTCACAGGTGTTATTGTTAGGATCGACCCTTGTCCCCAGTTAGACAAACTCCGCTATTACGAGGTCTGCGGTGGTTTCCGAGATCCTCGTCTGGTCAACAGCTGGCCAGTGTGTTAAATATAGAACCTCTGCAGTCCAAATTTGCATCGACGTCAACTTTTTTCAAAGCTTTAATGACAAGTTGACACAACAGTGCGCCCCCTGCCTTAGCCCCTTCTGCATGTTAAATTGTGTTCCTATATTGCTCATATCTTCTCTACGGACGAGGTATTTTTACAAGGCCTATTACTTTTTTCGCTATGCTCATTTTATTCATAGCCTGGTAGATCGATAAACAAATTAAATTCTCGCCTTTTCGAAAATTAGTCGTAGGATAAAGATCTGATTGGCAGTTGAGCACTCAGGTCTAATTATAATTATATTTTACACCATGAAATAAACGTTTTTTACTAAATTTCCCGGTTAATACCGGACAAAAAGAAGTTTGGAATTTGAAGTCGGGGTCAGATTGATCATTCGTCATTACATCACATATATGCAGAAATAACTGGCAACTATGTAAAGCAGTCGCTGAACGTCGCCGCCATTGTTCCTTAGGCTTGTCTCAAGTTAGTACGTGAGTTTGCTACTGCGCAGTCAACATCGAAAGGAAGATTTCGTGCTTTGAACTTTACTATAATATTTGACCTATTTTCAAGTCCGGGTACTTTTGATGGTAGAGAAAAAACAGAGGTAAGTTTCTTATTTTTAGCATAATGGATATTTTCTTTATGGTGTTGTGATAGTAATTTTAGATGTTTAGCAAATTATTTGAGAATAGTTTTTTAAAAATGACGTATAATAGTGAATGGGGTGACATTGATCAGGTGATCAATCTTACCCCGTATGGTAGATCAATCTAACACTGTCTTACGTTTGTTCATAAAATTAGTTTTTACTTTGTTACAGATTTTCCAACATTTGTCAATCTGGGAAGAACCTACAAAAGAAAATTAGGCAGTAGAACGAATGCCAATTTTTCTGAAGTTAACCAGGCGTTGTACGATTTTTTGGAAAATGGAGTATCGCTAAGAAAAGCCGCAAGAAAATACAAATTGTCTTACGGAACGCTTAATAACAGGTACCATGGGCTTATTAATAGTGTTTTAGTCTGTGCAGACTGGAGATATCCACTAAGCATCTTGGATTTGAGAATGTTTATTAAGAGTTTTTTGGATAAAAGTGGTAGAACCGTATCTCGGTTTAGGGAGAATATTCCTGGAATTGACTGGGTAAATAACTTATTGAAGCGACATCGAGGCATTGCCGGTAAAAGATTAGCAAGTAATATTAAGAAACAGCGAGCGGAAGTATCTCCTGATGTAATTAAAAATTACTTTAACAATTTAGAAAAAAACGATTGAAAACATTCCCTCGCAAAATATTTTTAATTATGACGAGTCGAATGTTTCAGATGACCCCGGAAAAAAATTGTATATTTATCGAAGAGGTACCAAATTCCCATCAGTCATGGTTTGTGGATCTGCTATAGGTACGCTTCTGCCACCGTATATCATATATGAATCGGAAAATTTATGGGATACTTGGACAGAGAACGGTCCGAAAGGAACTCCGTGTTGCGACCAGCCATGTTGTTCATTAACAACACGATATAATCGAACGTCACACGGCTGGATTGATATGCCGACCTTCAATGACTGGTTTGTCACTTTTTCTTACCACACGCTAACCGACTCGAGGGAAAAAAAGTGTTAATAGGGGACAACTTAGCATCGCGTTTTAATCATAATGTTCTGAGACAGTGTGAAGATAACAATATAATATTTGCATGTTTGCCATGCAACTCTACCAATATTTGTCAACCGTTAGAAGTTGCATTCTTCAGGCCATTTAAAGAAAGCTGGAGGAAAACTTTAACATCATGGAAGATGCAAAATTCCAAAACCTCTGGCATTTCAAAAAATGAATTTCCTATGCTGTTGAAGCAAACACTTGAAAACATGGATAAAATACCACCCAAAAAACCAGACGGAGAAAAAAGTGCTATAATAAGAAATTTATTTTCTGGTTTCGAAGCATGTGTCATTGTACCTTTTAATCCCCACCGAGTTTTGGAAAAACTACCGAGAGACGAACTTATTAATGAAGACGAGCTTAGATGTTCTCTTACCGATTTTATGAAATCCCTGAGGTAGAATTCTGGCTCTGAAAAACCTCGACGTAAAAGAAAACTATTAGTAGCTGAACCAGGTCAAAGCGTTTCAGCGTTAAAATCATCCGAGGAGTCCAGTAATCATGGAAATGAAAATCTTGAATTAGATGACAGCGATAGCGATGTTGATATCAACAAAGATGAAGAGGAAATTGAATACATCTGCCCTTCAATAGAAAATATCTCGAAAGGAAAATTCGTTCTGGTGAGATTATTATCTGGTTCTTGAAAAAAGACGGAATTTCGCTGTCTGCATGGTGAGAGAAGTTTTAGAAAGTGGAGAAATCGAAGTTCAGGGCTTGAAATCAGCAGAATCAAGAAATATTTTTAAAATAATTAAAAAGGACATATCCACGGTTCCCTTTAAAGAAGTTATTGCCTTACTACCAGATCCAACGCTTGAGAAGGTTTCTGACAGAATTCAGAAGCATCATTTTCGCGGGGATATTAATATAAAAGAATGCTAGCTGACATTTTAATTTTATTATATATTTTAAATTTTATTTCGTGTTGTGTGAAATTAGTTTTTTTATATATAAATAAACCATAATACAATAAGAATAGCAAAATGTTAGTTAACACGCATTATTTTAGCTTGTTACATCTTCTGAATTGTGTTTCGTGCTGTGTAAAATTTGTTTTTTTATATAATAAACGATAATACAATGAGAATACTAGTATGATCAATCTTACACCGCATGATCAATCTCACCCCATTAAGAAAATCAAAAAAACTACTTGACTGAATTAGCTGAGGGTGAGATTGATCGCTTTCCGTCAAAAGAACTATCATTTTAGGTTGTAAAATTCAAGTGACCATTCACGGTCTGAGTTTGATCACCCCTTTTTTAATTAATAAGGGGATTTTTTTAACATTTATTTTTGTTTAACTATTACTCTTTAGACCCTAATATAACACTAGAAGTACTTAAAGATAATAAAAATAAAAAGATGTTTATAGTATAAAAAAAAATAAAATTTAAATTGACCAATCTCACCCCACTTCACGCTATATATAACATAACACATTATTTCTAAAAATGGCGAAATACGTAAAATTTGTTTTACTTTCTGTATAAAAAAGAGTGTTTTCTATTATATAGGGTAACCCTAAAGATTTGAGGCAGCCTCCTGAAAATAAAAAAATATTACTCAACCACCTAAGAAAAAAAATTGTATTTCAGAATAATAGACTGTATAAAAAACAACTTCCGTTTATATAGTGTAGCTCTAGAGACATGAAGCACGAAAGAAAAACATTTTTTCATTTTAAAGCGGTTAGTTTAAAAAACAGGTCCACTATACAGGGTGATTTTTTTTTCGTTGATATTATAGGGTATAGGCTGAACGGTAAGAGATTCAAAAAACTAAGATAAGCGTCCCGTTCTCTTTTTAAGTGTTTAGTTTAATGGCGCGGTCAGATCTACGATAACTGGATTGGTTTAGAAAATACAGGGTGATTCTCATTTATTATCTTTTATTACTCGGTTATTTATAATAAAATTTTAAATACAAAAGTTTTATGGCTTTTTACGTAGAATCCAGCGGCGTACTTAAAAATATATAGATGTTTTAATTTTTGAGATATTATCAAAAGTAGCATTTTCTTAAATGGGACACTCTGTATCTAAGTATCTGGAACATTTGCATTTTTTCTTGCGAAAAACTCTTCTTCTATCATCGATTACATGGCGTCTGATTTTTCTCCATCAGAGGTGCAATCACAGGTCTATAACTCAGGTCTTTCCAATCACAAGGCGGTAATTTCCAGGTTTAGTTTACCTATTAGGCCCTTACCAAGATCTCGCCATCGGGGCAGAATTTTCTCGGCCGCAAATTTCTCAGTATTTCATAATATTTGCTTTAACACCGATTGGAATTTTGAATCTGATAATGTCAACACAAACTTCAGAACCTTTTTAAATAAAACTTTAAGTGCTTTTAACAAGGCCTTCCCGCTTAAGAATATCAAACCTAAGCGGCATAAACCGTGGACCACGAAAGGAATACGAATTTCTGCTAAAAATATGCGCTCGCTCTCATATATAAAAAAATTCACCGACTCCTTTCTTATTCTTGTCTATATCTCTAACTATAGGAGGATCTACACTACTCTTATTAAGTCAGCAAAAAAATTACACTACCGAAAACGTCTAACAAACTCAAATAACGTTTCAAAAGAAACCTGGTCCATCATCAATAACCTCAGAAACAAATCAAACCCTGTGACTCAGATCTTGCCTGGGGCTAATGATCTAAATGATTATTTTATGAATGTAAGCAAAAATGTTACCTCTAGTATCTCGCCAAGTTTGGACCCTCTTTCGTTTCTCCCTCCTTCAAAAAATTTAGCTGATAGCTTTTTCTTAAGTCCCGTTAGCAACACTGAACTATTGAAGGTAATAAATAATATCAAAAGTAAATCTTCGTGTAGCACTGATGGCCTATCAATTAGAATATTCCTGAACTTGCCACTCCCAGTCATAGAGGCCCTTACAACATTAATAAATGAGTCCTTTATAAAAGGTGTATTCCCTGGTTGCCTTAAAACAGCTATAATTATTCCACTTCATAAAGGCGGCGAAAAAACTAACTCTTGCAATTATCGCCCAATTGCACTACTACCAGTGCTATCAAAAATCATGGAAAGGCTACTGAAGAATCGTCTTATGCCATTTCTCCTGAAACATCAGATAATATCCCCGGATTTCTACCCAACAAGTGCACCAGCGACGCCATGTTCACGTTGCTTAGAGGCGTCTACTTATCTCTCAATAACAACCACCCAACTGAATGAAATTCTGATAAACAAACTAAATTTTTATGGAATTCTTTAAATTGGTTCAAATCTTATCTTGGGAAAAGGCAACAACTTGTAAGGGCTAATGGTTCCGATTCTGATTGTAAGTTGATTACAAGTGGAGTCTCTCAAGGTTCAGTCTTGGGACCTATTCTTTTTTTGTTATACATTAATGATATCACGAACCTTAAAATGAATGGAAGAATTTCCCTTTTTGCTGACGACACAAGCATAACATGGAGTGATTTTGATACAACGTCTTTACACTCTAGTATCTCCAAAGACTTGGTTATAATTAAGGCTTGGTCCGATTCCAATATGCTTTGTTTTAATGTCGATAAAACGGTGGCGTTATCTTATAAGGGAACTTTACAACCACTTCAGGTACATAACAGCAATATTGAATACGTAGAGTCGGTTAAATTCCTGGGTTTAAATATAAATAACAACCTAAAATGGTCTAATCATATTGACACCTTAACTAAAATACTTTATACCGCCTGCTTTGCCATTCGATCAGTTTCAAAAGAACTAGACGTTCCTTCTGCCAGACTTACTTATTTCTCTTTATTTGAATCCCACCTCCGCTATGGCCTTCCCTTTTGGGGCTGCTGTACCACCGAGCAATTTCGTAGTATTTTTATGCTTCAAAAGAGAGCCATTCGTTATTTGTTTGGTCTAAATAATAGAGCTCACTGCCAATACTATTTCAAAAAACATGAAATATTAACACTTCCTGCATTATTTATTTTGGAAACGGTATGTTTGCTGAGAAAACATATAAACACCCTCCCAGAAAGGCCACAACATCTATACCCTACCAGAAACTCTAGGCATGATATATATTTTCCCATTCCTTCCTCAGAATTAATAAAAAAATCAATTATTTACAACGCCATAAAACTTTACAACAATCTGCCAGTACATTTAAAATCTATCCCTATGCTTGCACAATTTCGAAAAAACACCAAAGCATTGAGAGACCATTTTACAGCGTTAATGATTTTTACAGCGAGTAAGTTTCTTTAAATTGTCACTAAATTCCCTTGTTTACTTAAATCTTTTGTGAGTCATGTCCTAACTCGTAGCATAGAATTTTGAAAATCATCATATAGAGAAAAGAACTGTCGAACATTCAATTAAAACTTAATTATTTTTGTTAGGTATTGGATTAAAAACAAAATTTAATTCTTTTTTGTGTACTACATTCTACACTAGTTCATTATACCTTCTGTTTAACATCACAATTATTTGTATAACTATAATAACATAGAGTTTAAGGTCGCATAGTTGCAATTTTGATTTCAATGTCATCGAAATTATTCACCTCGTACATGTGTGTTTGTTTACTTTTATAAGGTTATTAGGATTCATTAACTGTTTTGCGGCAATGTTATGTTATATTCTAACGTGTGTTTTACGATTTGGTAAATTGATAATTTACATTTTTAAAAAGCATTGACCTATCGAAATTCTTTTCGATTAATGTTTTAATATGTCTTATTTTAGGTATATTTTGCTGTGTCCATAAAATTGTAAAATTTTTCTGCGGCAATAAAGCATACTTTTGTTTGTTTGTTTGATTGTAACAGTATATAATACCTCATTTTTTTTCTGTTCAAAATACCAAAAAAACATTTTTTTTTTAGTTGGCCATGGATCATTATTTTGCTATTTTATAAAAGGTATCTTAAAAACTCAGTTACTAAGAATACTAAAATATTGATAAATTAAAACATCAAAATAACAAAAGATTATAATAACAACTCAATAATTATCTTGAATACTTAAGGATTAGCATAGTTGTTTAATCACAAAAGGTGCTAAAATTGTCTTTCATTCTGCTCGGTGTATTTTTGGACTCGGCTTGCAACTGAACAAGTGGCGTTATAAACATGAATATTTGGCACTCTTACAATGCAATTAATAAAAGTTGCTCTAAGTTCTTCTAAAGTATTAATTCGGGTTTTATATTCTTCATTCTTAATAAATCCCCAAAAGTAAAAGTCTAGTGGCGTCAGGTCGGGGGGACGTGGAGGCCACTTGTTTGGTTCATATGTACCAAGCCAATTTTCGCTGAAATGCCATATGGTAAGGCATTTACTGCCTTACCATATGGCTGTTATGGACTGGGGCACCGTCTTGTGGTAGATAAACATTATTTCTTGCAGCTATTGGCATGTTATCCAACGCGTTTATTACACATTTATCGTCAGAATGTAAACTACATATTCTAATTCGGCTCGAAGATTCCTGCGGAGTTAGATTTGCCTATTTATGTTTTCTACTAATACCCATGGCATCTTTCCATTTTTTGCACCTTAAACAAGAAGTCAAATAATTTGGATCATATGGCAAAAGGTTTTTATTTAATTAAGTTAGCTTACTATGTGGATTTAGTTAGGTAATAACATAGGTCCAATTCTTTTTGCTCCAAACTATAATAAAAATATGTTTCTAGACATGCTTCCACTCCTCTGAACAAAAATTTTAATACACCTACTGTGGGGTGGTCATCAGAAACAATTTTCTTGGATATTACACTTTCACTGTGGTTATATTGTTGTCCCTTTTAGCAATGGTAAAGGATACTTGAGCTCTAAATTTAGCTTTATCAAACAGAAAGTAATTAAGAAAGGGTGGTTTTGGAAATTAAATGATTTATGAAAATTTTTAATACGTTTAGCAGATTTGGAGAATTTTCGGTAGATATTTCGTTTATGTTCGTATATTCTTAAATATAAAAATATTTCGGAAACCATTTTGTTTAAAATGTAATTAATAAGAAAACATTAAATATATATGTCTATAATGTATAAAGCAATAAAGACTAAACTGTATTAAAATACTAATTTCATCAGACATGATTTTTTTTTAGCAGGAACCCTAAATTAGATAACAAGTCGTAGGCGAGTTTTCTAAAGGGCGAGTGAGATTAAATGCTTTTTGAAACGAATATTTTATACTATTTTTTCTATTTTGTGCATTATAATTTAAAAAAGCATTATATTAAAAAAAATATATACTGTGGAACATATTTAAGTTAGTAGGCAATGCATGTCAAAAGTGGCTATTATATGTGCGCCATTTTTTTTTTAAATTTTGAGTCGTGACCGGTAAAAAAAGAAGTGTCGAAAAGAGGGCCACTACTTGAGTAGCCAAATAACATCTTTATAATTGCAAAATAGAATAAATCCTATTTACGGGGTGTTCCATTTAAAATGTTACAAGGCAATATTTTGGAAACGGCTTATTCAAACAAAGTACAATTTGGGGTATTGGATGGGGACCCTGGGGACACTATTTGATATTATAGGCAACTTTCTAATATTCTAACCCTTTCCACTTTTGAGGAGTGGAGGGTAACTTTTAAATTTTAAATGGAGAGGTACGTGTTTCTTTTCAGATTCGTAGTCTTTATATGAAACTACGATAAAATCCAAACATAATTTAATGTCAATGTCAATGTCAATATTTTTAAATTAACAAAACTATAAAATCAAAAAAATAATATTTTATTTAATTAGGAGATGTTCAAAGTGACGGCCATTTTGCTCTAAATATTTATTACTCCTTTTTCGAAAAGAGTTTCGAATTCCTAACATCATACCTGGAAGGATTTCTTGAGCTAAGCGTCTAATCCTTTGCCTCTTGTTTTCGAGTGTAGTTGGAGCTGTCGCCATTACTTTTCTTTGACAAAGCCCTATGAGGAAAAGTTATAAGGAGTTAAGTCTGGGGATCGAGCAGGCCAGTTTACTTCCCCCCCACGTTCGATCCATCTGTTAGAGTAAGTTTTCGTCGAAAATACTACGTAATGTGATGAATAATCTAGGTGTTATTCCCAAGGAAATTACAGTATCGCTGTCCATTTAGTGTTCCATCAAAAAAATGAAGTGCAATAACAACATCGCCAAATCTTCCACACCAAGTATTTACCGACTATGGGTGCTGGTTAGCAACTGTTCGTACCCAATATGAATTTTCTTCAGCCCAATAATGCATGTGTCGATTGACTTGACCATGCTTGGTCAGAAAAAAGTATGTTTTTTCAATGAATTGTTTCCAGTAATCTATCGTCGAAACCAGTGACAAAATTCCATCCGTTTCTCAAAATCTTATCCGTACAGCCCTTGGTGGGTAATATTGTAGGGAGGGAAATTAAAATCGTGCAATATTTAAAAAACGGATGTCTTACTTATCCCAGGGTCTGTAGCTAATTCTCTGGAACCAATGTGGAGGTTAACAGTAACTATTCCCAAATCTCCTACCGCCGAAAGTTGACCAATCTGACGACTCCTAGTTTCTAGCCTTTTGAACGTCTTGTGGGACTTTCGGGCTGACTGGGAAAATGATTCGGCCCAAAGTTCAGAAATATTGGGGTAGTTTTTTCTACATTTTCCAAGAATTAACAAGTAACTTTAAAATACCTGCTAAACAAGTCTGTAGACAAGTTTTGGTTTCATATTTCTAAAATAAAAAACTTTGATAATACTCTTCTTTTCCCTTTTTGGTCCAAATTAGCTAATATCTCTTTAACCCTTCCTCATGCCAACGCAGATAGTGGACGCATCTTTTTAATTGCAACCAATGTTCGAAAAAAAAAAAAAAGAAACAAACTGGGTCATGATGCATTAAATGCAATGTGTCTCATAAGATCCCATTTTCAAGATTTTAATACTGATTGTACCAAATATAAGTGAAACTCAAAAATGTATGAAAATATGCGTTCAAATGTGTTATACTCTCACAAAAGACCTTAATACAAAATTATTAAACTCTGTACATTCACGCCGAGAATAAGCAAGAATGAAAATGTTATTCTCATCCATCTTTCTCTGGGCGAGAAAGAGAGAAAATCCTTTTGCGAGTTTGCGAGTGACTGTTTTATTTCATATATTTTATATGCATTTTTTACGAGATTTCTCTATAATCCTACTTTCCTGTGTCACCTATATGTATCTCTGTCAGTTTATGTTAGTTCACCTACACGATTTTACGAATAGAGCTCATTATTTGATTATTTATTATGTTAATAATATAATACCTATAATCATATTAGTTCTAAGTGTTTTATAAAAAAATATTGATCCTATTTATTAGCGTCTTTTGCAATTTAAGGACGTTCTTATTTAAAAAAAAAATGTTTTAATATGTTTTTGTAGTTATCAAGCATATCTCTTTAAAATCATTTGGCTTTTAATATCTTTTTATTTACTTATATTTTTACTTAATAGTGCAAGTTAAAGTAAAAATACATATGCCAAATTTATATTCTGACGTCAAAATTCTGACGTATGGAATTTTTGGACATCGAGGAAGGGAAATTTAATATCACTGTGTGAATTTAGTAAATGATAAGAAAAAGAGGTTTGGCGGGATTTGCTTTAAAAAAGCGGGACATTCAAGAAAATAGCAGGGCATTTTCCTTAATATAAGTACCCACTGACGTGTGATCTATATATGTTAATCATTAAGACAGATTTTTGAGCAAGTTCCTGAGAGAGTTGTACTGCACCATTTTAAATGATTTTTTTAATGTCTGGTTACCGAGACCTTTCAACACTGTTTTTTGTATTGTTTTATTGTGTATTTTTTTCTATAAAACCGATACGTTTTTCTTCAAAAACATTTCTGAACATGTGGTGAATGCGCCACATATTCTTATAATTCTACTAGAAACTCATCGCGTCATCTAACGGAAAAGGCGAACAAGGTCTGCCGCGCCAGCTAGTATCTTATTATGTATTGCTTGATTTCATTACCAGCGGTGGAGAGAGGCTTTTATCCACTTCTAAATGCGCCACATTTTTATAAGCTGTAATTTTTTTGTTTTTAAATATATCAAAATGAAACAAAAATCATAGTTAGTTATCTAGAAAGTTTTTTCTAGTAAAAATAAAACAAAACATTAACGTTTTTTCAAGATATTAACCTAACTTATATTTTTTTAAATAGAAAGCCCTATATAGTTTCGAATATTTTGATTCTAAGTGAAATTTCAAGTATATTTTATAAAGCATACCCTATACCGATCTTCAACTGTTTGCAAGAAAATGGCGTCAAAACATTCGACAAAGACACATTTTAATCATCTGTAACTTTTCTATTTTTAATGTGCCCCCAAAAGAAAAAGTCCATTATAATCAAGTCCGGACTGTTTGGGGGGCCAAGCAATTGTTCCTCCCTTTCCAATCCAGCCATTTGGATATTACAATTTAACATAGTTTTTAACTTTAATTACCTACGCTATGAGCCGGAGCACCATCTTGCTGCCACATTATCCTAGCTGAAATGTTCACCGGTAAAATATCAATCTCTTGTGTTATCTTATTTTGTAACAAATAATATTCGTCAAGTTTTGATCAATAAATATGGAACCTAATATATTTCCGTCTACCACACCACTCCAAACGTTAATTGACTGATATCCTTGAATTTTTATTTCTTAGATTATCTGAGGATTATTTGTAGACCAGTGTCGGATATTCTGACGATGTTTGGTTGTGAAAGATCTTTCATCAGATCAAGAAATGTATTTTAAAAAAATTAGGATTTTGTCGACATCTATCTAGTAAGTTTTGACAAAATAGGACTTTTATCTGGCACTACTAGTCGCTAAGTTTCTGGGTTTTCCGAAATTTAAAAGGTTTATATTAGTTTTTTTCAAAACTTTTTTAACTGAACTATGTGTATACATACTATGTGTCTATAAAAACTTAAGGTAAATGACATAATTTCTTATGTTTGTTTAAATAATATTCTTTATATTATGTATCGAAACATTCCGTAGACAAACTAGTCTACATGTTGAGGTATGTAATTTTATTACATATTTGCTTCAATTAATTTAAAGTTAAATATTTTTATTCAGTTGCGAAAAAGCCAAAAAAGATTTTTTGCTTAAATAAGTATATGGCAAGGTTATCACTCCTTTCTCGATTATTAAATCGTATCATTTTTAGAATACTAAATCATTACAACCGAAAATCATAATACGTAAACAATTTTGTTTCATCATGACACATATCTTTTAAATGACAATAATAAATAATAAATAAAAATAAAATGGTAAAATATCGTTTAGTTGTTGCATGTTTTGATGTCATTTTCTCGCAAACAGTTGAAGATAGGTATAGGGTATGCTTTATAAAATATTCTTGAAATTTCATGTAGAATTAAAATATCCGAAAATATATAAGGCTTTCCATGTAATGTGTTGTTGTGTGTATGTTTTTCATAAGTTAGGTTAATATCTTGAAAAAACGTTAGTGTTTTGTTTTATTTTTAAAATAGAAAAAAACTTGCTAGATAACTGCAAAATGATTTTTGTTTCATTTTGATATCAACACAAAAAAGTTACAGCTCATTAAAATGATATCAAAGATAAAAAGACACCTGGTACCTACGTGAATAAAAAATCGAATCTGAAATTTAAAAAATATATTTATTTATAATATATTTAAACAAAAAGATACATAAATAATACCTTAACGTCGGTCGCAGTGCAGTATGCAAGCAAATTGCTCCAAATTAGGGTTACCATTTCGAAGTTTGAAAAATCCTGACAAAAAAGCGGACATTTAAAAAAAAGTCCGGACATTTTAGTCACAACAGCACGGTTGTACTGTGATACCGGTCAGGAGTCGTCTGAAATGGCTTCAATTAGTAAGCGATTATGCACATTCACGGACAATATGCAAGCCAAATTTTCGTTTTTGAAAGTAGGAAAGTTTTTGAAATAAGCGGAGTGCACAATTTGTAATAAGTTACGTGGCAACAATTAAGCACAAAGTAAGCAGGAGATATTGAAAAGCATGTTATAACCGAAAAAGATGTGAAGAAAAGCAGAAGGCTTTCAAGTGTTCTCAAAAGTGCCTCAATATTTCAGCCTAAAAGTACCACCATCGCTGCAAAAGAGCAGATGGCAGAAGTGACCCTGGCGTTTTCATACCATCAGTTCTAGTTGGTGTGCTCGAACAAAACTGAAGCTCTCGTAATGTCATAACTCTATTGGTAATTAAAAAAATTCAGTCATCACTTACAAATGTGGAAACATTTTGAATGAAAAATAGTTAAAAAGCTTATCAGTTCCACGTTGAACGCAATTATGGAGTATGTGCTCTGGGCATCCGACTCCCACTAAGTCTTTTTCTAAAAACATCATCAAAATTCCAGACAAAGTCCGGACGGAAGGCCGAAAATCCGGACAAATCCGGACGGATGGTAACCCTACTCCAGATTCTCTAAAGATATCTACCCGTACTTAACTACGTAACTAAAAAGCCATTGAACAATTTTTAATTGCTTTTAGTTCCTGTTTGCATAATGATAGATGTTTTAAATTTATTGCAATCAAATATATTTATTATTTACATTAAAAAGTGGGGCATGTTGCATCCCGCTCAAACACAGAGCAGGACACGGGACAAATAGGTATTAAAGCGGGAAATCCCGCTAAAAGCGGGACACTGGGCAACCCTATTAGCAGAACACTTTGAAAATTTACAACATCCCTTCAATTTTGATGAAACTGTTGTTTTAGCTAGAAAAATCAACTTTAAAAATCGTCTGTTATATGAAATGATTGAAATGAAAAAAACAAAAGCAGTTTTAAAAAAAAACAAGATGTAGAAGAATGGAACCTACTATGATATCTTAAAATTTGTAGAACATCCCGTATGGTAAATTCAGTTCATGTACTAATTTCCATTTTAATTTTATTATTGGCTGCAAATAATCTTATCAAAAAGTATAAAAAAAACGTTTTTTATTTCGAACACTGATAATATTCAAAGCCTACCAAACTTTTTCAAGAACAGCAGTTTTACTGTCCCTATAGTAAATAAATAGTCTCAGTCAACATTACGAAATACCCATCATAATAATGTTCCGCAAATTGTATATTTTTAACACAGAAAATCGCATTTATATGTAAGTATGGTAATGCTCGCTAGTCAACATAGATTTTAATCAAAATTTATGTGTTATGCCATGTACATTGTGTATTTTACTTAATACGTACATTGTGTATTTTACTTAATACGTATACGTAGTACTGTATTTTAATATGTACCGTTGATTTTAGATGTATTAAGATTCGCTACAGGTTTTTGCCGTATATAGGTATATTTGTATAAATCTGTCATATTTGATTGTTCCATTTCCTAGTCATTTGTGATAACTTTTCGCCACCCAGATTGGCGCCTCGGACTACAGAAACGCTGGCAACACTGGTGCCCCTTGCCGATTTCTGATTAGAATCCGCCGCAAATTCACAGCGTTGACGACACATGATCAGCCATGCCGTTCGGTTTAATATATTCGTTCTACAACATCACCCTTATGTTATCATTGGTCTTACAACCGTCCACACAACAATAAAAACTATGAGAACTATATGACCTCATCGTAATTTGCTAGAAAAAGAACCACTTAAAACAGAAGCACGAAATAATAAGCCAAATCGACAGAATGCTGCGAGGTCGAGCCGGTGCGACACTGACCTACCGGTTGAGCCGGTACGCGGTGAGGGGAAAGGAGTGAAGTAGGCATATCGAACCGGGAAATGACGTATTTATTATTTACAGGTTGTATGAGTAGTACATATTTACGACGGCCATATCTTTTTTGAGGAAATAAGTTCAAATATCTATTATCTATAAATCAGCTTCCTATATCATATTTTATTCAAGTTGTAACACTAACTATAAGAATTTTATTAAAACATCGCAAAAATAGAAAATTTCAGCATACTACACAAATCCAATTTTTATTTCTTTACTCCAAAAAGGAGTATTTCGTAAGCATGGACACAATATTTACTTAAGTAAAGCTTTTTTACCAACAATGGATGTGATTTGCGACTCAATGACTAGGGATGGCTATTTTAAAAAATATCGATATATCGTATCATTTGATATATCAAAACTATCTATCGATATATGCGATATATCCAACGAAAAATATCGATATATTGAATATATCGATATGTTATTTAGTGACTAATGCGCAGATTTCGCCGCCATTACATTACTTACGCCTTTTGCGGGGTTCAATTCAACATTTGGCCATAGACAAAATAAAAATCTTTTTGTCCTATGGTTTTACTAGGACCAGTCAAAAAACATGATTTTCAAGAATTCACTGCGCGTCCAGATTTGCTCACACTATTTTAACGTATTCACTCTTCTTGATGTCAAACACAGCCTATAGGCACGTAGCCAGGGTGAGAGGGTTTGGACCCCCCCCCTAAAAAAACTTTAAAAATATTTTGGTATAGACATGCTTGTTACTAATTTTCTCAAATATACAAGATTTGTGGTGTATATACCAAAATAATCTTTGCGTTGGTTGATATGGAAGGCCAGTCTAAGCGTGGAGCGGTGTGTTTTGCTCAAACCGGGCTCTTTTGTGATTTTTAGTTATAAAAACTCTAAAGTATATTGTTGTCTACTAAATACTAATCGATTATTATGTTTTCCGTAAAAACTTAGTAAAGTAATAGACGCATTTTATTTTCTCCTTTTAGAACACTTAAAATATTTTACTTATATTGCTACAAGCTAAACAAACGTCGATTTAGGAAATTAAAGGAGATTTATGTTAAACAAATATAGTTAGGTTTTTATTCTTACTTTTAACTTAAAAATATATGAAAATCTCTGAAAACTTTCTGGAAATTTCACTAAAATGTTCAAATTCAAGGTTTTCGGAAAAGTCGGCTTTCAATATCAAAATTTAATTATAGTTCTGAAATTTTGAAAGATTTCCAATAACTTTTTATATGTATCCGAAAATTTCAAGAATTTTCTTGGACATTACAATGGAAATTTCCTCCGACTTTTCGTTACGGTATGTATCTTAAGATATTGATATATTAGTCGATATATCGCAACGAAATATCGATATAAATATATCGATATATTTAATATATCGGTATATCATTCCCATCCCTATCAGTGACTGCCTTAAAATTACTTGGTATTAATACCATTGTGTATACTGTATACAAAAGCTTGGCAATAAACGAACAAAAATAGTTGGAAGGGTCAGATTGTAATAAATTCTAGGTATAAAAAGATAATTTTATATATTTTTGATGTTTACCTATAGCAGGTAATACAAATACATGTTTGCAAAATTAAATATCGGTCTTTATTTCTCACAAGAAGTGTTCAGTTATATCGTCATATTATTTTACGAAATATTATAAGCATCAAACACAAGCCTGTGGCGTCCATAGAAAAATATTGATGGTGCGTCTTTTAGTGGTCCAGTGGCAAAAAACAGTAATCTGTTAATGCTAGGGAAATTGTAAATCTTCAAAACCAATAATAACATCTTTACACGTATCAAAAAACAAATTAGATTTATTTTAGGTTTTAGGGACTCAAATATACTATGTTCGTTTTCTAATCCAGGTTTACAAATAATATTTTGTATCATTAACTCTAAGGAACGTTTTGATGGCAAAATTAAAAGTTTTTGTAAAAAGTGATAAGATTTGGGGCTGAAAAAGTATAACGTTAAGGCCAAATTTTTATTTTTTTATTCCTCGTTTAAAGTCTATACACATGGCGACACGGTATTTGTAGCCTATCGATAAAAGTCGCCTAGTTTTGTAAATGTAATTTCCTTACTTAAATGTGCGCTTTTATAAATCGATAGTTTTTAGTTCTATCGATAGTTCTAATACGATAGTTTTTTCTGTAGACTATAACGAAACAGTCTTGTTAATATGGGTAGGTATGTCAATTCGATTTGTTGTGCCGATTTATTTAATTATTGAGTGTTATATTATGGAGTTAGTATGAGCATTTTTTGTGCATACCGTGGCCGCTCCTCCAACAAAAACGTATTATATAAGCTGTTTTATTACATGTTCTATTTTTTCAATTATTCTATTGTCTATCTAATATTTGCTTTCCCTTAATAAGAAATTTTTAGGCTAGATTATAGTAGACAGTTGCGTTGCAGTATTTTAAAATTACTTCTTATTGTTGGTAAAAACAAATTATTTTCATGTCTTTAAAGACCATGACTTTAAAGCATGATTAAAAATTTTAGCGGTTCAAGGATGATTTATGTAACATTTGCATTTTCTTTAATTTTATCCGTAACTATAGTAATACATTTTTTGCGTAATGTATGACCGTGTTCACTTTCACAACGTCAAAGATTTGATTTTTTCTGCCTCCTGAGCCAGGGCAGTTGGGTTATTTCAATCTTACCGTGATTAATATGATTATCGGTACTGGTATTTTAACGATGCTGTCTTTAACAATAAAATTACCTACCTGATAAAATTATGACCTTTTTCGGAGGTTCTTCAGATAAAAAATCAGATCTGCCCTTAGGTTCAGGAAAAATTGTCGGTATAGCGGTATCATAAAGACGCTTTACACAGCTTGTAGATACCGCAAAACATTTACTTTCAAAGTGATCTTCGCATAACTTGTAATTACAATAATTTTTTTCTAAAAGATCTTCCCTTCCAGCCGCTCTGAGCCAACTGTTAAATCTAAAATTATTATATTTTTATACTATAAAAAAAACTATAAATTAGGCTACTTATAAAGTACCTACTTGTTGAAACATATTTTGCGTGAACCTGTTAAACTTACTATCAGGCGTAAAAAATTATAAATGTTAATAATAAAACCAACATACCTTACGGGATCTTGAGGTAATTTAAACAGTGATTTATTGCTTCCACTTCTATTTGAACAATGTAAATACAGGCACTTATAACCAGGCATTTTTACAACCACAAAAATAAAACTGTATAAAAAATATATGCTTGACAAATTAAATAATAGCATAAGCTCCCGCACTATAGATATCGCCGCTCGAACAAGCACTTTTCCATGCGGATTTAAAATATCAACTCGACCTCTTACCAGAGTGAATATATATTCTAAACTGTGCTCTTACGTCTCACACGCAGACACAGTCTCAGATGGCTGGACATCCGTAGGAGGCGGAGTTTTATATAAATTCGCTGTGCATGCGTTAGATATGCACTTTCGCATCTGGTGTAGGTTGTTTATCTGGGAAGGCTGTAAAGTGTATCTAAACTCAATTGAGACAACATTAAAACTAACTATCCGTCAACAGTGGGCGATTTCATTGTGAAGCATGAGCGGCGTGCTAGAAATTTAAACTTATTTTTGTAAAATAGATTCATTATTAGTACTTTTTTTTATTTCGCATTTAACAATTTTTTTCAATTAGTTTTTTTTATTTGATCTGGTCATCATTCTCCGTAAATAAATCGCATAAAACGTATTTTTATGGGTATAGACTTTATTCCAGTTATAACCTACTTGATAATATATTTACTTTGCAATTAACAGGGGGGAGTAGAAAGGGGATAAAAATTGAAAGTTTCGTTAAAGATCGAGTCGGTAATATGTCATTTAGGAGGATTTCGGGTGTATATATATATTTCAATTTTAAAACTTATTTGATTTTGGGGGGTTGAGGTAAATAGGGAAGTGGCAAAAAGTCAAACACTTCGTAAAAAATTTAATCGTTCAGAGAGGTTTTTGAATTTGCATATTTCAGTTTTAAACTTTATTTGATACTCGCAAAAAAACCTTAATTATTGACTAAAATTTCAAATCAATCTGATGAGTAGTTTTTAAGCTATGCCGCTAACTGACAGGCGGATCGACGGAATTGATAAAACATATTTTTGGCATCTAGGAAAGCTAAAACCTTAAAATAAGTTAAACCTGAGAGAGTGAGTTTTTCACGGTTACAAATATTTTATTTGGCCGCTATTTTGTTCCGCCATCTTTTGGATTCGTACCAAAACTTTACCACTTGATTTTTACATAATAGTTCATTTTTGTACAAAATTTGAGATAAGCGGATAGGCGTTCTTTTAGTAGGCCGCCATTTTGTTTTGCCATATTGGATTTTTACCAAAATATTACCAGGTCATCCCCATATGACCCTTAATTTGTGACTAAAATTTCAAGTCAATCATTTCTAAGCGATGTCGCGAACAGACAGACAGAAGGACCGACGGAATTGATAAAACATATTTTTTGGCATATAGGGGCGCTAAAATCTGAAAATATCTAAAACCTGAGAGATTGATTTTTTTCACTATTACAAATATTTTATTTGGCTACCGTTTTGTTCTGCCATTTTGAATTGGTACCACAGCTTTACCAGAAAAAGTTCTTCTCTATACCACAATTAGTTATGAAACACAATTTGAAAATGAAATGAAGTATTTTTTTCATGCTGAATTTTTTAAATATTTTATTAAGGCGCCATTATGTTCCGCCATGTAGTATTCGTACCAAAATTTTATGAGTTGTTTTCTATATAATACTTGATTTTTGTGCAAAATTTTAGGCAAATTGGGTAAGTAGTTTTTTAGTAATAATATTTTTAACATCTCACTAGGCCGCTATTTTGTTTTGCCATATTCGATTTTTACCAAAATGTTACCAGGTCATCCCCATATGATTTTTAATTTCTGACCAAAATTTGACGTCAATCGGTTAAGTAGTTTTTTAGCTATGCCGCGAACAGACAGTCCGACCGACGCAATTGAGAAAAAATGTTTTTCGGCATCTAGGGACCGTGAAACGTAAAGATCTGAAAAAATCTCGAAGAGTAATTTTTTCACGATTACAATACTTCCCTTTTACAAGGTAAGTAAAAACATTGAATAGAATAAAAAGAAATTTTTATTTTACGGCATTGGTACTGACCCGAGATGAACAAGTGCAGGCCAGGCAAGTATTTTAAAATATATCTTTTTTTGTGCATTTTTTGTTAAATCAAGATTTCCAAAAATCTAACCAATTGTATTATGGATATAACCAATCAAAGTTCCGCCCCGCCCACAAATGTTGTAATGAGCCCACGTTGGCTGTGTTGCGAAGGTCCGCTGTTTGTACAGGGACCTGTCAACTGAATAAAAATAAATTTATTTGATATAAATGGTGTAGTAAATTGAGCGTACCCCAAATTTTTCGCTGTCTCAATTGACTTTAGATACACTATAACAAAAAATTCGTTTAATCTTCAATGTAAAGGATTTGGGCCAATAGTACGTGCTCTGATGTCTCGAAATTGCAGTGGGCCACGATCAACAAATTGCAGGGAACGCAAAGGCTATGTCTTTCTTGCCGTAGCAGGCAGACCCAGACGGAGAACGATACATTGTTGGACTACGACGAGCGGCGGAGACTACTGTTGCAGGAACTGCCGCCGGAGCCGGAGGAATGGATAATATGATCGATTTTATGCATTCAATGAAAACCTAAATTCAACGACTGAGGGAGACGGTAGATTTTTGTTCGAACAAAATAACCGACTCTGAGGTGAAATTGAAGAAATTGGATGATTATTTTAAAGCAACAGAAAGGCTTAAAATTGATAACTCAGTACTAAAAAATGAAGTTAGGGATTTAACCAAAAAAGTAAATTATTTAGAAAAAAATTTAAGAGTTAACAATGTAGAAATTCAGGACATCTCTGAAAACACAAACAAAAATCTCATTACAGTAATCACTAATATAGAAGATTTTCAGAATTTTAAGGTTAAAAGTAATATGATTGATTCAGTTTTTCGAGTCCCGACTCAAACCGAGGAAAAACCCAAAAATATCGTTATACACTTTTTGTCTAAGGTGGGATGGTGGCAGAAGCAAAAGCCGCTAGAAAAAAAACTGAAAATCGACAAGGTTTTAAAGTTACTGGCTTTTCATACAGATGTTTTGTCAACGAGCACTTGCCATCTCGTACGAAACTAAACAAACTTGACAAAAGGCTAAAGAAAAAAAACTACAAATTTATTTGGGTCCAAAACGGCAACGTGATGTAGTTTTAAACAAATCGTTTCAAATATATTTTCGGACATTTCATGTGTTACGGAATCTTGGCTAAATAGCTTAGTCATGGACCACAAAATTGTGGATCCAAACCAGTACACGGTTCTTCGTTAGGACCGCGAGACCACTGATGGCAGTAAATCTGACGGGGGTGGAGCACTGATTGCAGTGAAAAATAAGTTTAGTGCATTTCATTGCCAAATAAGCGCAGAGAACCTTCGGATTTCTATTAAGCTGGTTACAAATGATTTGTTCCTGGTGTGCTGTGTTTACCTACCTCCCAATAATATGGAGGAATATACAAGTTTTTCATCTAAATTAGCAGATCTAGAATTTAATTGATTGGTGAGAATATATATTTAGATCTCTATTATGTCGAATCAAAATATTCTTCTCTGCTTCTTAACCCAACAGCAGTTTAATACAGTATTTAATAATAATAACAAACTATTAGATTTAATCTTCTCAAATGAAAATAAAATAACTGATGTCTGTCATTGCCCGGATGCTCTTGTTTCTGAGGACACATATCACTCGTGCATTGAGTTTGCTCTCGACATTTCTCTTTATAAATGTTTATCGTTTAATAAAAACTATTTCAACTTTAAAAAAGCAAATTACACTGAAATTAACCGAAATATTTCGGGCGTTGAGTGACATGCACAATTTAAAAATCAGCCTCTCGATATATCAGTTGAAAAATGTTATAGTTAATAATATTGTACATGGTCATGTTCCAACTTATCACAAAAATAAATATTTTCCGACTTATTACAGACATAATGCAATAAGAATTATAAAACAGAAAAACCAACTACATAAAAAATGGCGTCAATACAAAAACATCAATAAGCCTAATCTATATTAAGCCAATCTAAAAAACTAATACAGTCAGATTTTGAAAATTATATTCCCAGCTAGCACTAAAGTAGCTAGAACTGTTTCCACTACTACACTTTAAGAGTTTTTACGTATTTATTTCTAATAAATCCTACTATATATTAACAAGCACTTTGGGTTACACGTTTTTAAGTATTATATGCGAATAATACTTAATAGTAATTTTCCAGGTAAAGTAATATATATAATAACTAATGTCAAGCAACTATTTAAGGAATTGACTCCAAGGTCGTCATTTCTTTTCTGTTACATAATAGTAATTATTCAAAGTTACTGTTTCTACTCTGTTTACTAAATTACACCTTTTAAGTATCAGTACCTTTTTGAACTTTGCAGACTACTCCATTACGTTCACATGTACTCCTATAACGTATTACTGTAAAGTAAAACGAGTCGTGCAGAGAACCTCTCGTTATTCTTTTGTTGCAATTTACAAGTAAGAATTACAGTAATTATTTACTGCAAGTAAACTATTATCTCTTGTACTTGAGGTTCCGGGCACAGTGGTAACAATAGAGTAACCAATTTTTGATTGGTTCGGCCATATTGCTGCTAAAATCGTTGTGTTTACTTTTCGCCTACGTGGGTTTCTTATGAGGTTTGTTGTTTTAGTGTCTCATTTTATTAGTTTGTGATTATTAAAATGAATATTGATTCAAACAAGAACTTCTCAGCCATTGGCCATATGGAGAAATGTATTTAAGCCTGGTTCACCTGTTTTTTGCTTCTAATTATAGTGTTTGTAATGAATGTCTAAAAAATGACAATGACCGTAAATGTCTTAAGTTTAAATTTACTCAAAAAAAAGTTATTAAATATTGCACATTATCATATTTTGGTTTTATATTGCTGTAAAAGACAAGCCTATTTCGTATCTTCGTGTATGTTTTACTTCATTCAGCACCTCAATTTGAGGTAGAAGCTCTCTAAGATTAGCATAAAATAAACTTTATTTGGTAGGCCTTCTTCAGTACATATTACATTACTAAATCCACTTGGCAGACAACTCTCATTAATCGCTTGCACAAACATTGTTATTTGTTAAAAATCTAAATGAAAATGTAAGTTTATACTAGATAGATAGTTTGAATAGATTATTAAAGTAAAACATTAACATAACCCTACATTTACAACTAACGTTGACAGAGGTTGTCAATATGAAAGTAGATTAATTTAGTCATATTTTGCTAAAAACTAACGTTAATATGGGTGCCCCAATTTAAACCTTTAGAAATTTTGCGGCCTCACTCCAGCCAGCACTCTCACCGTCCTTTTTTGCAGCCTAAGAGACTGGTATCATCAGTAAAAAGGAAACACCCAGCCGATTCAGTAACACAATGGCAGAGGTCGTTAATATACATGATAAAAAGCAGGGGCCCAGAACAGACCCATGTGGCACACCATGAGTTACTGCTCTAAGATCCGATTGATCACCATTGTCATATACAATAGTCTGAATTCTATCGGCAAGGTACGACTCCATCACCCGAAGCGGTGTACCCACCACACCATAATATGCCAGCTTGTGAATTAAGAGGTTGTGAGAGACACAGTCGAAAGCCTTGGATAGGTCACACATAGTCAAGAGTGAATGCTAGCCAGACTCAAGACGGGGGCCTTGAGTCTGGCTAGCATAGTCGGGGGCTATGCTCTCCACAATTACCTGCAGGGCACTGATAGTCGATTTCCCTCTACGAAAACCGTGTTGTGAAGCGTTAAGTAGATCCTGCTTTCAGTCAATTTATTAAGCACATTATCTAGATTTGAGATAAAAATCTCAGGGTCACCCACACAAGATCTGTAGGCAAGTTATTAGTATTAGATTTAGAGAAGGTATTTCTATTGCAGAGAGCTCAGAATGCAATTCTACACAATATCTACTCAACGGAATTGGTCTAGTCTCAATCCTATTTTTAACAAAAATACAAACCCCTCCATGTTTACATTCAATTCTACTAAAGTTACCAGCCACATGAAAGACGTGAATACTCGCTGATTTTAAGTTAATCTCTGCAAGCCAGTGCTTTGCAAAGCAGAGGACATCAAAAACATTTCCATTTAGAAAGGCATTAATTTGATCCGTTTTGTTTGAAATGCACTGGACATTTACATGGAAAACACAAAAACTACTACGAGCTCCTTGCAGCCTTTCTGTTACAATCCATTCGTCATTGTCGCTAGGCGATGAAAAAACCTATTTACATGCACTCCTTTGGGCCAAATTTCTGGCGCCATGGCCTCCTTTAGATGAGAGTCCAAAATTGTTACCTTGAAAGATGAGTAGTACCTTGGGTATTTAGACTTCATTTGTTCACAGGTTACGCCCGGAAACATTGGTTTAAGAAAGTTTAACAATTCATTCACTGTGGTTTCCGGATGTAATTTGAACACATGCAAGAAGCATCTTTAAGTAACACGGAGACCGAAGTCAGCATTTACCTCCTGGTTACCAACCATAATTTCCGTGGCATTATTTTTTCTTTTCCTACCATAATTAACTAAACTGAAGCCATCATTTATTTTTTGGACACTTTCTGACGAGCTGAATTTTGATTTTAATGTTTCTTTTACTTCCAAAATAGCCGTTTGTAGTTGTGCTGATGTTATCATTTCTTGGTTAGAGTTTTTAACTCTATTTTCATTTTTGTTTTTGTGTGATGTGCAGTTTGTTTCCTATTACACAAAATTTTGTTTGAAACCAAAGAAAAACTAGTGTTTGGAGCTGCAGGGGGACCATCAATTCGGGAAGAGAAACTTCCAGTGTTGTTGTTGCCAGCCGCTAGTGTAGCGATTTGCCTCAGTGACGTTACATTCTCCCTTGGTAGGTTTGTTTCTGGTTTTGCTGTATTCTGTGTCTGTGCCCGTCTTCGAATTCACATTTATGTAGTTTTTTTGCACGGCTGAAGGCGATGTTGTAACATTTTCTGCGGATTTTTCAGCAATCCTATTAATTTTTAAATGTGTTCAGATTATTTGTTGCGTTTAGATTGACAAACAAAAATCTTTTTTGGCTTTTTCGCAACTGAATAAAAATATTTAACTTTAAATTAATTGAAGCAAATATTTAATATAATTACATACCTCAACATGTAGACTAGTCTGTCTACGGAATGTTTCGATACATAATATAAATAATATTATTTAAGCAAACATAAGAAATTATATCATTTACCTTAAGTTTTTATAGACACATAGTAGTTGTACAAATACTTTCATCCTATCGGGACTCGTCAGTGCGCCGATCGTAAGAGAAAAACATTAAATAATAGAAAAGAATTGATTTCAAAATTTTAAAATGTGTCAGTTTGTTTGACATGTAACCTAGATATGAAAAAATGATAGTTTGCAGCCATCTATAAAAATAACGTTATAGATGGCTGCAAACTATCATTTTTTTCATCTACAGGTAACATCTCAAACAAACTGACACATTTTAAAATTTTGAAATCAATTCTTTTCTATTATTTAATGTTTTTCTCTTACGATCGGCGCACTGACGAGTCCCGATAGGATGAAAGTATTTGTACAACTACTATGTGTCTATAAAAACTTAAGGTAAATGATATAATTTCTTATGCTTGCTTAAATAATATTATTTATATTATGTATCGAAACATTCCGTAGACAGACTAGTCTACATGTTGAGGTATGTAATTATATTAAATATCTGCTTCAATTAATTTAAAGTTAAATATTTTTATTCAGTTACGAAAAAGCCAAAAAAGATTTTTGTTTGCCTATTAATTTTGTTGCACGAGATATCCAGTTTTGATCTAATTGGACTTATTTGTAAATTTAACAGTTCTTCAATAACATTCTTTAATTGGTCTGTGATTATCACCTGGTTTGTGTTATTGAACTTTTTGTTTAATTGAAAATTTTCATTCTTTAGTTCTTCATTTGCCGGTTTTAATTGGACAACTTCGTTCGTTAAATCTTTGTTTATGTTTGTCAAAAGTTTAATTTCAAACTGTAAAACATCCTTAACTACTTTAAAGTTAAGTTGATCGTCGTCAACTTTGTCTAGGTCAGCTTCTGGAACTGTTGTTATTGTTTGTTGTTGTTCATCAATTGTTGAAAAAACTGAATTTTCACAACACTTTTTCGTTGATTTACTAGTACAACTGTTATGGAAAAATGTAAGGCACTTTACACACTTGACTCTTTTTGAAACTGTTCTATTTTTGCAGTAAAAACAGAACGTATTTTCACCGACTTCTTTTCCGGCCATGTTAATAACCTTAATTATTTCATTTTGATTTTCGAAAACAATTGAATCACTTTCTCTCGAAATACGTATCTTGGCACGTTATACAATGTCTACTTAATCAGTATTAACGGTTTATTTGTCAAAACGTTTGTTTATTTTCACGATGATTAAAAATTTCGCGGCAGCGACAAAACTCGCGTCATCGTCATACTACTACCGAATTACAATACCATGCTTGTTCCCATATTTAAATGTGGTCCAAAGAAAGACGTCGCAGCAAAGGATCGCCCCATAAGCATATTAAGTGTATATGTATATATATTGTTTTCTTTAATTGTTACCGCTTTGGGTTCCTATCTGTTTGTATTCCTGATATTTATAAATAAATAAAGTAGTATATTCAAAACCAAGATGTAGTAAATCCAGAACCTATCGCGTAAAATAATTCACCCGCGCAATTTCTGTGACTGTGAACATCATAACTGAGAACTTTAACATTGTCAGTTATGAAGTTCACAATCACATAAATTGCGCGGGTGAAATATTGTTCATGATACTGGTGTTGATTTTGCTGCATCTTGGTTGTAAATATACATATTAGTAAATAGCATCATTATTTGCTTTACTAAGAACTTCAAATCTGCATTAACTACATACAAATCTAAAATCGGATCCTTTAATACAGCCTACACCTTAGATTAAGTATTTAATCTAAGACCTACACAATGGGATGGACCCACGTAGTTTTATTACACTCATTCAGTTCGAAAAGTACTATATTATGATACTAAAACATATTATATAGGGTCACCGCATGCAGTGGAATAATACAGAAGAACGAGAAATGGGCTTTCAGGCTTTCAAGAGAGATAAACATTAAAATGTGCATTTCTTATTTTTTAGAAAATATTTTCTCATATGACCACATATGAAACCTATAAAAAAGGACTGTTAATTTGGCTAGAACATAGTATATTAAAATACTAGTTTCATAAAACAAGATTTTATAACACACGTTGAGTTTTTTAAAGGGTTACTGGGATTAAATGTCTTATAAAACGAGTATTTTTCTATTTTGTGCACTATATTTTAAAAAATCGGTAAATTTCCTTTACCCAGGACTTTGCTCGTTATGAATTTGTTCTTTTATTAGGAATAGCGAAGTGTGACCCAATTTAATACCGTTAGTAATAATACATATATACTGTCGTTGCAAACATTTTTAATAGACGAATAAGAGGGTTTTTTACGTTGATTTTTTAAACATTTTATTTTGCAGCCATTTTGTTCTGACATCTTGAATTTGTATCACAATTTTATCAGTGTTTATCTCTATGTTACACTTAATGCTTCCACACAATTTGAAATTAATCTAATAAGTAGTTTTCCGGGCTGATTTGTTTTACATTTTATTAGGCCGCTATTCTTAAAAAAGATCGTTGTACCACTGACATTTCTTATTGTTCTGTAAACTTTAGGTCATCAACAAATAAAAGATACTTTGACTGATCATTTTCATCTCCAATATCTTTAATAAATAGGTTAAAAGATAGTCATCCACAGTGAGAACATTGTGGAACTCCTGAATATACATACATTTCTTTAGCAATTTGAACTGGCTGCATTCAGACAAAAAACTCTACCCATCGCATTTTTTACAAGTGAAATCCCAAGGTCTAGAATTTATGTAAAAAAAGTTTATGATTGGCTTTGTCGAACGCCTTGGAGAAGTCGGTATGCACTTCATCTACCTGAAAAGCCCCTCTAAAAGATGCTCAACAAATACTGGTCATAAGTTAATAAGTTAGTGCGGATCTTCCCGAAAAAAAACATGCGGTATGTTCATTTACTACATGTTTGCAAAGACATGAAAGTAGCAAGCTTGTCAAAGAGCTTCAGAATGGCTAACTGATGTAGATTTTTCTTTAGTTTGTTTCATTTTCCCTATTGCTTATTATTAGTGTTAAAAACTGTTTTTTCAATATTCTTGAAAAATACTTATAAGGATAAATTTAAAAACGATGCGATGGTTGACTCAGAAAGAACACACCGTTCTTCGAAAAGGCAGAGGGAATTCCATCCCAGTCATGGGAGTATCCTATTTTAAGTTTATTAGTGCATTCAAAGACATATTGTTGATATCTACAAGATTAAATTTAAAAGTGAAATTTGTATACCCTAATATCAGTGCTATTGAAGATATTTACAAAGCGCGCAAAGAAGTTGACAATACCTACCCATACGGTCATGTATATACCTAGCTACCGCCGAACTTGTCGGAGGCCCACTCATATTGTTAATACTACATAGATATTGGGAGGAGAGACTATACTGGATATCCTAGAAATATACAAGCAAACAAATGCCTGCAATTGTACGATGTCCTTGCAGACTGGAAAAACGCCCCATTAGTCTTATTCTTCAAAAAAGGTGATAAAACTAAACTTAGTAATTACAGGCCGGTCAGTCAGATATTGGTCATATATTAAGTATAGATAAAAATAATAACAGAAAGGCTGACCAACAAACTTGACAAGAAGGAGCCTAAAGAACAAGTCTGTTTTAAGAAAGAATTCAAATTAAGTATACAGACAAGATCAGTATCGGCAGACGAGTTAGTTAGGCAGAATCCATCCTACAGAAACTGTTCACTCTTGCGCTAGAGGTCTATCTATATTTATCTAGTTTAAAAAATAAAAGCGTCAAACAAGGCACTTTTAAAAGCAGACCTATCACGAAAGATAACGTTGGCATGGGCAACTTTGCATGCTTAGAGTTTTTCAGTATGATCAGTATGTACTTTAAGCACAGACATACGCTACAGACACATGGGCAGTTAATAAAGAAATCATGTATAAATTACAAACAACACAACGAGCTATGGAAAGGAGGATGATAGGTCTCACCTATCGTGGCAATAAAACAGATGTTACAGAACCTTGCACAACAATGCTAAAATATAAAAAAATCGGCCTGTAAAATAAATCATATCAAAGGATGATCGTTGGACAGTGATGGAATGGATACAATAGAGTAGCAGAGGACGGCCCCAAACTAGATTGACAGATGACATCAAGAGGCTGGTAGGAAACAGTTGGATAAGGCAAGCGTAAAACCGAGAGGAATGGTAACGTATAAAGGAGGCGTAAGTCCGACAAATAGCTGACACAATTTATATAATATATATATATATATATATATATATTTTTTTTGCTTTGTGTTCTTTGACCTTTTTTTTCAATATATATTTATCCTAATTTTTCTTGGTTTGACATACATTAACAACAAAATTAGTACATATTTTTAAACATATACAACGTTTCGACCATAGTTTTGGTCTTTTTCAAACCTAAAATTTGTTTAGCACTATTTTTTTAAGTTTATATATATATATATATATATATATATATATATATATATATATATATATATATATATAACGTGTCATTTATCCCTATTGCGACTTTAAAGTTTGTTTTAAATAATCGTAAAAAAATTTCTTCCACACGGTGCCAAACCAATTATTTAGGCCTCAAGTTTATAATCGTAATAACATTCTTTTATAGGTTTAGGAATAAAATATTTTTTTCTCCTTCTATTCGGGGCCCGGTGCTGTGCAACGCTCTAAAGCCAGGAATGAATTTAAATTAGAAACCAAAAAAAAATTTAAAAATATATATCGAAAAATAAAGTCGATTAAAAATTGAAATAAATAATATTAACTGTTTGTTTCCCAGCTTAAGCGGTTTACACGTTTTTTTTATGTTCTAGTAACAGTATACCAGTAGTCAGAAAAATGTAATAATACATTTTCAACTTAACATTTTTTTCGCTACATATTTTTGCAATTAGGTTTTTCATATAACCTGTGTTGCCAAGCTCTTCGAATTATTTAGGATAGATTTAAAATTATCTTTGTGCATTATTGGAATAATAACTGTGTCACTAATAAATAGAAGGGTGCTCAGCGTACGACGTGACGTATATTTCAACCGGCAGATGTCCATTTCCTACCTAACTAAAAAGGGTCTTTCCAAATAAAGCCAATGGTCTTTCCTGTTTCTTATTAATATGCTCCCTTTTTATGTCTCTATATTATCTGAGGCACAACCAGGGTTGCCAGATGTTAAAAAAAGCTTAAGTTTTCTTTAATGCAGTTAAAAAAAGACAAATACAATATTATATGTAAATACTTCGCTAAAGATAAATACTATGAGGTATAATTTTATTTCATTAAATTGATTAATCAAGAATTTTTTTTTTTAAAAGAATTCTTGAACCTGTCGGTTTTTATTCCCCCTGAGGATATGTATTTATTTAACATCTACTTTTATAATACGATAATAACATAATAAAAATACTATAACTTATTATCCACTTACCATTGTACTGTAATCGGCATATTTCCTTCTTTCAACTGTTACACTTTCGTTCCTTAGCTTTTCATAATTATTATTCATTTGATGACATCTCATTTTCCGGTTTAACCCAAAAAAAATAAATTTTTTCGGAATACTGGTTAAAAATGGATTGTTTTAACCAACAATCGTTAAAAATCATGCTTCTCGAGTTTTTCAAATAAAATGTTTCATGCTCAAATATTAAATTAATAAAAAAAGTAACAAAACAAAATAAAAAATGCACATTTAAAGATTATGATGTATGTATAGGTCCATTTTAAAACCGCTGTTAATATTCTGACAAACACCCAATTTTTTACGTTTTGCATCCAGGATTTTCAATTTTCAAACGCCTCTGAAATTTCGGTCCGGTTTTCCGAAATCGTAAAAAAGCTATGAAATATTTTCCGGGATATTCTTTTTCTTCATATCGCGATCTACGTTAAAAATTTTCACTTTTTCGTCTAATTTTACGACACTCCGTTTACTAAGTTGCGTGTCTACCGGTCTACCTATGGCATTAGAACGCAAGACTCGAAGAGCGCCAGTTACAATCTTTTGATACCGTTTGCCTTGCCATGCACTGATTATTAAACATTCCAATTACATTCTCCCAGGTATTTTTTCTTATAAAAAGGGGAAGCCCATAGAGAGATCATTGAATAGAAGTAAGAATTCATTTATCGAGTTTAGTACATTATAATATAAAACCCTAGAGTAAGAATAAAAATAGAGTTCATTTTTTACGTATTTAGCCACTGCCAAGATTACCTCACAGTATAAGGTCGATCGTACGACGATGCCAAGCCTAGCCAGATACTCCAATATTTATACGAATTTATATTATGGTGGATGTTTAAACATGATGCAAAAACATTATCATGCAAAGAATAGTAAGTTTTTCCAATATTAGTTTCTAAGCAGTATAAAGAAATTACTTTTACTGCAAAATACAAGCTAAAATACCCATAGCCTCAGATCAGATTACCCAACTAACAAAATTTTTAATTAGATATGACAACCCCGATCGACTACTCCTTGTATTAGACCATCCCATTGTCGTATTAAAAAATTATATAATAGTCTACAGCAAAGATTGTTACAGGGTCACGTGAGCGGCGTGGCTTAAAAACCAATGGAGGTTCGTGGAAATTCAATAAACTTTAACATTAAAGAAATTAATTTGCTAAAAAATATTTTCAGTTTTTCTTAAAAATTTCAATTTTCCCGCCATTTTTCCGATAGAGATGCCTTTAGGTTTTTATTCTCCTAGATATTTCCTATGAAAAAAGTCTCTTGGAAAATTTCTATAGGACCCATCCAGTTTGCGATATAAGCGCCCCAAAACACTTTTTTTTTCGAAAGAAAAAAAAATCGTAAAATTGTTAAAACAAATCGAAACTCAACCAAAATCAATAGGAACCATCGTTCCAGAAAGTTTCGTCAGAAAAAAATTAAAATTGCGACCTCAAAAGTGTTACATCGAAGTCGACTTTTTTAGTCAACTTTGTGGTACCATATCTTATGTGGTACCATATATTCAGTATCAAAGGTGGTACAGAAAAATACATATAAAATTTAATATCCTACTTCTAATAGTTTCCGAGATATGTCCGCCGAAAAGTTTTAGTCCCTCAGTGTGAGAGCCATAGTAACAAACGGCCACGAAGCGGAAGTTTGTTAACAATGGGAAATTATGCAAATCTATTTGATTGTTTAGTAATAGCCCAGATGTTTTTAATTTATTAATTTCCATTCTTTTTAGAAAATTGAGTTTCTTTGATTTTATTTCTAAATGAAGATTTAAAAATTGTCATTTTTTTCTTTTCATCTTCATTATTCATTCTGAAATAAAATCAAAAAAACTCAATTTTTCTATAAAGTATGGAAATTAATAAATTAAAAACATTTGAGCTATTACCAAACGATCAGGTCAATTTGGATTTTCGTCAAGTATCGGCTAACTCAATTGAATTTATTAACAAAAATATATAAAAAGTAAGGCATAAAACATATTACAAAAGTAATATCGCATTTTCATAGCTCTTAGCTGTTATTGTCACCTTTTCATTGACATCTTCTCTTGTTTTTACAATATTTTATAAAATTATTCAAACTATCAAATCGAGTAACTGTAGCTTTGATTTTAGGTGAAGTTTGATAGTGGCTTTTTGAATTATTTTCGATTCTGTAACCACACTTTTTTGTCTAGCTTTACGATTTTAGGGGGTTGCTCTAGGTCGAAGAGTATCTAGATACATGACAATAATCACATTACTTTTGACAACAGTGCACGAACCTCATACACAAAAATGGACAGAACTTAATAAACAAAAATGGGTAAATTTCCTTTACCCGGTACTTCCCTCGATATGATTTTCTTTCTATTTGTTAGGAATAGTGAATGTGACCCAATTTAGTTCAATACATAGTCATAGTATATATATATATATATATATATATATATATATATATATATATATATATATATATATATATATATATATATATATATATATATATATATATATATATATATATATATATATATATATATATATATATATATATATATATATATATATATATATATATATATATATATATATATATATATATATATATATATATTACACATACTGTCTTCAAATATTTTTATTGGGCGATATTTTGTTCCATTATATTGGATCCCTACCGATATTTTACCAGTTCATTTTTATGTAACGCTTGATTTTGGTGCATAATTTGAGATAAATTGGATAATTTATTAACTTTTTTTTTAGTAATAATTTTTTAACCCTTCACTAGGACAACATCTTGTTCAGTCATATTGGATTTTTAGCAAAATATTACCATGTCCCCCCCCCTAATTTTTGATTAAAATTTGAAGTCAATCGGGAAGTGGTTTTTAAGCCATGCCGCGCTTTGACAAACATACAGACCGACCGACAAAATTGATAAAACATATTTTTTTGGCATCTAGGGAGGCTAAAACGTGAGGATATGTAAAACCCGAGAGGGTGATTTTTGATATTTTATTTATTACAAACATTTTATTTGTCCGCCATTTTGTTCGGCTATCTTGAATTAGTACCATAATTTTACTAGTTGACCCATATATCACAATTAGTTATGGCACAAAATTTGAAATTAATTCATTAACTAGTTATTTCTGGCTGAATTTTTTAATATTTCATTAAGCCGCCATTTTGTTCCGCCATCTTGAATTCGTAACAAAATTTTACCAGCTGATTTCAAAATAATACTTTGATGTTTGTGCAAAATTTGAGATAAACTGGATAAGCAGTTTTTTAATAATAATTTATTTAACATTCAACTAGGCCGCCATTTTATTTCGCCATATTGGATTTTTACCAAAATATCACCAGGTCATCCCTTACATTCTTATCAACAAGATCTGAAAAAAGCGTGATTTTTTCAATACTTTCCTTTTACGAGGGAAGTAAAAATGATACATGTGAGCGGCCATGTTAGATCCGGTTGGTGATAACACTGAGGTTTCACTGTGGCTAATAAGTTATATAATTATACATGGAAAGCACATGGAAAAACATGCTGTCCTTAATAAGGATATATCTGTTCTTTTATTTTATTTAGAACAAGTATTATATAATTAAGTTAATTATAGCCAACATTTTGATCAAAAGTTTGTTCAATATATTGTTATTGGAATATAAAAATTCTTTTAGATACAAAACTATGCTGCTTTATTTTTAATTATTTAAGAATGAAGGACTGATATTTTTATTTCCTTACTACCTATTCCGGTTTCTCAGTGGTTTTGCGGGGTTATTTGTCAGTTTTAATTTCAATTCCGCGGTTGTTGTGCTTCCGTAGAGTCGTCAGCGCCTCATACCAAATTATTACTTACTTAGGACAATATTTAAAAACTAAAACATTAAAGTAATAGTAAAAGGCCTATTTTATAGTAAAAATACTTTATTAGACTTTTAACAACGTTATAGGATAAACAGGAAGAAATTACAATACTAAATATAAAACACTTTCTAGAAACGTCATATAATTTCCCTGAAATAAATAGTTTATTCCCCGAGAAAAATAATTTAGATATTTTGCGTCACCAACATGAAGGGTCATAGATTTAACGATATATAAGCTTTTGAAATTCACAAACCTTATAAGGATTTTAGTACAAATGTCTCAAATTCCCTAATAGATGTTAGCTGTTTCACGCCTTTGGGTCTTTTTGGATCGTAATAAAAATTGTTACTATCAACTATAATGATATAGTCAGTCAATAGAGTTACAATACACGTACCACCCACAATTTCTGAATATTTTATTTGCCACTCACACCATATATGTAAAATTAAATGTCAATAATATAATTAAGAATGAATAAAAATCAAAACATTTTGAAAAAGTTTATTTGGGCAGTAAATCAAGAACTATTATTATTTATTGAAAATTACGTCAAAAAATTCTTCATTCATTAGTAGTTCTGCCTAACATTTGTTACTTTTCCAAACTCTAGTATTTTGTGGAATTGACATTAGCTTTTGTAACTGTGTTTAGTTTTTTGGCATACTTAATGCTAATTTCCTAGCAACTTCTGCCGGAATGTTCTTCCACTTTTCCAAAATTCTATTTTTAGTTCTTCTTTAGTGGAAGTGGCGCACATTATGAATCAACCACTATCTTATCAACCTCACATCATGTTTAGGACCATTGTCCTGCTGGAAAATGTATCGTTCCTCAATTCCTAGCTTCTGGACATTTTGGTTTAAGTAACCCCTTAGTATGTTTACACAACCATATTGATCCGTGATACCGTCAATGAATCGCAAATTTCCTACACAGGGAAAAAAATCTCCAGAATTCGGGGAGGTTTTAATACATGCTCTATTACGAATTCCAACAATTTTTTTCGATGTTTTTCTGAAATTAAGGTTATTGTGAGCTAACATTTTTTGAATATTCTTCCTCGAGTTCTTTTACAAGTTCATAGAATACTTCATTATTCCTTTTTCGACACTAGACTCTCACGTGCGAGTCATCTTCGTAGGGCGATCAGAGCGAGGGAGTATTTTATAGGAACCGGTACGTTCGCATTGATTAACAATATAGTGGATGGTAGCGGTTAATTTACCAATAATTTTTCCGATTTTTCTGAAGGATTTATTCTTTTTGCATAGTTTTATAATTTTTTTTACTAACTTAAATTGGAATTTCACAATTATTGTCACTCATTGTTGCGAATTTGAACTGCAACTGCACCGTTGACAAATTGGGATAGCGCATGGCAGAAGATATGATTCATCTGTTTTGTATTATTACAAAATTATTAAAATTACTGCTTTCTTTTACACCAATGAATGACATTTTTACTGCTTTTTCCATAATTTTTAATAAGTAATTTTTGGTGCACCATGTTTTAAAAATTAGAATTAAACGATACAAAGAAAGGATGACGATTTGGAGTTACGGTGTTCGGCCTTTGTTTGACCAATTTCTAGAGTATACAACCCGATAAGGACAGCCTCAGGACATCATCGCAACCGTCTTATACAGGGTGTTACATAAAACTCTGTCATTTTTTGAAGTTTATTTGACCAGAACTGTTACTGTGGAAGATTTCTTTTTCTCTTTGTGCAACCAAAAGAATCTAGAGCTAGGTACGGTTTTGAAATTTTTTCTTTTTTTCCGGCATACAGTCTGGTGGTCTGCTGAACAAAGCCCACTTATGGCAATCAGATTCAATATGGTCTATCAGATTATGGACAGAGTTAGCACCCCTAAGTATTCCGCCATGAATAATGTATACAGAGTTCACCAAAAACTCTACCGATTCTAAACTTTAACAATGTTGAATTTCTGCTCCGCAAAGTAGGTAGTATTCCAGACCTTTGTTACCCACTGTATTATTGGGACATATTGTCAGTTAATTCGAAATGATGGGTAAACAGTTTTCAGTAAGTCTGTATTAACAAAAATAACATGTGAAACAATATTTTATTGGGAAAAAGAGAATTACACCAATGATAAAACACGATTTTTCATGTTTTATTAAAAAATATGTTTTAAATTAAAGGCAATATCTGAAAGAACTAGAACAAATTTCAAATGTATAAAAACTGTTTCGGTAAAAATGACCATTATTACTAAAACTGGCATTAGAAGCAACATCGAATTCAAGATTGATAGAAAAAAACCAAACCCAACAAATCACTCTTTAACGTCCACCTCTTAGTTTTTGGTGAACCTTGTATACAATATTCGTGTTGGAAAATTTAAGGGTGTCAACCTTGTTCATAATCTGAGAGATATACCTTCGATTACCACAACTGGGCTTTGTTCAGCAGATTATTTTAAAAAATCAATTTTTCGAAAAAACCCCCGATGTCGGAAACGAAGAAAAAGTTTCAAAATCGCTAGAAATTGTTTTTTCGTACCTAGCTCTAGAATATTTTGGTTGTACAAAGAGAAAGAGAAATCTTTTATAGTAAGAATTCTGGTCGAAGAAACGTTAAAAAAAATGACAGGATCTTATATAACCCCCTGTATAAGACGGATGCTATGGTATCCTGAGGCTGCCTTTATAGGGCTGCATAATATGGATATTAATCAAACAAAAGCCGAAAACCGCAACTCAAAATCTTCGTCCGTGAAAATATTTCATTTTGAATTTCCAGTAAAAATTTCCTTGGTGTAATTCCAAGTTCCAGCAGTTTAGTTAAATAAGAGATGAAAAAAGGGGCTAGTTCAATTTGGCCCACAATGTATAAAATTAGAATAATTAAAGTAAATTTAGTGCCATTAGTTAAGTATTGTTTTAAATGTTTTTCGTATGTCTGACAAAAGATAGGTATGTATATGATACCATGTGCAAAATACTAGCCCGTTTATGTTCGAAAGCTTACGCTCACTTATCTCAGAATCTGCAAGATATATTTAAAAAAAAAACTAAATTCAAAAATTTTTTATAGGCAGCTATACATACATTTTTAAACAGGACCGACTAAACATATACTGAATTATATGTAAACACAGTTTTCTTGCTTGCCCTTTTATCGGTAAGAAAAATTTAAGGTGCTCGCTCACTGAGGCGAAGAGACGAAGTAAACCGACGTTTTGCACCCAGAGAGTATGGGTTTCTAGGTCAGTGGCAAAAGTGCGTTTCTGGAGGAGAAAGGGAAACTAAAAAGAAGGAGTTGGGTTTATCAAAAAAATCGATTAAGGTATATAAAAATACTTGAATTCTGCTGTATAATTTCTGACTTAAAAAAAGATGACAGAACGCAGTAATTTTTTAAGTCAAAATACTACATATCAAAGAACAGTTGCCTCTGAATTGATGCTTTTCATGATTAGTATTTTTTTTAGTATGTTTTGTACAGAAGATATAATTATCAGCTTGATTCTATCTCTCATGTGCGGTTTTATGTATAATAAATTTACTTAACTCAGTAAACGTCTTTTTACAAATATCGCATTTAGAGGTTTTCACAGAGTGATAATTTCGCAAATGCGATCTCAAAGTGTTCGGATGCGAATAAGACCTGCCGCAAACTGTACACTTGTATGATTTAAGGGTTTTGTCCTTGTGTTTTGTCATTATATGATGCGCTAGATAGGAAGTATAGGCAAAATGTTCATTGCAATACTCGCACTTGAAATTTTTATCATGCGTGCGAAAATGGGAATATAAAGAGCGTTTCAGTCTGTATTTTGCATTACAAATACTGCATTTAAATAAATTCGGACTGTTCTGGTTTAAATCCGAACATATTATTTTAGAAGTTTTATTATCTTCGATAGGGTTATCGGAGCTACTGTTTTCTAAAGCCTCACTAGACTGTTCGTAGGTAATGAAATCAGCTTCCTCATTTTCGTCTTCACTAGCCTCTTCCTTAATCAGAATAATCTCATAATTTAGTTCAGACCTAAAAATATAAGTAACGTCATGAAGTTTGTTTAGGATAATCATAAAAATACTTCAAAAACTAATTGGAAAAGTGAAGCATAAAGAATACATAAAAGGTACATCGAAGTTTTTATCAATTTCATTACTTTTTAGTACTTTTTGTACAGAAACTGCCACATGACCAGTTTGACTCTTTTTGCCGTGTGCGGTTTTATGTATAATAAATTTATTTAATACAGTAAACTTATTTTTATAAATATTGCATTTGAAGACGGTTTTAACAGCGTGAAAACTTCGCAAATGTGACCGTAAATTTTTAAATGTAAATAAAACATATGGCAAAATGTACCCTTGCTCCAATTAAGACATTTATCTAGCTGGTCATTCGAAATTGGGTATCAACATCAACACAGATAGAATAGTTAGATATATTCGAATTAATTCGTATATCAACCTAGTAGTGGTAGTAGTTTTGAGCCATGCCGCACACACATAGAACGACAGACCGATATGTTTCTCGGGATCTAAAGACTCTAAAAGGCAAAGGTCTGCAAAAACCTCGGTGTGTGATTTTTTTACCCCCTAGTGCTTGAATTATTACCGAAAATTTTTTGAGTATACAATTTTTCGAAATTTATCACGAGTCCCTCAGCAACGAGATATAATTTTCACTAGTAATCTCCCTAGTGCTTGAATTATTGCCGGAAATTATTTGCTAGTGGACGAATATTTTGAACATTTTCCCAAGTCGAAGGGAAAATTTTCTTAAAAAATTCGTCACCGAGGAAATAATTTCCGGTATTAATTCATGCACGTGAAAGATTCGGTAAGAAAACTTCACACCAAAATTTATTTTTAATTCTCATCTCGATTTTCGTGTAGTTTGATAGCAAACGACATATTGTTCAATTATTGTTTAGTGGGCTGTGAATGATGAAAAATCAGGATGACGGATCCCTTGTTGATTTAGTTTACGCTTATTTTTTAATTTTTTTTTAAGAAAATTCTAGCGAATTATAATTTTGGTTCTTATAAAAAACATTTTTTTTTAGGTTTATAATTAAACTTTTCCTAAAATTTTAGTAAAGTAAAATATTTGGTATTATCTTTAAAACATATTAAAATTTTATTTTTATTTAAGCTTAATTTTCTAAAATTCAAGGAAGTATATTTTATTAAGTAAAACTTGCCAATTTAATTAACTAACACCTACTTAAGGTCATGTAGAAGTTTTTGATACCAAGAAAAAAACTAATTTCCGTAAACTTTACTAACGAGAGGTATACTTTATCAGATTCAAGTTGAAATGTTGTCCTATTTGATATCACTAAACTTGACAGAACTGCATGAAATTTATCCTGAGAGTACATTATGTAGGTATTATGTACAATATTTAAATTATCAAAATAAACCACAGAACATTGCCTTGCCTAATAAAAGTAGTAGAAAAGGCCTCTGTCTACTCGTTCAAAAAAGTCTCTTTGCAGATAAGCAGAACAAATAGTGTCCAAATATTATATCTGAAATATATACATTTATAGGAATTTGATGAGTTGTACACACCTGAAGCACCTCCTTACTCCCTATTAAGAATAGAAGAAGAAAGAATGCAAGAATTTAAGAAATATTTTGGTGCCTTGGCTGCTAGATTAGAATAATTCGTTGTTTATCTAAAGTAAATATCTAGTATATGTTATCTACCATATAAAGTCGTTTTGTTATTGAAAGCCCAAACTTTGGAATAAAATATCTAAACGATAATGCAATAATGTAAATTTTCTGGCTTTTCACATGACATATAACAAAAAGATTTCCAGTGTAAAGTGCGGGACACGAAAGAAAAGCGGGCGGAGGTAATTGGTTTAGGAAGGTCGGCCAAGAAATCTCATTAAACCAGTGGTGTCCCGTCGTTCTTTAAATAATATGGCACTCCTTTTTGACTATACACACTTCAGATAATTAAAAAATGTAACTATGCTTAATGAACCTTTATCTATATTTGTCTGTTTTCTTTCGTGTACCGCACTTCTACATCTCTTTTGCGTTGCAAAAACGGCGAACTTTCGAATTTTAAAATGATTTAATTTTGATTTTTCTTGATCGATTTATAAATATATTTTTTCTTGAGTTGAGACCACCCACTATAGTGATACACGATTTACAAGTCCAGATTTTACAAGGGCATCAGATCCAGTGAACGAGATATATCAAAATTTTAATTTATTCAGTTCGACTTTGGGCTACTCGGGTATGCCAAAAGTGCCCGTCTGTCTCCGTTTGTCATATTACTTCATACAGGGGCTGTCATTGTGAGGTACTATACAGGGCGTTGCGTGCTGATGTTAAAGGGGGTGTTTTTATGTCCTAAAAGTCTTAAATTTTGAGATACAGGATGGCAAAGTTTAAAAAGAAATATGCACGCCACTGGTAGAAATTTCAAAAATTGATTGTTAATAAAAAATGCCCTTTTATGCATAAAAGGCGTGTATCAAATTTCACACAGTTATTTATCTATAATAGCATCAGAATTAGGATTTTAAAAAAATGTTTTTTTAAAACCCTGTATCTTCAAAGTTAAGACTTTTAGGTTCATATTAAACTTTTTTCTTAAAAAGGTCCAAGAATCACTCCCTTTAACATTAGTACGCAATTAGGAAACGCCCTGTATAATACTTCATAATGACGCCCCTTGTACAAAGTAACATGACAGACGGAGACAAACGGTCACTTTTGGCATACCCAAATAGCCCAAAGTTGAACTGCATAAGTTAAAATTTTTGTTCACTGGAATCACTGGAATCAGTGCTGGCTCCCCTACTATAACTACATTAATGTGTTAATTTTGGAAAAATATGAGTTCTGTAGTTTTTCAAATACTTACTGCAATATTAGATATTTTTTGACACCCGGTATTGAACAGAAAGTTAATTATTTTCAAGCAGTTTATTGACAGCTACTTTATGAACAATTTTAAAATATATGAAAATTAAACTAAGCCATTTTTGAAGTTGACGGCTGTGATTCTAATGGTTCGATTCCTTCTAAATCGTTGTCTTCCTCTGAAAATGATGAGGTTTCGTCGTTACTACTTGAAGATCCCAGTGTGATAACTAAATTATCAATAACCGTTTCAATTTTGCCATCTACTTCCCTGTATTTATCTTCAATAGAACGAACATGTTTAAAATACGATTTCCAATTTTCAGCCAATATTGAGTCAATCGCCTCTAATGTTATTTTCTTTAAATCTTTAATTGAAAGTTCACCGGTGTTGCGCTCCCGATTTAAGGTTTTATACCCGTAAGAAAAACTATTTTGTTCTTTACAGCAGGAAGTAGGGGTTTGCAAGTCGAAACCTTCTTCAAGTTTATATAAAAATCCTCTATTGTTCGTCGAATTACTTGAAAATCACCATCGTCAATTTTATCTTTGTATGATAATCGGGGTCTTTTTTGCCAGGAGATTTTAAAGGTGAAGTAGAACATGAGCGATCATTATGTTCTCTTTGATTTTTTCTTACACTACAGTGTAAAATTTCTGTTCGAAACACCAGCCTCTATGTAAAATGCAACGCCATCGTTCTGAAATAATAATTCAAATTCGCATTTATACAGAAATGAAAACAAATGCTCGAAATCTATAAGCGCCACTGGAAATAGCTAGAACCTTCTAGCGCCAAGTGCATGGAGACTCTAGGCACATCCCAATTACAAGTGGATTAGTGCGAAATGTACTAAATCCTCGATTAATTTTCCGTACCGCATAGCTGGCGCACTTTATAGGTGAAGCGGTAAACTATTACAACAAATAAAATAACACAAAATTTATTTGCGTACACAAATTTTACTTTTCTGCTTGCTTAAGACTATGAACCTTTTATTTTAAGGACCGCCCGGTTTTCTTTCGTGTCCCGCACTTTAATCACCTCCAGCTCACCCTGGAGGCAAAAAATGTCCGGAAATCCGACCCGTTGCTATGGCAATGTTGAAAAATAAACGCATCTGACTGGCTATAAAGTACAGGTGTGAAATTTTCAAAGAAAAACCATGTACGAGAAAATTTTCCGGTTATTAATTCAAGTACGTGGGGGATACGGCAAAAAAATTTCATACGAATTGTATTTTTCTAAACTAAAATTTTAATAATAGGTAATAATGTATACAAATAATGAAGTTGGCTGTGAATGTCAAAAACATTTAAACGAGAGTTTTAAAGACATGCTGTTTTGTGGTGTCGGTAGCCATTATATCCTCATCATGTTACGTTTTGGAAAATATAATTTAAATAGTATTAGAGACGAAATAATTAATTCAATTTCGGATAACACGAAGATCTAAAAGAATGTGTTACTAAAATAATAGGAAATTTAATTTTTTTGTTTGATATAACATATTATAAAAACATATCTTTTTTTACCAAATTAAAGTTATAAAAAGGTTTCCTGCAACTTTAGTAAAATGAAACACTCTATAAAGATTAAAGACATGTTGAATTAGTGATCATGACCAAATGTGTGTAACTAAATTAATAGGAAATTTTAATTTCATAAGAAGTTTGAAATGGCATAAAAACACATAACATTTTTTTATAATTTACCATAAAAAAACCTTTTCCTTGAATTTTAGTAAAATAAAACATTTCCTATCAGAGTAGAGACATGTTAAATTGTGATCTTGAATAAATTTGTGTTGTTAAATTAATTAAAAATTTTATTTTCCCATAAACCCCTAAGAAAACACAACCGGACAAAGTAGGCGAGAAAACAAATGATAACGCCCACGTTGGTTGTTTTCCTCTGTGTTTGTTAACAGCCTTCTAAAAATACACTCCTGGAACTTCGAAGTACACCAAGGAAATTTTTACTGGAAATTGAAAATGAAATATTTTCAATACAGATGAGTTATGGTTTTTGGCTTTTGTTTGTTTGTTGTTTCTAGAATATGCAGGCCGATAAGGACAGTTATACACATTACATTTTTGAAATTTTTTCTTCCTGTCCGACATACAGGGTTTTTTTAGGAAAATTGATTTTTTTATAAATGGTCTGCCGAACAAATTCCACTTATGGCAATCAGATTCAGTATGGTCTATCAGATTGTGAACAGGGTTGGCACCTTTAAGTATTCCACCATGAATATTGTATACAAAGTGCACCAAAAACTCTACCGATTCTAAACTTTAACAATGTAGTATTCCAGGCTTTTGTTACCCACTGGAAAATATTCTCAATTGCTTCGAAATGATGCGTAAACAGTTTAAAAAACTCTGTATTAACAGAAATAATATGTGAAATTGTATTTTATTCGGAAGAAGAAAATTATATCAATGATAAAATGCGATTTTTCATTTTTTATCAAAAAAATCTGTTTTAAATTAAAGACAATATCTGAAAGAACTAGAACAAATTTCAAATGTAAAAAAACTATTTCGGTAAAAATGTCTATTATTAGTAAAACTGTCATTAAAAACAACATCGAATTCAAGATTGATACATAAAACCAAACCCAACAAATCACCATTTAACGTCCACCTCTTAGTTTTTGATGAACCCTGTATACAAGATTCATGATGAAAAATTTAAGGGTGCCAACCTTGTTCATAATCTGATAGATATACCTTTGATTATCACAAATGGGCTTTGTTGAGCAGATTATTTTAAAAAATAAATTTTTCGAAAAAACCCCCTATGTCGGAAACGAAAAAAAAATTTCAAAATCGCTAGAAATTGTTTTTCGTACCTAGCTCTAGATTATTTTAGTTGTACAAAGAGAAAGAAAAATCTATAGTAAGAATTCTTTCTGGTCGAAGAAACTTAAAAAAAAATAGCCTTTTTATGTTCGGAAGCTTACGCTTACTTATCTCAGCATCTGCAAGAAATATAAAAAAAACCTAAATTCAAAAATTTTTTGGAGGCATCTATACATACATTTTTTTTATTTTAATAGGACCGAGTAAACATATAGTGAATTATATGTAAACACAGTTTTCTTGCTTGACCTATTATCGGTAAGAAAAATTTAAGGTGCTCGCTCATTGAGGCGAAGAGACGAAGTAAACCAAAGTTTTGCACCCAGAGATTATGAGTTTCCAGGTCAGTGGCAAAAGTGCGTGTCTGGAGGAGGACAAAGAGAAACTAAAAAGAAGTAGTTGGGTTTATAAAAAAAATCGATTAAGGTATATAAAAATACTTGAATTCTGCTGTATAATTTCTGACTTAAAAAAAGATGACAGAATAGAGTAGTTTTTTAAGTCAAAATACTACATATTAAAGAACAGTTACCACTGAATTGATGCTTTTTATCATTATTATTTTTTTTTAGTATGTTACAGAAGATATAATTATCAGCTTGATTCTATCTCTCATGTGCGGTTTTATGTATAATAAATTTACTTAATTCAGTAAACGTCTTTTTACAAATATCGCATTTAGAGGTTTTCACAGAGTGATAATTTCGCAAATGCGATCTCAAATTGTTCGGATGTGAATAAGACCTGCCGCAAACTGTACACTTGTATGATTTAAGGGTTTTATCCTTGTGTTTTGTCATTATATGATGCGCCAGATAGGAAGTATAGGCAAAATATTCATTGCAATACTCGCACTTGAAATTTTTATCATGCGTGCGAAAATGGGAATATAAAGAGCGTTTCAGTCTGTATTTTGCATTACAAATACTGCATTTAAATAAATTCGGAGTGTTCTGGTTTAAATCCGAACATACTATTTTATGAGTTTTATTTTCGTCGATAAGGTTATCGGAGCTACTGTCCTCTAAAGCCTCACTAGGCTGTTCGTAGGTAATGAAATCAGCTTCCTCATTTTCGTCTTCACTAGCCTCTACCTTGATCAGAATTATCTCATAATTTAGTTCAGACCTAAAAATATAAGTATAAGTAAAATATCTCAAAAACTAATTGGAAAAGTGCAGCATAAAGAATCAATAAAAGGTACATCGCCAATTTCATTACTTTTTAGTACTTTTTGTACAGAAACTCCCACATGACCAGTTTGATTTCTTTTGCCGTGTGTGGTTTTATGTATAATAAATTTATTTAATTTAGTAAACGTATTTTTACAAATATTGCATTTGAAGGCGATCTTAATAGCGTGAAAACTTCGTAAATGTGACCGTAAATTTTTAAATGTAAATAAAACATATGGCAAAATGTACACTTGCTCCAATTAAGACTTTTATCCTGATGGGAAATATAAACTGCTCATTTGAAATTGCCTATCAACACAGATGGAATAGTTAAATATATTCGAATTAATTCGTATATCAACCTAGTAGTGGTAGTAGTTTTGAGCCATGCCGCTCACACATAGAACGACAGACCGATATGTTTCTCGGGATCTAAAGACTCTAAAAGGCAAAGATCAGCAAAAACCTCGGTGGGTGAATTTTTAACCCCCTAGTGCTTGAATTATTACCGAAAATTTTTCGAGTATACATTTTTTCGAAATATATCATGAGTCCCTCAGCAACGAGAAATAATTATCACTAGTAATCTCCCTAGTGCTAGTGAATTTTTGAAAATTTCGAAGTCGAAGAGAAAATTTTTCTTAAAAAATTCGTCAGCGAGGAAATAATTTCCGGTATTAATTCATGCACGTGGAAGATTCGGTAAGAAAATTTCACACCAAAATTTATTTTTAATTTTCATCTCGATTTTCGTGTAGTTTGATAGCAAACGACATATTGTTCAATTATTGTTTAGTCGGCTGTGAATGATGAAAAGTCAGGATGACAGACCCCCTGTTGATTTAGTTTACGCTTATTTTTAAATTTTGTTTAAGAAAATTCTAACGAAGTATAATTGTGGTTCTTATAAAAAACATTTTTTTTTTAGGTTAAAAAAAAATTCCTAAAACTTTAGTAAAGTAAAATATTTTGCACTATCACTAAAAAATATTAAAATTTTATTTTTATTTAAGCTTAATTTACTAACTTTCAAGGAAGTATATTTTATTAAGTAAAATTTGACAAATTAATTAACTAACACCTACTTACGGTCACGTAGGAGTTTTTGTAACCAAGAAAAAAACTAATTTCCGTAAACTTTACTAACGAGAAATATCCTTTATCAGATTCAGGACATTTTAAAGTTGAAATTTTGTCCTATTTAATATCAGTAAACTTGACAGAACTGCATGAAATGTATCCTGAGAGTACATTATGTAGGTACTATGTACTATATTTACATTATCATATTAATCGTAAAACAGAGATTGCCACGGCTACGACAAATGAATGTAACTATAAATTAAGTGACACTTACACTGCGCAACGTATATGTAAAGATTTTTTTTTTAAATGGATAATTTAAAGAGTTACACTTTATGTAAGTTTTGTAAGAAGAATAACGATATTAAAATAAACCACAGAACATTGTCTTGCCCAAGTAGTAGTACCAAAAGTAGTAGAAAAGGCCGCTGTCTACTCTTTCCAAAAAAGTGCGGATGTCAAGAAAAGAGTTTATCAAGAATCTTCTTTCTTGGACCGAGTATTCCGAAGTAAGTAGAACAAAATAGTGTCCAAATATCATATCTATTTCCTGAAATATAAACATTTATAGGAATCTGATGAGTTGTATACACCAGAAGCACCTCCTTACTCCCCATTAACAAAACAAGAAGTAATGCAAGAATTTAAGAAATATTTTGATGCCTAAAATAATATACAGGTTTTTTTTTTATTTAAAAAGTGCAACTTTCATCAATATCTCAAAAACTGAAAAATCTACAAAATTTTGCGTACGTCACTGGATTTTACGTAAAAAACTGCATAAAAAACATTTTTTTATCTTTCCGATAAGTTAAACGATAAGTGAGTTCCGGGGGGGGGGGGCAACGTTTTCAATTTCGCCCTGTGTCTGAGAAATCAAGAGGGCTAGGACAAATCTGTGTATGACATCTTTAGTTTCATAAAAAATTAGTTCATTATTGTGAAAACCGCATCTTTGTATCTCTACTCATAAACGAGAAATCACACCAAAATGTAACACCCTGTACACACTTACGGAACTAAATCAACCCCTCACTGATATGTAGAAAGGTCAATTTATACATATAACTAACGTGCCGACACCGTTCCATGAAATATTTATCGTTATGTGTATGAAGCCACAATGAAGGTAAAAAAAGTACGTGTTCCGGACACGTGTAACGTTTTCATTCAAATTATAAGCACCGATATTGTTTTTCACTGACGGTGATACATCATTACAGATCTGAATACATACATCACTGATATGTTTAAATCGGCCTTAAATCGATCTTTATTCTCGCCGACAGGGTTATCGAAGCAATTGTTTTCTAAAGCCTCACTCGACTGTTTATAGGAAATAATTTTAGCTTTGCCATTTTCTTCGGAATTACCATCTTTGTTGATCAGAATGGTTTCATATCGCATTAAAAAAAAATCTTGTTACAACATCATCAAGACATTACTTTTAAAGTATTTTTAAATGTTAACAAGCAAATTGCAGCATAAAGAATACATAAACGCTTTACAAAGAAAGTATATTAAAGTTTTTGTCAGTATCTCATATTACTTAATTTTTTTTAGTACCTTTTTTGTAGAATGTGCCATATAGTCAGCTCGGTTATTTTTTTCGTGTGTGGTTTTATGTATAACAAATTTACATAATTCATTAAACGTTGTTTTACATATATCACATTTAAAAGTTTTAACAGAGTGAGAAACTCGCAGATGCGACCTCAAAGTGTTCGGATGCGAAAAAAACAAGTCGCAAAACGTACACTTGTAGGAATTAAGGGTTTCATCCTTGTGTTTTGTCGTTATATGGCGCGTCAGATGAAAAATATAGGCAAAATCTTCCTTACAATATGTGCACTTGTAATTTTTATCGTGCGTGCGAAAGTGGGAATATAATAAACGTTTCAGTCTGTATTTTGCATTACAAATACTGCATTCAAATAAATTCGGATTCTTCTTGCTTGAATCTAAACCTAATATTTCAACAGTTTTTTTATCATCGATAGGGTTATCGGAGCAATTGTCTTCTAAAGCCTCACTCGATCGTTCAAAGGAAATGAAATCAGTTTCGTCATTTTCTTCTTCACTGTCTTCTTCCTTGATTAAAATTGTCTCAGAGTGTAGTTCAGGCCTAAAAATATATTTAACGGTCATATTTAAAATATTGCTTTTGTAGTTTTTTTTGATGACCCTAAAAAGCCATAGAGGGCTCTCTAACGGCTAAACTTAGAATCACATGCACTTCCCTATCTTAAAATCTGTCAGGCTACATTATCTTTCTTTAGCCGGAAATGTTAAAATTCGACGCTGGTGCCAAATCGTAAAATGTTCGTGCCCGAAAGTTAAGGTCTCCATCTCAGACCTGAAATATCGATGATAGGCTTGCCAGATACTCCTTTGCATTATTCGATGAACACCGCTTCTTCAAATTTCGTTTTCTTGCAATGTTGCTCCTTACGAAGAATTTTAGCTTCTGACGATTGGGTTCTACAGCCGTTGCTCCAGGAATCTTCAGCGATACACGATCTTGATGTATCTCTCTTCTCCGTACGCTTTCGATATTTTTTAAATCTTCTATTAAGGGTTTTCTTCTTTCCTGCAATACACTCACAAGGTACTTGATAGATACAATTATGTTGTTTTTATTTTGACATTTTATAATCGTGTCGGGTATCAACTTTTCTGTATATCTATCTTGCTTAAAGTAATTTTTAATAGTACTAAACTCCGTATCTAAAGATTCCTTCTCCATACATAAAGTTACAACACCCGGTTTTGTTGCTGCAGAATAGTTAGAATTCTGGATGAGGTATTGTCCAGTGTGAATAGGTTTTCTGTAAACGGAAGTCTTAAACAATATCTTAACCAAACCTTAGGCTTAAATCCTGCCATTTATATAGCATGGTTTTCGAACCACTTCATATAAATATTAGCTAGTAATCCTAGTGGAGACAGGGATTATCCCATAGGACGACCGTCATGTTGAGCGTAGAATTTATATTTACACAAATAACACTCCAATAAGTCCGTAACCCCATCCAGTGGTAACAAAGTTCTTTCAGAAAGAAAATGATCTCCATCAAGCTTGGGCCTTGATAATGGATAACGACTCTTCCAGCGGAACCCGCTTTCCACATCAAAGCTTAGAAATTGGTCTTCTGAAGATATCTTTCACAATATTTGCAAAATAGCTAGACTTTGTGACAAAAGAAAAGTCTTACCCTGTAATGACTCCATGGTTTACAGTAGATGTTTTGAGCAGTGTACTGACAGTTGAATTCCTGGAGCTTGTGATTGGTCGTAACGGCATGCTGGCTTAATGGATCTTATATAGTCCATAAATGTGTGGAGGCTTACTATGGTGTGGTGTTAGTATTGCCTTGGTTTTATCGGTTATATGAACCTTGTAACTGTTGAGTATTTGATAAATTTTCCTTTCTATTACTATAGTGTAGAATCTTTGAGAAGCGGCCAATAGTTTCCTTTTCTTAGAGTATATGCAATGTTCTCGTCCTGTTGAAACGTTATAACTACTGTAGAATTTCCTTTGTCTGCTGGTAAGATCTTAATAGAGTTGTGATGTAGGTTTTTTAATGCTGATGCCTCTTCTTTTGTAATGTTAGGCAAAATGTGTTTTTTCAAGATCTGTTTTTCCAGCTTATATCTAACCTCTTCAGCTTCTGGTCCTTCCATATATATGGTTTCTACGGAGTAGATTATTTCCTGAGCAGGAACCATCTTTAAGCTTATAGCAGCAAAGGACTGCGATAAACCAAAAGAAGGTTCCTGTTCTAGACACAATCAGCTGCGTAGAAACCGCAGATATGAAAAGCTCAAAAGCTGAACATCTAAACTCTTACGGGTATCTTAAACAACTAAACTCTTCAGCTTCTGATCCTGTCATATTTGCGGTTTCTCTTGAACTGATGATTTCCAAAAACTTCTTTGAGGTTACAGCAGCATTAATTAGCATCAAGTTGACCAACCACGATCCAACAAAAGACAGTTGTAAATACTTCTTTAAGAATGCTCTTCTATACAGAAGAACAACTTCTTCTACAGTAGTGATGGGCGTTTCAACATATGACGAGAAAATGGCAGACACTCTAAAAAACGGAAGTAATTGGTCGCTTTCCAAGGACGCTACACCAGTCATAAAAAGAAAATTTTTTCTTTTTATGACTGATAGTCGAAATTGATGTAAATGATAGTTTTTTAAACACATTCGATCCATGTAACTTAGATTGCAGTGGTCAACAAATTCCTTTTGATCTCCAAGAAAACCTACAACTAAAAGGCTACAAGGATTATATAACCGATAAAACTAGAACAGCACTTATATGACGCCATAGTAAGTCTCCACACATGTATGGAATAACTAAGACTAGCTCTGAGGAAGATAGAAACGTTGGCATTGGGAAAAATAAGGCCTTTTATTATCCTCAAAAGCCAACGAAAGTTCTTTTGCAATAATTAAGTTAAAAAATACAAATTATATAAACCGACTACATCTTTTGTCAAAAATTGTAGCCATTTTGTAACTATTGTCAAAGATATCTCCTTAGAGTAAGAATAATAATATGTAAGCTTTGATGCGGAAAGTCTGTATGTAAATGTTCTGCTAAAAGAGTCTTTGTCTAATATCATAACCAGAGATCAGTTTTTTTTTGACAGAGCTTTGTACCAGTAGATGGGATTATGGACTAGGTGGAGTGTTGTCTGCGTAACTCTTACTTTTAGATTAAAGAAATACTCTAAGTTCTCTTAATATTCACGTGGAGGGATTTTCTTGATGTTCTTGTCAATCGCGAAAACAGTTTGATCAAGACTTCCGTTTACAGGAAACCCACTCACACAGGAATAGTACCTCAGTCAGAATTCTAACTAATAAAACAAACAGGGTTTTATTGATTCATAAACAAGCCACAACGTTATGTATGGAAAAGGAAACGAGGTTAGTAATATAAAAATGACCTTAAGCAAAATATTTATATAGAAAGTTGATAATCGACACAATTATGAAATGCCAAAATAAAATGAACCCAATTCAAGAGACAGAATAGCCAACTGGCGCATTCATAACTATCCTATAAGTAAAGGAACAACTGAAAAGATCAGACGAATAGCAAGAAACTAAAATATCAAAGTAGATTTTAAATAAGGAAACACTTTAAGAAGGCTATTAACTAAAACCAAGCCCGATAACACAAATGGCAGACATAATATCTATCAAGTACCTTGAGAGTGTGATCAATATTATATTGGAGAAACGAAGAGATCGTTTGATATAAAAATTAAGGAATATCGAAATTATGGAAGGGGGAACATCAAAATCGGATATCGCAGAACATTCCTGGAACAACAGTCATATAATCCAATAATCAGAAGCTAAAATCCTTCATAAGGAACAACACTGGAAGAAAGGAAATTCAAAGAAGAAAGGAAATTCAAAGAAGCGGTGTTCATCGAACAATACAATGCAAGCTTAAAATCGATATTCCAGATGTTGAGATATCTTTATTTTTGCGGACGAATATTTCACGCTTTGGCGATCATTGCAGATGACTCTACTATATAAGTTTTAGACATAGCTGTTAGTTTATACTTGATAACGATCAGAGACAAATCGCTGATCGAAACGTTGTGGATAATTTATATTAAAGACTATGCAAGTCAGACAATTGAATTTTATTCAGAATGCTCCATTATCTAGAACTTTCAGACATATTATATGTGACATGTCCTACATCTAAAGCAACTGTTTTCGAGAAAATGGCGTCTCAAAATTGTAATTTTGGGCCATATATTGACTAAACTACGATGAAATTGTTTGCACTTCCTTATCTTAACTTTTTAGAAATCTATTAGGCTACAGTATACTCCGGTTTAGCTGGACGAGTTAAAATTCTACGCTGGAGTCCAAATCCCCCTTGATAGGAAGAGTCCAGTTTTGATATTTTGTTGATGTAAGATATGAAAATGCATGTTATTTCATTTAGCTGTAACCGTTTTCCGACAGAAGACCTTAAATGACACAAAATAACAATGTTAAGATGCTGTTTTCTCGAGAACAGTTGAATTTAGGTAAAGGACATGTAACATAAAAGATGTTTGAAATGTTCCAGTGATTCTTAAAAATGTAATATTATACGGAGCGTTGCATTTAAAAAAAATGCGTACGACGTCATAACATACACAGATGACGTCAAAATCAAATCAGTATTACCAAAAATTCGAAGACGAAACAATTAATTGGACAGGTAAAACAATTTTTCTAAATTAGGAACAATTTTCAAGTTACTGAATTTATTCCAGTTAAATGCTTAACCCTAACAGATTTAGAATTGCCAATCCCATTATTACTTAAATAATTGGTGGATCTTTAGCCCATTTATAGGTTTTGACGTTATATTCTGGCTTAGACATACAGTCACCATTTGTTAAAAAGTCAGTATCCGGTAACTCAATACCACGTAACTCTAAATCCATAAGTCGGCATGTTGTCAGAATATTTCCGGCTTGCATACAACAGTGCGAACGTTTTGTCGAATTTTATTAGAGTAATAATACAACATTTTTGTCAAAAATAGTGGCATTAAATGGCAGTAAAACTATATGCTTAAGTATATAAAAAACGCCTTTAATGTTTTCATCATTTAAAATAATAGGAATGTTTTATTTTTAATTCGACTTACATGTTATTGAATTTGGGTGTTTCTTGACTTACGTGGTATTGTTTTTTATTTTAGTATACAAAAATGAGTTCAAGGTGCAAAACAATGCTTGAAATATGCCATAATACAGAAAAACCAATGAAAATTGCTAAAGAGAGCAAAAGTAGTTTATCAGAAATCGTATTGGACAGTGAAGATAATATTATATTAAAGGATTTGATAGTCGAACCTCATACAAGTTCTGGCGTTATGCAACCGTATCAAAGCTTTGATAGTCAAGAGGGCATAAAGAAAACAGTGAAAAAATTGCATTGATAAAAAACAAGGAATTAGCGATTTATGAGAGGGAAAACGATAGTGTGTCCGGAGATTGAACGAGGATCTAGAAATCTAGAAATCTAGAATCACAGAGAGAGTGTCAAAATATTCGTAGAACTAGCACATTTTCGAGAACAAAAAAAACCTAAAATAGGTATTTTTTGGATAGAGCACCGAATAAGTTTATGAAACTATTTTTAGAAAGTCTCAGTAAATTACTATCACAGTAGTGTCGTGTGTACTTAGAATAGTTTTTTCCAACATAAAAGATGTGTATAAAGTTTATACAAAAAGTTGTAAACATCAGTATCTACCAACCAAAAACAGATAGGTGTGATACATGCTACCAGTATGCAGAAAAACACTTATTGGAAGTCGACACAAAAAGAAAGAGCAAGGGCGGAAAATACCGAAGACAAGCAACGAGTTCTAAAAGACGAAATACACGTACTTACTATGGATCTTTAGGCTGTGAAGGTGTGTCCGTCGTTAATGGCTAGTTCTCTGTACTTCAGAACTAAACTGTAGAGTCCACAACTTTACTATCTGAGCTTCAAGCCTCTGCATTTGTCTTTTTTGTTGTTGGCTATATCAAAAGCTACTTAAATGAGGGCAAACCTATAATTATTTATATAGATGACTCTACCTACCAGAATCGAAACAATATCGTGGCAATGCCCTTTTGTGCTTATCAGCAGAAATTAAAGTTCCTATTGAACATAAATTTTTCGTAAAAGGTCATACTCAAATGGAGTGGAACTGTGTTCATGCGGCCATAAAAAAAAAATAAAAAAAACAAAAAATATTTTTTAATAATTACAATAAAAAATAAAATATAGTGTACTCGTCCATTAGACATGGGAAAAAGCCAGGCGATCCTAACGTGGTGGATCTAAGGGCACTCAAGTACCGCCCTGAAGAAGGAAGTGTCCTAAATAAATTAAATAATTTTTTTAATGATAATGATCCTTAATCTTGTAAATTTTGTTGATTTGATGGGTTGGTAGCATCTACGTTTCACAAAACGCCTTTTTACTTCCCCCGTAAAAGGGATTATTGTAATCCCCCTCCGAGATTTTTTCAGATCTTTACGTTTCAGGGTCCCTAGATTGAGACAAACATGTTTTCTCAATTCCGTCGGTCTGTCTGTCTGTCTGTTCGCGGCACAGCTGAAAAACTGCTTACCCGATTGACATAAAATTTTTGTCAAAAATTAAGGATCATATGGGGATGACCTGGTAACATCTAACATGGCAAAACAAAATGGCGTGCTAGTGAAATGTTAAAAAATTATTACTAAAAAACTCCATCCAATTTATTTCAAATTTTGCATCAAGTATTATGTAGGAATTAACTGGTAAAATTTTGGTACGATTCCAAAATGGCGGTTTAGTAAAATATTTAAAAATTTAGCCTGGAAAATTAGTTAACTAACAGTGGCGGCTCGCCAGGGGACACGGGTGATGCGCCGCTTCACCTACATTTTCCAATCAATTTACTTAAAAATAAAAATATTTTTAAAATACTAAGCATTTTATAATCTACATTTCTATTATAAAAATGTAGTACGTTTTATATAAATACCATTATTTTCTATCAAAACTAGTGCGTTATATACTCAAAAAATAATAATGACTTAAAAACGCAGCACCCTGAACACTTTTTTTATAAGAGTGACCTGTTGAGGAATCACAATCAGCAGTAACAAATTCCGCTTCAGACTCCCCAAGCACACCGGCTTTCTTTCACGCTTAAATTTGTTTACGGCGCGGCAGTTGTTATGCAACGCAATGGTGAATATCCGTAAGCCAAATAGAGATGGGAGCTGCATAAAACTGCTGCTGCAGGCGCTTGTTATAGAATTAATGTAAGTTAGTGCGTTCGGATCATCGGAGGCGGAAGCAGTTTTGCATCGATCGAATCGAATCGAAATTAGCTTTGAGATATAGGTAGATACATAACTGTTTTTAAGAACAAAAAAATATATTTAAAATCTTATAAATTTATATTATTTCCCCTAGGGATTAAATCCACGAGCCGCCACTGTTAACTAACTGATTTCAAATTGTGTGCCTAAAATAATTGTGGTATACAGATGAACTAGTAAACCTGTAGTACTATCACCCTATCAGGTTTTACATATCTACAAGTTTTAGCGTCCCTCAAAAATATGTTTTATCAATTCGTCCGTCTGTTGGTTTGTCTGTCTGTCTGTTAGTTCACGGCATAGCTTAAAAACTACTTATCACATTGACTTAAATTGGTCAAAAATTAAGGGTCATATGGGAATGACCTGGTAATTTTTTAGTAAAAATTTAAAATGCCGAAATAAGATGGCGGCCTACTGAAACGTTAAAAAAATTATTACTGAAAAAACAAATTTTGCACAGTAATCAAGTGTTATATAGGAATGAACTGGTAACATTGGTATGAATATAAGAGAGCAAAACAAAATGCCGGCCTAATAAAATATTTAAAAAAAGAGCCTGAAAACATACTTATTAGACTGATTTCAAATTTTGTGCAAGCATTAAGTGTGATATAGAGATAAACTGGTAAAGCTGTGGTACGAATTCATGATAGCGGAATAAAATGACAACCAAATAATTTTTTTTAAAAACCATTGTAAAAAAATCTTATTCAATTGATTTTAAATTTTGCAGTAAAATTAAATATGACATATAGATACACTTTAACTTTAAAGAAAACCCAAAACTATTGATGTCAAGAATGTCAGCTATGAACCCCTTCACAAAGAAAGAAATAAAATCAAAAAAACCAAAATTTTATGATCTTGAAGAGTTAAAACCTGTCCTTCCTGTAGATGTTTGGTCATTTTATGATAATTTGCCTCACAACACCTAATTTTCATTTTTTTTTACGTCATTCCGTTTTACAAATCAATGTTGACGTTAGGGGGTGATTAAAATAAACTCATTTTAATTTACGAAATTGCTTTATTGTGATATAAATAAAAAAATATTTATAAACAGAAAAATTGCTGCACAAACAACAAATAAAACCAGTACATAGAAGATACTAAAAATTTTTGTCAGTCCCAATATTACTTATTTTTTTTGGTATCTTTTGTACGTGCTATAAAATTAGAATGATTACTTTTCCCGTGCGTGGTTGTATGTATAATAAAATTACATAATTCAGGAAATGTCTTTTTAGAAATATCGCATTTGAAACTCTTAGCAGAATGAAAAAGTAGCAAATGAGATCGCAAAGCCTTCGGATCTGAATAAATCATATCGCAAGTAATGGTTCTATCCTTGTGTTTTGTCGTTATATGGTGTTCGAGATGTGTAGTATAAGCAAATTCTTCATTGCAGTGCCCGCATTTGTAATTTTTATCATGTGTGCGAAAATGGGCATACAATGCATTTTTCCGCCTGTATTTTGCATTACAAATACTGCATTCAAATAAATTCGTAATCGTCTGGTTTGGATCTAAACAAAATATTTCAACAGTTTTATTAACATCGATAGGGTCGTAGGAGAAATTGTCTTCTAAAGCTTCAGTCGATCGTTCAAAGGAAATGAAATCAGTTTCGTCATTTTCTTCTTCACCGGCCTCTTCCTTGATAAGAATTGTCTCGAAGTGTAGTTCAGGCCTAAAAATATATTTAAACGTAATATAAATATAAAAATTCAGGATAACCTTGTGCAACTTCAAAACTTACATAAAAATCACTGCATAAAGAGTAAAAAGTTTTTATCAATCTCGTTGTTATTTAAGTTGTTTGTGGTTCCTCAGCCTATGTATAAGTTAAACATGCTTTTGTAAAAAACTTGTTTAAAATGTACACATATTCTGTTCTGTGGTAAGGTGATTAAAACAAACTCACTTTATATTACGAAATTGTTTTATAGGTGACATAAAAAAATATTATAATATTGTAAAAAACTTTAAAAACTTACGTGAAAATTGGCTCATAAAGATTACACAACAGGTTTGCACAGAAGATATAATAAAGTTTTTTAAAACTGATTATTACTTTTTTTTTTAAATATTCTTTACAAATTTTACATTGGAAAGTTTTAACAGAGTGAATTACTCTACATTTTGAATATCCTGTGGAATCATTTAGCAGTGCAAAAAATTTACAAATTTGTTCTTCGCGAAGATGTATGTTTCTTGAAAATATTTTTTTTTACATCGATAGTTCTGTATTTGTTAAAGATATATAATTTTAAAGAAAATATTACATAATTTGTATTGAACCATATCGAATGTTACGACACTTAATATCTATAGAAAAAATGATTTCAGAAAATTCTTAACCCTGTTTATTGACCATGTTTACAGTTTTCGCCTATTAAACATACCATACATCTAAGAGAAAAGCAAAAGAGAAAAATATTAACTTAAAACACTAATTAAACTTTATTTTTTCCGTTTATGAGGTGTCCTATCTTCTCTCTTCAAAAACCAACAGTAGTCACTCATCATGGCTGCATCCCATCGTTTTTGGTACCGAATTTCCATTGTTCTGATATCTTGGTAAAACCTTTCACCCTGCTCGTCACTAACAGCTCTCAACTTTTTAGGAAAAAATGGCAAATGGGAATGGAGGAAGTGAATTTTTAATGACATTCTGGCACCAAGCGCTTTATAGGCATCTAAGAGTTCATTAACTAATTGTTCATAATTTCCATCCATTTTGTTGCCTCTTACTACATTAACAAATAAATTCCATGCTCTGAGTTCCTGCCTGGTAAGCTTTTCCGTAAAATTGACATCGTCCAGCAATTTTCTGATTTGTGGCCCAATAAAAATGCCTTCTTTTAATTTGGCATCACTTAACTGGGGAAAGACTTGTCTTAGGTATTTAAATCCATCACCATCTTTATTCAAAGCCTTCGAAGAGGAGACAAAAGGACATTTTTGGGATCAACAAGAGGTATAAATTTAACATTTTGAGATCCCGGCTGAAATTCGCTTCTTTCTGGCCAAATTTTTGTTAAATAATGCTAATTTATTGCACGACTGTCCCATAAACAGCAATATTTTGTAAATCCCCACTGAAGTCCCACTAAAATCGCTATAACATTTAAGTACCAACATATCTTCCATTTATACCTATTGTAGTTTATTTTATCCAAAATCGTGCGCATATTTTTGATAATTTTCTTTCATTGCGACTGAATGGGCAACTGGTATAGAGGGTTTTAAATTTCCATTATGCAATAACACAGCGTTTAAGATATATTTAGATGAGTCTATAAATAAGCGCCACTCACGGGGAGAATGTTCAATATCAAGTCCCTGCATTAAACTGTCTATATCAGTACACGCGCACGCGCACAACGAATTTTCCATTCTGCAGAATTCAGAAAACATAGCATTTCTTTTTCTGAAATTCGTAATTTTTGTTTCTTTGGCCAATAGGTTCCGTTCCTTAAGACGGAAACCCAGAAGTTCTGACTGTTGTTTGGATAAGCCCATATCACGTACTAAATCATTTAATTCACTTTGAACAATCAAATGTAGCTCGCCGGAACTGGGACCTGTGGTAAAAGTGGGATCGGTGCACTGTTTTTCTAAGCTGCTTCATGCGTTATCTCCATTATCTCCCAAATTAATAGCTTGCCAATTTAAAGGCGCAATCGGCACTGGCAAATTTGCATTATGAGGAACAGTTCGTATGGCAGATTCCAAATTTGGATATTCTATATCGTGCTTTCCCTTTTTGGAATAACCTTCAGACTTTGTCAGGCAAAAATAACAATCGTCAGAATGATTGGTAGGTTCTCGCCATACCATTGGAGCTGCAAAAGGCATACTTTTTCTCTTTCCCTTCATCCACTGCACCAATGATACACTACAACTAACACAGCACACATGGGGAGCCCACCGCTTATCTTGATCCCCAATTAACACACCAAAATATTTAAAGTAGGCTTTTTTTACATTTTCGGAAAATGGTCTGGCTTGTGATTTCACCAGAAAGTCTCCACAAATATAACAAAATTTGTCAGGAGAAACTGCAACTTCGACATTCTCGTCTTCACATACACTTGCTTATCGAAACACAGAGAACCACTCAATTCGAAAACTCAATAGAAGAGTGATGGTTAACGTTTATTTTATGTCTAATGTTGTAAACAACCCAGTCTAGGTAATTTTTCCGTTGTAAAATGGATCCATTTTAGCCGCCCCACAATAAAATTGTTTACCTACCAATATAAAAGGTTCTAATTAAGCTATTAAAAATAGTACGTATTAGGGCTTATTTATTATCTTTAACAAAAACAGAGCTTTCGGGTAAACAAAAAAATTAAAAATTCAAGAAATAGGCAACTTGATGAAGAATATTTTTGCAAATATTTTGCACTGTGAAATAATTCCACAGGGTTTTCAAAAGTTCGACCAAAGAAACTAACTTTTCATTCTCCCGGCAAAAAACACCCTATGGGAGTAACTTTCTGTTAAATGAATAAAGCTTCATAAAGTGGAATATTTAATCTGTATTTTGCTAAAAAGTTCATTAAAACCGGCCCAAAGCCAAAACATTATTATCCGTTAAATTTGGTTATTATTTTTAGGTGCTCGATTTTAATGCCGGTCAGTGTAGTACTTGGACGGCAACAAACCATACCCCAAAATGTACAGGACTTTTCCGTATATTTTGGAACACAACTGGATCCTTTATTTTAAAAGCTAGAAAAAAGCTTAAATTATGAAAGTTGAGGGATATTTTCTGAATATCGGAATTTCTCATCACATGAAGCAAACAAACATCGAAAAGCTCTCAATAAATACGAACATAATATGTTTTTTTAATGAAACGCCCTATATGTTATACGATCATCAAATAGGTCTCTTCTTACCGATTATAAATATACAATTGACTCCACTATACTGGGTGATCACGAAACTACTAACAAGGATGTAACTTTTTTAAGATAAGTACTATTAACATGAAATTTTACAGTGATATATGGTTACTTATGATGAAGATTTTTGCTATAGAAATAATCGATTGCCGTTTCCGGTTTAACCGGAAATGCTATCAACTTTAATATTTTAAAGTTGTAGTTAGTGAAGAGGCTGAAATTAATATACTGGCTTGTATAGCAATCGCTCCTACTATATCAATACGACAAATAAGCAGTGAAATTGGAATTGGTCGCGAACGTGCACGAAAAATTTTATGTAAGCATGGCTTTAAATCATTCAAATACCCAATCCATCACCACTTATATGAAGCGGATTATTAGAGAAGACTGGAATTTTGCAACTGGTATTTTGATATGTAACAAAAACAGCCCAATTTCCGGACAGTAATTCTTTTTTCAGATGAATCTCGATTTACCAATATGGGAATATTTAACCGCAATAACAGTAGGTACTGGGCTACCGAAAATCCGCACTTGGTAAGGGAATGGGCATTCTTAGAAAGATTTGGTGTTAACGTCTGGTTTGGAGTACTGCGAACTCGAAAAATAGGTCCCATTTTTTTTGATGAGCCCCTGGATGTAGAACATTATTTGCAATTCCTCCAAAATACAATAGAGGATTTTATAGCCAATTTACCCATTGTTTATTACGATCAAGTATATTTTCAGCAAGTTGACGCACCTGCACACAATTCCAGAGAATGTTAAGAACTCAATTTAGTATCATGTGAAATTGAAAAACCCAGTCCTTCCTTAGTACCTATATTTGATGACCGCAAAACGTTAAATACACCATTTGCAAAAACAGTTTTGAGCAGTACGTTTGCAAATTCTAATAGCTTGTTTTTTCTATTCGTACATTGAACAAAACAATAATTCTGAACTAAAGTACCTACTTTAAAAATTAGAAGGTGAATAAAAGAATGGTAGCTGTGGTGTTTCTTTATTTCAGAGCCACCTTGGATCAGAATTTTAATATTTGTCACTTTCAGCCTAAACGTTAAAAAGGTAATTGCACAGTTCAATTAGACATATCTCGAAAAGTACTTGTAAAGTAAAAGTATGATACACAAAAGTATTTAAAATTGTTCGAATATTTAGATGTTGAGTAGGTTTATAGGTCGCCCCATTAAAATAAAACGAGGAAATATCGTTTGAAAGTGATTTTCCACTACGTTTCCGGGTAAACCGGAAGTATTCTAATTGTCACATTAGATGAAATGAGTTGCTTAACAAACACTATTTACAGTATTAAAATGGAACTATCTTCATTTGTTTCTCCAAAAAACGGAATTATCCACTGAAATTTTTAAAGTTTCATTCGCCATTTTCTCGAAAACTATCAGGAATTGTTACATACATGTTTTATGTGTAGAATATAGTGTAGAATTCAAAAATAAATTAATTTACAGGGCATTCCATTTAAAATATTAAAGATGATAGCATTTCCGGTTAAACCGGAAACGACAGTCGATTGTCTATACAGCAAAAATCTTCCTCATAAGTAACCATATATCACTGTAAAATTTCATGTTAATAGTACTTATCTTAAAAAAGTTACAGCCTTGTTAGTAATTTCGTGGTCACCCGGTATATAAGAACGTTTTCAGTCTCTCTCTCTAACACACTAGCATTTTTTATCGGGTGTCATCGAAAAATAAAAATATTAAACCTAGTATATTTATAATCAGCAAGAATAGACTCATTTGATGAATGTAAAATCCAATTTTGTTCCGCACATAGTCGTTTAGTAACACATACACAGTTTTTTAAAACATTTTTATTGGTCGCAATATTGTCCCACCATATTGGATTTATCTATGGAACGCCATTTTACTTTTTAGTCATACGCGTCTTTAGTACCAAATTTAATTGCAAAACATATAAATAATGCTACCTGCATACAATTTTTATTCGTTTTAATTCTTCGGATATCGAATTTTTGCGGATACCGATTTTACCGAATGACATTTTTATGATAAGCAATTTCTTTGCAGACCATTTCAATTGATACCACAAAAAAGTATTTGTTTATCATTTTTAACACGTATACAGCATACTTAAAATTTTTATATACATGCGTCTTTCCCAAGTTATTGCATTTCATCAAATCGATGTTAACAAAAATTGGTATGAAATAAATGCCATATATAAAAATCTGTTTAAATATTTAATATATTGATTCTTATTAAAATGTAATTGCTTCAAACTGGATCGCATTAAATTAATATTAATACAGAAAACATTAGAATGCAATAACGACTTTGTGGAGATTAATTTATTTCAACCGTATGAAGGCAAATCTGATTTAAGAAGTCATGTAATAAAAAAAATTAATTTATTTTTATAGCATATCAAAAAAAATTAAAGCATCTTTTACGATATCATTTTTTTTAAATATCAATTCCATTAACACCCTAAAAATGTAAATAGAATAGTGCTCATTATTTTGATTTTGATATTCGTTTATCTGTAATTTATACTACATCAAAAAGATAAATAAATAAATAAAACTTGAACGAGATTTAATTGTATAAGAGTTGTGGAATTTAAATGATTAGCGGGTATAAGGTAACTGGTGTTATTTAATATGCATTGTTTTGATTTCGAATTTTTATTAATATCGATTCTTGTGAATATCAATTTTCATTGAATGCAGTCACCTTGTTTCAATTTTAATTATCGGACATGGAGCGATCTAGTGCAAACTAGGAACAACAAGAGCAGAAATCTGTAATTTTTTAATACCCGAGTTTCTGACTAGGCCTGCGTTCGAAGATTAAAAGGGCATCTAATATTAACCGACTGTGTTGTGCATGACGTCATGACGAGTTGGATGCGGATAATGAAAAACATATTCGTAGGTAATCAATGACAGTTAAAACGTGATTAATTATTGTTCTATTGAGAATACTTAGTTATTAAATCATTGGGGAATACGATATACACCCCTATATTTAAAACGCGACCACGTACAAAATTACAGATCATAATGAAAAAAAGTTAAAACGAATGTATCTAGTTCCCAACATCATATTCCAAAACAAGTTATTCTACAATCCTTTGATGATTTCCTGGTCTAATCTACAATCAGTCGTATATGGTAGTGCAATAACAACGATTTTTGACTTAGTGTTTATATTTATACCAGAATAAAGAAAACAAGGTTTTGAATTTCCCAGCTATAATTCACAGCTTATCACACACTGTAATTTGTAATAGCAAATTGCAATTTCTTCTGGAAGCTGTGTGCTGGCGACATGCTCTACTGCAGGTTTTTTTGGCTTCTTAAACGTGATTTAAAGTAGGCTGTCCAGATTTTTTTAAAATGAAAAGAGTACATTTTGACGAATTGTAAAAATAGGTACCAGCGTATAATTAAGTAAAGTCTTGTCACTTTCGCAGAATTCAATGACTTTTAATAATAATTATAACACACATAATAATATGGACTAAAAATAACAAAAATAATTAGAAAATGGCACCAGATTTCGCAAAATAGAGATCATTTGTCCCAGACTTCTCATAATATAGGATATTTGTCGTATTTATGGAAATAGTAAGAGTACCAGAGTATACGGACCCGAAAAGCAGAACATTCCTGTTAAAAAGAGTACACCCTATTTAAAGCAAACTGTATATCTTATTTACAATATTTATTTGATAATTAGGACACTATTTTCATGTTTGTCTCCCTTGTTTAATATGTGAGTAATTATTATAATTTATAGGTATGTGCACTTCACTTTCAAAGCTGCGTGTCAAGATACGGATTTACAAAAATTAACACATCTACCCAGTGGTGTATTTAGAATGCCGTCTTAGAGGGGGAGGCAAACATTTGATAACTAAAAAAAAGTTCTAGGTTCTTGTTAGAACAACATAAGCGTGAAGACTTAAAAATGTTTGTCAGGTAAAAGTCCTGAAATGCTTTATATAATATAATTTTTGCTTGGGTTATTAGCTCGGGGGTGGGGGAAGGGGGGTGCAGGGTGCATTTGTCTCCTGCACGTACCAAAACCGAAATTGTCGTATGTTGGAATGCACAACATGTTATATTGAAGAATACCCCAAAAACATAGCATGCACTATTAGCTTGGTAATTTTGTTCACAAGGTCTGTTTGCTTAATACACAAGTGTAATCTACAAAGCTGATTTTTTTTCTATTTTTATTTCTTACATTCTGGTATTCACGCACATATTATGGATGTAAGCCAGGGCAAAATATGTGATAGTTTTATAGGTCATAAAAACCGATTGATGGTTGTGTCATGTATAAGATTTAATGCCTCCACATCTAACTGTAATAACGGTAAATATTCAAAGCAACGTGTAGGGGAAGGTGTTCTAATATCGACCACTTAAGGCCTAACCTTACATAAAACAGCCAATTTTTAAAATTAAACTTTTTTTATTGATATAGCATATTGTTCGATATGTTATCTATCTATTATGGTATAAAAACGTACATGAATAACATAAAAAAAGTCCTGATATATAAAAAAACAAAATTATGCTTTTGATCGAAATTGCCCTCCAGGGAGGGTAAAATCGACCAGTCAGTCGGGCAATATCGACCGTGAGCTTACATAGCTGTTTACTCACAAATGACACATTTTTGGAAGTTCCCAGCATTGTTTACTCCAGAACATGCAGAATGAGTCCATTCGCCACATCCACGACATCTCCACCATAGTTCATTTTTGCCTGTGTCGCAACAAACTGGACAGATATCGGCTAACTTATCTCCCTCACTTGACTTTTGGCTTTTCACATATTTTTTAGAACCTCCTTTTTTATCCTCTAAGTCAACCTTTTTTTTAATTGTTTTAGCATCTTTTTTCTGCTTTCTCTTTTCTTTTTCTTCTAGCTCCTCTTTAAGCGGTGTCGAAGTCAAAATTTTTGATGATTGTTTTTTTCTGCCAGTGACTCTTGAACTTTTTCTAACAGGAACAGAGTGAATTTCTTCAAAGGTCTTATTTTTAATTTCTACAGTCCCATCTTCATCATCTGTATCTTGTGGGTGAAAGACAGTGACTATTTGCGATTCAGACTCATCGCTTGATGAAGATTCCTGACGAGCTCGTCCAAACTTCGCCATCGCAACATTATTTTGGATAATATTTTTATCTGGAGTAATTTCCCCAGCTTGCATCCCACTAGGACCAAGAGCTGCATAGTCAATAATGCTTTCCTCAAAAATTACGGGCGCTTCTTGATTTTGAGCTTCGCTGGGACGAGGAATTGCATCATCAATAGCAGTCTCTTCCATAGGTTCTTGCGCCTCTTCGACATTGTCTGCAAATTATTCTTCCCCAAATATATGACGGTTAATGGGGTATATTCCTGTCCGTTCAAATCCATTAATACCCTTTTCAGCTGTGGTTATTCGGCCGTAGGCTTTAGCAAACAACTCGGCGATGTTCATAACGGAGATTTTATCAAAATGGTGAGTTTTCATATATTTGTCGCATTCTTGGTTATAGGCGGTTTTCAAAGAGCTAAAGAAGGTTAAGTCCAGGGGCTGAAGACGATGGGAAGTGTGAGGGGGCAAAGAGACTGCTACAATCCCATTCTGGCGACAAAACTCGTATGATCTTAAAGTAGAATGTGTGCAGTGATTGTCTAAAATAAGTAAAATGGGGTCGTCGTTTGAAACTTTAACAAAACTTGCAAAATGTTTTAGCCATTCTAAAAATAGATCTTCGGTAATCCATCCTGAACTAGAACACCGATATATCGCTCCAACAGGACCATTTCGATCAAGGCCATCCTTCATTCTTTCCCTTTTAAAAATAAATAGTGGTGGAACATAGAACCCAGCAGCACTCATGCAGCAAACTACCGTTGTGGTTTGTCCCCATTCCCCACTCGTTATAGCCCCAACCTGTTTTCTACCCTTTTGGGCAAGAATTCTTGAAGGCTTGTGTACCCCACTAATCCCCGTTTCATCGACATTAAATATTCGATGTGGGGCAAACTGATACTTCTGCATAACGGTTTCAAGATTATCGTAAAAAAGATTAACATCGGTCCGGTTGAAAGCAAGAACCCTATTAATGCTGGTCGCCTCTGGTTTTCTCAAGGATATTTCTGGATTTCTTCGTAAAAAGCCGTACATCCATTCTTTCCCACACATTTTTTTATTTTTATTGAAGTTGTGTTTAATATTATTGGCCTCTGCATAGTCGTAAGCAATTTTTCGAACTTTCTGTGGAGTTAAACCGTAATATTTATTTGCTAATTTTAAAATATAATTCCGCAAATCTTTTTCTTGTTGATGCGAAAATACTGCTCTCCTTCCTAACTTTATTTTCTTCTCGGGGTAACGATTTTTTAAGCGGTCCTGTAGGGTAGCATAGGGGATGTTGTTTAATTTAGCTGCTTGTCTAATACTGCATTGTTTTTTATTTATAGCATCTAATGCTCTATGTAATGCCTCTTCCGTCCAAGTCGAACGTGTGGATTGGCGAATATAATTTCTTGGCATCTGAAAACAGAAAATAAGACATTTAAATTAGAAAAAAAAGTATGTGGGTAATATCGACCATTGCGGGGAATATCGATCACTCTGACCGATATTACCCAACGTAGCACTGATAACAATTTACTAAAAAAAAATGACCCTAACCTTTTTTTAAAATTATTATGTTTATAAGTTAGAATCCTTAATAGTTACACTAAACTTACGTACTATAATTCTAGATTAATACTGATGCGTATAGAATACATACCTTCTTGAAACTGGCCCGTGATTAATAAAAAACTGCCTATTCTCCGATTATATGCCGCCGACATCTAATCTGCTCTGCTATAACGATGCAACTGCGTGGCGTGATGCATTTCGGTTAGCCCAAGGTTTTGACATGTATTGCGGGATTGCCAGCTCAATTAATGTTTGTTTTTGCGCGTGGTCGATATTACCCGTTGATCGATATTATACGCCGTTCCCCTACTCTTCTTGTCATGTAGAGATTCTAGAGAATCTTTCGATACGAATCCACGACATGGTGATTTCTCTCTGGATTCAAACCTGGAATCATATTCATATGTACCTACATATAGTATATGTTGAACCTAAGTACAGGGTGTTACTAAAAGTCATAATGTAATTTTAGGGGTAGTTTTTACATCAAAAATTATGAATAAAAGTTCCTCTAGACATGTGCAGAAATGCTTTGTTTTCGAGATACAGGGTGTCGAAGATTTTGTTTTTTTTTAGTTTATGTAATACACCTTTTAAACTTTTAGAGACAATTTATTAAAATTTGATACACTGTGAATTGTACACTCAGATTGAAAATCAACTTAATGTTTTTTAAATACGGAACTGTTTTTTTTATTTAATTATTAAGAAACGTTCGACCTGCCAAAACTAACGATGTATCATACTTAATGTTTGAACAGTAGATTGAAGATTTTTCCATAAAAAAACAATGTGTTAGAGCGGCCCAGAAAACCCGAATCTCGCCAAATTCACAATGGAAAATTTTAAGTACCCTAATTGAATGAGTGCATTACATCATTGGTTTTTAGAAATCAAGGACTTTTAAAAAACAAAATAAAAAATGCAGGTCTATTTAAAAAAAAATTAATTTATCTGACAGCGAAGAAGAAACGTCGGATCGCAAATCTATGTGCACCATCTTGTTGATAATGTTAGCTATAAAGATATAAAATGTATTTTGTGGTATCTCTTCAAATGCAGTCTGAAAAAAAATGTATATAGCTGATTTTTAGGTATTTTAAGTACCTATATCCTCGGAGGTAGTCAGCATTGTCTAACTTTGTCACCTACTTATTATTCGATGTTAAATTGCGCAACTTTGCCCTATTTTAAAAGACGTTGTATCTTTTACGGTTTCAAGATCTCAATGCTTGTACCTCGAATTTGTAACACCCTGTACATGTTTGCGTGTTTTGATTGGTTAGGACTATTCCGGTATACTACCTCAATGGTTGATATATTAGAGTACAACCATATGTAATTCTCACATTGCTAATTTTTAATTAATTTTTATTTCTCAATTTAGAGTGCTGTGATTTAGCAAAAACTAATAACTTACCTCCAAGAGGGCTGAAAAAAATAAAATTATCTGTCTATTCACTAAACATCTTTTATGCCCATTTAAATATTAGTTAAACTATTTTTTTTTAAATCATTCTTTTTAATGTCGCTTTTCGGGTTAGTCTTTGCGAGTAATACATAATGATACCCCACAACAATATGCAGTATTTTAAAAAATCGGCAAATAACAGCATACTATGCATTAGAGCCTAAGCAATTTCTAGTCACCCTGATATATGAAGGTTCTGTTTTGACACGTCATGGTTGAAGTTACAATATCATAGTAAATCAAAATAATTGAAGTTACAACATCATAGTAAATCAAAATAACAAACAAATGTAGGGCGTCCCATTTAAAAAACAAAAGTTAATAGCAGAAATTCGGAACTAAAAGAAGATACGGCAACAGTAATATATATCATAAAACAAAATAGGTAAAAACCCAAAGTTTTCATTTCAGATTTCAGAACATAAAAATAGCTTTTTGGATAAAAAATCAGATTCAGCTTTTGGTGGAAGAACATTCATTGCTTTATTTTACACTTACCAATAAAATAAAGGTTGTGTTGTTTGATTGAAATTGTTATATCATGGTATAAACGGGCTTAACAATAATGGTTGTATATATATATATATATATATATATATATATATATATATATATATATAGCAGAAATATATAAATATATAATTTCTGCAGGTGCAAAACGGCCTACAAGAAGAATTGCTTTCGATTATGTCACAGGGTACCCTCCTGCGATCATGATTTCTGGGCCTCTACCCTCATCAGGCAGGCTTGTACCCACGGAGATCTGAAATAACAGATTGCTCGATATGACAAAATCGAAAACGAAACGTCTATCATACTGAAACAGTATTACAAGTTAAATGTAACATATATATATATATATATATATATATATATATATATATATATATATATATTTGATAAATTAAAAAATAAATCCGAATTCAATGGCCGATTTAAATTATAAACCTTTGATCAACAACAGAATCAGAAACTATCACTAGCCGAGAAAATAAGTGTTACTTCACAGATTGTTTTGTAATCTGTGACAATATAGCTTGTACAAATTTATTTAAAACTAAAATCTCGAAGTGTTGAAAGTAGTTTGCGGAACCGTCCTTACCTTACCTTCGCCCTCCCACTTCTTATACTCATCATGTAAATTTTGAGTTGCGGCCGAAGGGCCACCAAATACGTAAAACCCATTGACCGTTTTTTTGTCATTGCAAAACTTCGCCTTGCCCAGATGAGCCCCAACCATCGTAAGTAGTTAATTCGGTCTTGTTGCTTCTAAAGAAGCAGCCTCTATGACGCAACATACGAGTCCCCTTTTAATACTCATTGTTTATAAAATTATGATTAACACCACGATACACTTAAACGGTATGCCCACGCCGGTCTCTTTAGCGTTCAGAGAGAAAATAAAATTGAAGTTTACAAATATTAGATTATCTAAAGTGCTCATCGTGAGGATTCGTGAAATTAATTTTGATTAAAATGATTAATTAATTTAAAATAAAAGTTAAGAATGCTGCAAGTAAAATAATTGCAGGGGAAACTTCCATTCATATTTTATAACATTTGTTACTTGAGTTGCTGCACTAGTACCGTCTATTGACATTTTTAGTTTTTATTTGCAATTGAAAAATACAAACCAGGTTCAAAAGTGACCTATACAGGTACCTAAAACCGTATTGTTCTATTATTATAGTAAATATATCCTAAATTACAATATTTTAAATTTACCTTAACAGCTTGACGGTAAGCAACAATCCACATTTTTGAAAATGTATTATTTTGGAAATTTGAAATATCTTATATCTGTCACTTTTGTTTTTTGATTATAATTTCAATCTCGATTTCTACTGCCTATAACTGCACAGGTAGGACGTAATAAACAGTATTGAAAATAAAATCTATAGATTCAAAATAATTAGTTTAATAATTTAAAAAAAAATTTATTGAAGCGTAAATTCTACAAACGTTTTTAAATGACAATGCATTACGGCCTATTTAACTCCCAAACACTGTACATCGATGTGACGTATTGCGCGTGAAAGACGAGTTTAAATTCGGTCCGTATCATCCGTCTTTTATTGCACAAATGATATTAAAAATTCAGCAAGCAAGATTATTAGAATGCAATCCAATGTTAGCGCAATACGCAAACTAACGAAGTCGGCTCATACTTCAGAACACAGAATACCAGACCAGAGGGGCTCCAGAATTTTACAAACCTTTTTGGGCGCGAAGACTTCTTTTTCGTATGACGACTCATTCGAAAATTAATTTACTTATCGAACACACTCACGCAAACACATTATGTTTCTTTTGGGAGACTATAGATGGCGAAACTCCCGATAATAAAAATGCATTCGATGGGCTTGTATTCAATCGAAATTGATATCAATGGAAATTGGTTTCAATGGAAATAGATAATCATAGAAATTGCTGTAAATGAAAATACCATTCATAAAAATTGATAATCGGTTATATTGTTTCCCACAGAATACTACAAAGGTATTCGTTAAATATTGAGATCAACAAATTTGTAATTAATAAAATTATATTATAATAAAAAAATGCATTTTAATTTTAATAATATAATGAAAATTGAATTAATTTTGTAAAGACCTATCCAAATATCCTGACATACATTTTAATAGCTAAATCAAATTAATTGATTGTTAAAAATCTATATGAAGGCTTTAGCTCTGGATGTTCCAAGGATTCAGTTAAAATTACATTTTTATTATAATATTATAAAATAAATTGCCATAATGAAGTCCCATTCAATTTAAATTAATACCGGGCATATAGCAGACTAAAAAGTAAAACGGCCTCCCATGTTTATCAATATTTTATCAGTTTCTACTTATACCTCAATCAATTTTGGGGTATAATCTAAAATAAATTGAATAAGTAGTTTTTACACTGATTTTTTAGAACCACTATTTTGTTCCGTCATATTGAATTCGTATAACAATTTTACCAGTTTATCTCTATATTATTCTTAATGTTTGCACAAGAGTTGATATTAATCTAATAAGTAATTGTTGCTTTTTTAAACATTTTATTACGCCTCCATTTTGTTTCGCTACCTTGGATACGTAAAACAAATATTACCAATTTATTACTATGTAACACTTGATTTTTGTGCAAAATTTAAGGTAAATTGGATAAATAGTTTTTTAGTAATAATTTTTTTAACATTTCACTAAACCGCCATATTGAATTTTACCAGGTCATCCTCATGTGACCCTTAATTTTTGTCTAAAATTTGAAGTTAATCGGGTAAGTATAGTTTTTAGCTATGCGAACAGACAGACAGACTGACGGAATTGAGAAAATATTTTTCGGTATGTAGGTACCTTGAAACGTAAAAATCTTAAAAAATGTCAGAAGATTTTTACACGATCACAATACTTCCCTTTTACGAGGAAAGTCAAAACATATGTTGATTTTTTATTACACCTTTTCGATGTTTACTTGTTTTATTACATTACATTACATTACATTACATCTAGTTAGCACATATGCACCAGATATATCCAAACCCATCGAAGAGTCAGAAAGATTCTACGAGCAACTCCAGAACGCTGTAGACAGAATAAATGGTAATCATGAAATAATAATTTTCGGAGATCTTAATGCTCGCATAGGAGACGGGGTGCTCCCAGGCGTCAAGCAGAAATACAACGAACTGGACATCAATGAAAACGGAGAGCTACTAATTGATTTCTGCGCTAGGAATGAGCTCAGAATCAATAACACTTACTTCTCACACAAGGAGCAACACAAGTACACATTCAACAACACTAGAGGTCAAAAATCAATGATTGACTTCATTATTACTAACAGAACTATCAAACCGACCCAGGTACTTGATGTGAGGGCACTAACTTCAGCCAATATAGGAACGGACCACAATCTCGTACTATGCAAGCTACTAATTGGACAACCCAGCAGGATCAAGAGGTCGCACGTCTTCATTGAAAAATACAACATAGAATCCCTTGAATCTGAGAGCACACGCACACTATATGAAAATAGACTAACATATAAATTAAACGAGCTAGATCTCAATGAATGCGATGTGGAAACCTGCTGGAATGAGATCAAGAAAGCCATCCTCCAGGCCGCTGGAGAATCCATCGGAAAAAGGAAAGTCAACACTACTACGACCAATTGTACTAAACCTTGGTTTTGTCAAGAAGTGAAGGAACTCGCAGAACTGAAGAGAAGAAGCTACCTAGCATACAAAGGATCCCCAACCCAACAACAATATGCGGGATACATAAGAATAAGAAATAGAGTCAACTCACGAATTAAAGCTATCAAAAGGGAACACTGGATTAAATTCACGAGCGATATGGACCACGACATATATGGCGCCCAAAGAAAGTTGTGGAAGATGCTGAAAAATAGGAAGAAACCGGTAAATGAGTTCGTCCAAAGCAAAGGAGTCCCCATAGAAGCGTGGGAGGAGTACTTCGAAAGACTGTACAGCGCCGAGGAAACACACGAAATGCAGGAATACCAAACGGCAGCCAATGTGATAATTTCAAAGGAGGAAGTTAAAGAGAAACTGGGGAAAGCCAAAAACAGAAAAGCACCAGGAACGGACAATATTCCGAACGAACTTTTAAAACACGGTGGCCCTGAGCTCATAATAAAACTGACAACTTTGTTTAATAAAATCCTTAACACAGGGGAAATACCGAATGAGTGGCATACGAGCATAACAATCCCCATCTTCAAGAGAGGCCAAAAAACATCACCTGATAACTACAGAGGAATAACCCTATTGTGCACAACAATGAAACTGATCACAGGTCTGATAAAGGATAAACTGGAGAACCACATAACCAATAGAGAAGAACAACAGGGATTTAGAAAGGGAAGATCGACAACTGACGCCATATTCATCACCAAACAAATAAAGGAAAAGGCAATAGAATATAACACACCGGCATTTATCTGTTTTATCGACCTAACTAAAGCATTTGACAAGGTCCAATTGGGCGATGTTATCAACATCCTAATAGAAAAGGAAACACCAGCCAACGCAGTAAGGGTGATACGCAATCTCAACACCGCCAACTCCACTCAAGTCAAATCAGGGCAGCATATCACGAAGAGCATCTCGACCCCAGGAGGAATCAGACAGGGAGACAGCCTCAGCCCACTCTTATTTAATCTTCTTATGGACAAAATTATAGAAGAGGTGGCGTCCTTAAATATAGGATACAGAATGAATAACAAACGTATCAGCATGGTATGCTATGCGGACGACGCAGCAATTTTCGCAGAAAACGAGAACGACTTGCAAAGGCAGTTATTCAAGTTCTACCAAGTGAGCCGACAACTAAATATGACCATATCCATCGACAAAACTAAGAGCATGACAGTTTGCAGAGAACCACTTCGATGCAAGCTTGTAATTGAAGATAAGCCCATAGAGCAGGTGATGCAGTTTAGGTACCTCGACATGAATATATCCAGTAACCACGACCCAATAAAAGACCTAAGGGACCAAGTCAATAAAGCATCAGTAACATCAGGCTGCCTAAGAGAGATTGTATGGAACAATCAGTACATGCGGAAGGACAGTAAGATTAAAATCTACAAAGCATGCGTAAGACCCATCATGACTTACGCGATAGAAACAAGAGAAGACACGAATAAAACCAAAGGCGTGCTGCGCGCGGCAGAAATGAGGGTGCTGAGAGCAATAGCCGGCAAAACCAGAAGAGACCACGTAAGGAACACTGATATTAGAGAACAGTGCGGAGTACAGGACATAGTACGATGGGGCAGGCAGAGAAGACGAGAATGGTATAAACATGTCAAGAGGATGCCTGAAGATAGGTTACCACGCATAACACTCGAAGGAGTACCAGTAGGAAACCGACCGCCCGGTAGACCACCAAAGAGATGGAGAGACAGCTGGCAGTCCAGATCACAAGAACTAATCCAACGGCAGGCCCGGAATTGACAGATCACCGGATCTCAACTAAGTAAAAGAAGAAGAAGACTTGTTTTATTGACAAAGTCTGACAATTCAGAAACAATCCTTCAAATTTCATAATTTAAACTTTTCCCCAGTTCTTGAAATAAAGGTTCCAGAGTGATGCTCCAAATATACAGAAATATCCTCTACACTTGTACGGATTAATGGTTTTGCCTTCTGTTTTCTTATTTTGTGGCGCGCCAAGTGGATAGTAAAAGCAAACTCTTCACTCAAACAGTAGTGAAATTACCAAACTTTGGCCCCCAGGTTTTCATAGTTTTGCATAATCCTTTTATAAACTAAAGCAACTCCAAAAAACAGTGCCGGGAAATAACTGATTATCTGCCATCAGTGTCCCTCCTCCCTCCTGCGCTAGTTCCGTCACTGTCCAAGGCCCCTCCACCACTGCATTCCAGTATGCGGGCAAAAATAGGAATGGTAAAAACGTCTCTTTATTTTGTATTATAAAGAATACATTCAAAGAAATTCGTAATATTTTCATTTCGATCTAAAAATGTCATTTCAACAGTTTTATTTTGATCGGTAGGATTATAGGGGTAAATGTCTTCTCAAGCCTCGCTCGACTGTTCATAAGAAATGAAATTAGTTTCCTCATTTTTCCCAATTTAGACCCAATATAATTAAATGCCATGCTTAAGATAGTGTTCTTAGACGGGGGTACTATTGATTTTAATTAATTTAAAATTACAATTTAAGTCCCTTCTAATGCATCTACCATTATTAAATACCAGAAAGCTTGGTTGAAATTTATAATGGAAGCATTTGATCACCAACGTATTTCTGTTGTTATCAAATGTTTACAAAAAGCTAATTTTAACTACTCAAAAATTGAAAGTTCACACAGTCAGTGGAAAAACTGCTATACCGCAGTGCGGTGGAGCCCAGGAATATTTTTTTTGGTCATGAGTTATTTTCCGGTTTTTGTGATATAAAAGGATTATGTAAAACTATTAATAAACTTTTTTCTTTTTATAATAATCAATTATTTTCTATACGTGCATATAGAGGGACTTTTGCCGAAACCTGCAGGGGGGCCCAAGATTTGTAGTTGCACAGTGTGTCCGTTGTTAAATTTTGAAATAGCGTTTTGTAAACATGCACCGTTTGGTCCAAAACTATTTAACAACTGTATCTTTTATATCAAGATGACATCTATTGTGGTGAGGGGTTTACGAAATTATTTTATAAATGTTGTATGATCTATGTACCAGGGCCAATATCCTTGTATAAGATCTAAGTGCCACTTTCATCCTAATAGATGAAAACGATGTTCAAAGATGGCGCGGCCTGTATGTCCAGCGTGATAATCACTGCTAAATGATTTAAGTGCCACTCTGGTTTTAGTGTCCGTTTTCAAGTTGAAACGTTTTCGTTCGTCGTAGAATCGAGTTTTATTGATTATTTATTGGAGTTTTGAGGTAAATATAATGGATGCTAGTGCATTTAGTGATATAAATAAGCCAAAATCTAAAAGAGAAACACATAGTAAAGCTAGGTTGTGTGGAAAATCCTATGTTACACAAAAATCCAAGCTGCAAAAACCAGAAAAACCCGTTCCAAATAATGAGGTTAGTATTTGATTTTTAACAAATTTTTACACAGTACTACAGCCGACAATTATCGTGTTACAATTCTGGGATACATGTGCAAGATACAGATGGGATAATGTGCATCTGGTATGAAGGACAGTCCGGCCGTGGTGGTAACCAAATGGCATCATGTCTTCTACAAGCCTTGAGTACAGGTCAGCTTTCAACTTATAAAGGGAATCTATGTATATGGAGCGACAACTGTGCAGGACAACTGAAAAATCGAATGTTTATTTTCTTATACATGTTCTTAGTAGCTAATGGACATTTTGACACCATTGATCATAAGTTTTTAGTTTCCGGCCATAGTTTTTCATCTTCAGATAGAGATTTTGCTCTTATAGAGAAGCGAGCAAAACGTTCCAAGCTCCAGACCCTACAAAATTTTAGATATGGGCGAACATGCTTTTCTTGATTCTGACAAAATATCAGCAAAATGTATAGATACATCTAAACTTGGCATTATTCAAGCATCATGGTTACGTGTGACTAAAGAAGAGCCGGGAATAGTGTTGTACAAGAAAATTTCAGTGACCTTATAGGATGGGAGAAGTGTCGTGTATTAAAAAAGGATATAACTATCCAACCTTTAAAGTCGCCAGAGCTGTTAGCTTTGCCTGGTGTTCAGCAAATCAATGAAAGTAAGAAAAAGGATCTTCGCGCAATGTTAGAATTTATTAATCCGGAAAATAAAATATTTTATACCTCTATTTTAGTTTTTTAGTCATAGGTTATCTCTGTGGACTTAGATCATTTCCATCTTTTGTTCATGTATTTTCCTATACAAAGTTTTTTTGGTGTACTAATAATATTTTCTTTTAGTGTATCTCTGTGTTCGTTAATAAAGCCGAATTTCAAAAAAACAAAATATATTTGTTTTATTTTTTGATATCAAACAGTTTTCTGCTTATAATATTGTAAAACCTTTTAAAACTTATAGGAAAGTTGCTGTATAAAGAGTATATAAGATCTTTATACAGAGAATACAGAAACGTTTTTGTCAATACCCTTGTTACTTATTTTTCTTTGATACCTTTTGCCCGGAACGTGTTATAAGATTAGCTCGATTCTCTTCCTCGTGTGCGGTTTTATGTATAATAAATTTACCTAATTCAGGAATCGTCTCACTACAAATATCACATTGAAAAGTTTTAACAGAGTGACATACTCGCAAATGAGATCTTATAGTGTTCGGATGAGAACAAACCATATCGCAAAGTGTACATTTGTACGAATTAACTGTTTTATCCTTATGTTTGGTCATTATATGGCGCGCCAGGTAGGTAGTATAAGCAAATTCCTCATCGCAATACCTGCACTTGTAATTTTTATCATGGGTGCGAAAATGGGAATGTAACGAACGTTTCAGTCTGTATTTTGCATTACAAATACTACATTCAAATAAATTCGGAATCTTCGCGGTTGAACCTGAACATGATATTTCAACAATGTTATTTGCGTCGTTAGGATTATCGGGGCAAATGGCTTCTAAAGCCTCACGCGACTGTTCATAGGAAATAAAATTAGTTCCTTCACTGGCCTCTTCCTTGATCGCAATTGCCTCGTATTTTAATTCAAACCTAAAAGATAATTAAATGTAATGTCAAATATTAGACTAAGACTAATATACTATTTATTTCAATTGATTTAAAATTACAAACAATTATCCCCGGATTCAGGACACACTGTATTGTAGAGTTGTTTAAACTTTATGTTGCATAAATTACCTTAAACGATTACTGTGCCTGAGAAACCAGAAAATGTTTTTAATTTACATGGGATATATTAAAGAAGAGAAACTTGAATGTGTACCATTTGTGGAGTGAAGCGTCGGAAGCTATAGCCAAAAAAACTGAGAAATTTTTGCTGCCTTTTTTTGCAGATTTTAAAATATACTCAAAAAGAAAGCATTGTTTGAAATTAGAGCAAGTGCTATGGCCAAAACCGGTAATCAAAAATAGGTAATAAAAGCAGGCAAATTTCATCATTTTGGGATTTTTTTCGCTTATCTAACTTCCGATATTTCTTTTCTTATATATGTTGCTGGGGCTGAACTTGAACTTTTCCAAATTATTTTTATCCCACTTTTCCGCAGTCATTATTCTGCATTGTAAAATGACTGTAATTTTCCTATGACCATTTACAAACGTGACAAAAAACACACTGTTAACTGGGCTAGAAAGTACTGTATATCATATACGCGTATTGAAAAATGCTTTTCTTGTATCAATGTCAATTTTGACGTTACGGGTGACAATTTTTTTTAACATTAATATTGAAGCAATTTTTCAACACTATATAGTGTGTATCAGCCAAATGGGATAATTCGATAATAAATAAATGAGTGCATGTTCGAAAAAACGCTCAGGCACCTTGATTGGTATTTTAAGTTGCGCATTTTTTCAACACAAACTTTTTATACAGGGTTTGTCATGTAACAGTGACCAATACCAACTTTCTAATTTTAAATGCAACACCCCGTATATTATTCTATCTCTGGATTCTTCAGAAAATTTTATATTTCATATACAATGTCCTATACCGATCTTTAACTGTTTTGGAAATATTAAGTGTTTTCAGATTTATTGCAAAAATTAGAAAAATAAAATTATTTGAATACAGACATTCGCTAGAACACACTCAATACTTTTTCTCATTTAGGTCTTGATAATGAGAAAGTAAGCAAAAACTATTTTAGCGTTACTTTTTACGCATATGAAATAAAAAAGGCTATAAATAGTTTTGTTTACTTTTGTTTAAAATGCCTGGTCTTAGCAAATTGTTTTTTCATTGCAGGGCAGTAATTGTTAGTGTCAGTATTACAGTCGCTTGAATTTCGTTAACTGCATATCAGAAAAAATGATTCATTTAACAGAAATTCAGAAAATAACAATTCTACAGATGATTGGTTATGGAGATAACACAAGAACACAAATAGAAGTTGCTCGTGTATTTCATGAAAAATGTCCAAATTTGCCGCCTATATCCCGAGGGGGCAATTAGTAAAATAGAAAAGCAGAACGCGAACTTACCAATGTAATAAGTAATAAGTAATGATACTAAATTGGATATTATGCTTGAGTTTGAGGAAAATCCCCATACTTCTAGTCGACAAGCAGCCCCAATGTTTGATGTTAGCCGTTCATCGATTATTCGAACATTTAAAGAAAATAAAATGCATCCCTGTAAAGTGATACCAACAAAGGAGCTTATGGATGCCATTGATAAGTGAACGTATTTTTGTGAACAAATAATGGCAATTTTAGATAACAAGGTGATTCAAGTATAATAAGTTTTGTTTTCTGATGAGTGCACCTTTACCTTTCACGGTCATGCCAAACATCAAAATTGCCGCTATTGGTCTAGGGAAAATCCTCAGGAGAACATATGCATTACCCTGAAGAGGATAATGTTTGGGAAGGAATTGTTGGAGATCATATCATAGGGCGAGCATATTCAACAATTCTTAAATTGACTTTTTTGTTTTACATTCTCAAGGGATAAACAGTATTTTGAGCGTGTTGTAGCGAATCAAATAATTTTATTTTTTTAATGTTAATTTTTACAATAAATCTAAAAACACTTAATATTTCCGAAATAGAAAGAATAAAAAAATTGAATACTATACAGGGTGTTGTATTTAAAATAAGAAAGTTCGTATTGTCCACTGTTACAGGACACACCCTGTATAAAAAGTTTTTGTTGAAAAAATTGCGCAACTAAAAATACCAATCGACGGTGGAAACTATATATAGGCATAATATATATGAACAAAAATTAATTTAAAAAATCGGTAAATTAGCCTTTACCTAGAACGTCTCTCGACAACGAATTCCACCACACACAGATAACACAGTTTATATACACGTAAACATATCTTTATTTGGAATTAACTTTATACGTATTGTATAGATTCTAATAATACGAGAGTTTTATTCTAAGGTAAGCTCTGGTCCTTTGGCACAAAAATAAGTAATATAATAATAACCATTGTGAAAATTTGAATTTTATTAAATTAAAATTTTAACAGTAATTATTATTAAAAGAAGTAAATAGACCATTAATAATTCTATATGTAACTAATATGTCAAAATAATTCTAATATAAAAAAAAACAAACAACGCCAATTTTTTGTTTGTTTGAAACAAATATAATTATTCCTAAACAAAAACATATATTTATCAAATTCTCAGCAAATTTTACAAGATAACAGTTTGTTTAAGTAAAACAAATATTTATTGCTTATTTATGTACCGGTTGTAAAAGTCAATGTGACGCCATTTTTACATGCATTTTTTATATTGTGTGAGATATTGTTCTAGAATAATGTAAATAAAGCTGTTCAGGCCTTAAAGGTTATCAAAGGTATTTATAGTTGATCTATTTCACTTTTTCGATCGACATTTGTTTGGATTATCTACCATAATACAAATAATGAATATGCCTCTGTAGTATTTAAAACAGTTATTTACTGCAATTTATTATATGTTAGTAAGGACAAAAACCTTTCTTCTCATCAAATGAATGCCATAAGTAACTGAGAGTATAATTGTCTAGAACTTTTGCACTTCTATAGCTTTCTCTTGAAAACTAGATGATCAATACCCTGTATAGTACGCAAGTCAAAAAGAAAAAAATGTGAGAGGTCTAGTGCTGCCTAATAAGAGGAGAGTTTATTAGCGATATTTAAATAAAAAATTAGCTTCCTTTAATAAATTTTGATTTAGCAAATATATTTATTATACAATAACAAAAATTATTTCAGAATAATATTATTTGTTTGCGTCAAAGAGAAAGTGAAGAAAAAATATCTAAAAAATTAAAATAAACAAGTTGATTTAAAACAAACAATATCCGTATAAACCAAATTCAAATGTATATCAGTTTTCAGTGACTTTTTTTCAAGTGTGGTATTGTCCCAGGTCCTCTAAGGACAATAAGCTATACGGACCAAGTGAATAAACAATAATTTATAACAATATGATTAAAGCTGTAAAACCGTAAAATTACAGGTAAAAACTAACTATTAAATGTGGTAGAAACGGATTTCCTCTATTTTATTTTTTTAACATTAAAATATGGCAATTTCTAATAATCAAAAAATATAAATAGTTTAGGTCTCAGTCAATAGTAATTTTTGGTGGAGTTATTGTTAATTTAGTCCTGGGCGTTCCAGGTGATGCCAGTGTTAGAAAACAATTACAGTTTCCAATCGATTTTTCTCCGAAACTATTATATTTAGGAAAAAAACATTATCTAGAATATTTTAGCTGCAGACATTAGCAAAAAAAATTATTTTTGAAATTTTTTAAAATTATTTTTAACTTGAGTATGGTCTGGCTATGTATAGTACAAATTAGCTGCAATTTATGGCTTGCCTCCTAACATTGGAATATCAAGGTAAAGGGAATTATTTATATCTCTTATATATATATATATATATATATCATCAGTTGTGTTGATATTTCGGTTTAATCAGCATCCCTTAAATAAAATTGATTTTTATATGGAATTAAAGCATGTGCCAAGATGTGAACATTAGTTTGGGTTATTTATAATACACGGATTTTATAGATAATAGTTTGATCATATCCGCAGATTTTGAGATATATGGCAATCTGGTAGGATTTAAAATTGGTAGAAACGAACGTATGTTAACAAAGTTAGAAATTCGCAAACTAAGAGGATTGCTTTATATTTTTTTATCGCTGCTATAAAATGTTTAATAATAATAATGTTTAAATTAACATAATAACCTTCTGGATCACTTAATGAGTCTCAGAAAACTTATAAATACAAACACATTAGGTCCATTAGGAGGTTTTTGACAGAATACAGAAACAAAATTATTGCACTGTTGTCAAACTCACCTATTTTCGTTTCCTTGTACAATAGATTTTTATTTATTACGGCTTTAATGATGGTTTTATTGACGAACCTGGTGCTAATCTAACGGACCAGTTTAGGTTATTTTAATACAGACTCGGAATTTTAATGGCGCGCTTTCTTTGCAACAGGCCTAACCAATTCTAACCTAACCCAATTCGCAGTTTTTCATTATTTTATAACTTTTGTTAAAATTAAATATATATAAGTATTAGAAAATCAGTAACGCTTGTCATTTTAAAAATGTGCTAGAAGTCGCTCAGTAAAATAGAAAAAAAAATATGAGTTATTTTGTCTTCTGTAACTTTTACAAAAAAAAATATCATTTAGTATCAATAAAGATTAGTGAGAACTATATATTTTAGTTACAATAACGGTAAAATCGTACCTGAAAAGGTAGAATAAAACCAGTTATTAGTAATTTTTTATAAAAAAATGACTCTTTCAAGGTAGTTATGTTTTAAAATATCTAATTTATGACTATCCTCCAAAAAAATATAAAAAAGTTTTAAAATTCTGGGTTTACAATGATCATCTACGACCCATTTTAATCCTTCTGGCAAAACAATGTTTTTAATTTTGAATTTGTAAATTTCATAATATTTTTCAAGTATAATTACCACAAAATACATAAGTAATGTTTAATATTGTCATGATCAACAACGCAAAATAAAAACGAACATAATTTACAAACACGCAACACAGACAAAAAATATACACAACTAATTACAAAACAATTGCTGCATACTGTGAAATTGAGAATGTTATTATCTGCAATATACTCTTTTTGATAAATGCGTGAGAATTTAGAAAAACGTATTTAACAGTATGCTTGGTAATGTTCTAACTGACTCCACCGAAATTTTCGTTTAAGTAGTAGACAAGAAATCACTGAAAGGAATAACCCTAACGCAGGTATAAACGATGCACCCTTCTCTTTTCAACGTAAAATCTTGTCACCGTTGCACTACTGATATAGCCTTGTAATCGTTGGCGGACTTTCCCAACAGCTACAACTGTCATAATATATATTTAAAATAGTTTAAAAAAATATTTCCTATAGATTTCAATGTAAAAGCACCTTACCAAACATTAAAAAAAAATCGGTAAATTTCCTTTACCCGGAACTTCCCTTATTTAGAATATTTCCTTTTATTAGGAATAGTGAAGTGTGAACTAATTTAGTTCTCTAACCAATATTTTACCAGTTCTACCTATGCCACACTTGATTTTTGGGCATAGTTTAAATGAATTCAATAAGTAGTTTTTACATTGATACACACCGCTATTTTGTTACTTAATGTTGAATTCACCACTTTATCCATGTATCATATTTAATTTTTCCCAAAATTTACACACATTTACATTGAATAAGATTTTTTTTTACGTTAATTTTTTTAAAATGTTATTTGGCTACCATTTTGTTCCGCTATCTTCAATTCGTAACACAACTTTACCGAATTATCTCTATATCACACTTAATGCTTGCACAAAATTTGAAATTAATCTAATAAGTAGTTTTTCTTTCAGATCGATTTTTTAAATATTTTATTGGACCGCCATTTCGTTTTGCTGTCTTATATTCATACCAAATTGCTATCAGTTTATTCTTATGTAACACTTTATGAATTAGTCTCTTTAGTAATAATTTTCTTACTTACTATAAATATTACGAGATCATCCCCATATCAGCCTTCATTTTTGTCCAAAATTTGAAACCAATTTGATGAGCAGTTTTTAAGCTATGTCCCGAACTGACAGACAGACAGAAAAACAGACAGATGGACCGACGGAATTGATAAAACATATTTTTTGGCATCTAGGGACGCTAAAACGTGAAGAGTGATTTTTTGAGATTACAAAAATTTTATTTGGCGCCATTTTGATCTTCCATCTCAAATTATACCACAGTTTTACTAGTTCAACACTATACTACTATTTTATTAAGCCGCCAACTTGTATTCCTACCAGAATTTTTTTAGGTGATTCCTACATAATACTTAATTTTTGTGCAAATTGGATAATTAGTTTTTTAAGTAATAATTTTTTTAACGTTTCATTAGGCCGCCCTATTTTACCGGCCTATTGGATTTTTTCCAAAATATTACCAGGTCATCCCCATATGAACTTTAATGTTTTGACTAAAATTTGAAGTCAATATGTAGTAGTAGTTTTTAAGCTTTGTTGCGAACTGACAGACAAACCGACAAACAGTGAAACATATTTTTTGTCATCTAGTTATGCTACATCGCGAAGATATGTAAAACCTGAGAGGGTGATTTCTTCAGATTACACAAAATTTTTATTTGGCCGACGTTTTGTTCCGCCATCTTTAATTAATACCACTGTTTTACTAGTTCATCTCTATACTACATTTAGTTATGGAACAAAATTTGAAATCAGTTCATTAAGTAGTTTTTTTCAGGCTGAATGTTTAAATATTTTATTAAACCCCTATTTTGTTCCGCCATCTTGGATTCAGACCAAAATTTTACCAGTTCGTTTCTACATAATACTTGATTTTTGTACAAAATCTGAAGTAAATTGGATAATTAGTTTTTTTAGTAATAATTTCTTTAACGTTTCACTAGGCCGCCATCGTGTTCCGGCATATTGGATTTTAATCAAAATATTACCAGGCCATCCCCATAATTTTTGGTTAAAACCTGAAGACAATCTAATGAGTAGTTTTTAAGTTATGCCGCGAACTCACAGACAGACAGACAAACCGACGCACTTGATAAAACATATTTTTGGCACCTAAACGCGAATATATGTAAAACCTAAGAGGGTGATTTTTTCAGATTACAAAAATTTTATTTAGCCGCCATTTTGTTCCGCCATCTTGAATTATTACCATACTTTTACTAGTTAATATCTAGTCTACAATTAGTTATAGCACACAATTTGAAATCAGTTCGTTAAGTAGTTTTTTCACGCTGAATTTTTAAATGTTTTCTCTTAGATTCGTTCCAAAATTTTACCAGTTGATTCCTACATAATACTTGATTTTTGTGCAAAATTTGAGATCAATTGAATAAGCCCTTTCTTAGTAATAATTTTTTCAACATTTCACTAGGCCGCCATTTGATTTTGCCATATTGGATTTTTACCAAAATGTTACCAGGTCATTCCCATATGACCCTTAATTTTTTGACCAAAGAAGGCAATCGGATAGGTAGTTTTTTAGCTATGCCGCGAACAGACAGACCGACAGACACACAGATAGACAGACCGATAGAATCGAGGAAACATGTTTTTCGTCATCTAAGGACCCTGAAACGTAAAAATCTGAAAAAATCTCGTAAGGTGATTTTTCACGATTACAATACTTCCCTTTCATGAGGGAAGTAATATATTGTATAATTTCAACTGTTTTTACATTTTCCGAAATTGAGAGGTTGATGTCGCAAAGCAGGGTTGTCAGGTCGTTTATTTCCTGTGCAACAATTGAATTGGTCACTAGTTTTTATTGAATTTTAATTTATTTATGGGAAAACTAAAGGTCTGACAAAACAACGTTTTTAAACATGAGATTTTCTTTCCGACAAAGTTCCTGATGTATATTTTATAGTCTTTTCACAAATTACACAAGTAATGTTTCAGGTTTGTGGTTAAGAACACAAAATAATAACACATACTAAACATAAAAACACTCAACACAGACAAAAAATAATAAACAATTATTTACGAAACATTGCTGCGTAATAACAGACCCTGTGTTGAAACATTCGGCGCTATTTTGTTCCACCATATTGGTTCGAACCAACTAGTTTCTTCCTATGCCGTACTTGATTTTTAGACTTGGATAAGCTTTATATCATATTTAATTTTCTGTGTAAAATTTGAGGTCAATTGAATTACAGAAGGCTTTATAACGTTGATTTTTTAAACATTTTATTATTTACCATTTTGTGCCGTCATCTTGATTTCGTACTACAATTTTTCCAGTTTATATCTATATATCGCTTAGTTCTTGCACAAAATTTGAAACCAGTCTAATAAGTCGTTTTTTCAAGGTATTTTTTAAAAATGTTTTTAGACCGCCATTTTCTTTGCCATCTTAGATCCAAACTGAAATGTTATTAGTTCATTCCCGTGTAACACTTGATTTCTACGTAAAATTTAAGATAAATTGGATGATCAGTTTTTGTAATAATTTTTTCACAATTCAATAGGCTCCTGTTTTTTCCACACCGTGTTGTATTTTGACCAAAATTTGAATTAAATTGGGTAAGTAGATTTTTAGCTAGCCCGCGAATTGTCAGACATAATGTGAAGATATGTAAAAACCTGGGAAGATGATTTTTTTACGATTACAAAACATTTTACATGACTGCCATTTTGTTCCGCCATTTTCAGTTTGTACCAGTTCATCTCGATATATTACACTTAATTTTTGCACACAATTTGAAGTCAATCTAATAAATAGTTTTTGCAGGCTGATTTGTTATTTAATATTTATTGAGCCGCCATTTTGTTTGGCTCCATTGGATTCATACCAAAAGTTTACTAGTTTATTTCCGCTTAATACTTGATTTTTGTGAAAAATTTGAGCTAAATTGGATAAGTAGATTTTTTAGTAATGTTTTTTTTTAACATTTTACTAGGCCGACATCTTGTTCTGCCAAATTGGATTTTTACTAAAATGTTACCCTATATGACCCCCAGTCAGTGAATTTTGTTCTTACCACCTAAAAAGACAATTATTTGATTAGTGGCTTTAAAAAAATACTTACCTAACGACAATATCTGAAATTTTCGAAATTTTGCTCCTAACAGGGAAAACAATTAATTTATATTTTTTACAATATCTCTTCAACCAATTGAAATTGTAAAAAAACTCTTTTCTCAACGGCTTTCAAAAATATTTATTTAAAAATAAGTTTCTAAATTTTTTTGAAATTTCACTCTTAACGAGGAAAAATGTTTTTACTTTTTAATAATACTTGTTTAGATAAATGATCTTTTTAAGACGATTCTTTCGTCAATTGCTTTCAATAACAATAATATAAAAACCGATTTCTAGATGTATCGCAATTCCAGCCTTAATGCGGTATAAAAGTAGAATTTCCGAATTTTGCACTAATTTCACCTTTAAGAGAATGGTATTTGTGAAAATCTAGTCCAATCAAATCGTCGAATTAATGAATAAGTAAGTACAAAGTCTAGGAAAAATATTTTTTAAATATTTTCTGTTGTCATTAAGCAAACTGTATATTTTTAAGAATTTTTGTTTTAAGAGTTACATCTGTGTTTAATTTGTAGTTTATTTTAAATTTATAACTTAAAGTTAAAAAAAACACAATACAGAATAAGTATCTTTATATTTTCAAAAGGCGGCATTTTAATCCTGGCACAAAGGAACGGCCCTGGGAATATTATTTTCAATCAATCTTTCGACTACATCCCATGTGAACAAATTAATACACTGGTTAACACTTATATTTCATCAGACAAGTATTAATACCGTTCACTGTTAATTCCAAACCCCTATATTTTCGGTATTAATAAACCAAGTTAAAAAAAAAACTTTTTTTTCAGTTGGAGACTGTTTCTTCATGTTTAAAAGACGTTGTATTAAATCATATGTTTTCTTCTAGTGCACAAGCAAAACCCAAAATTTCGTAACTGTGCACATTTATATAAACTTCATATGACGGTGAAACAAGAACCAGAGTTCGGAGTTTTCTTAAAACAGATTAAATAAAAAAAACTAGACTTCAAAGATTTCCTTTTCGAATTGTTGGAGAGACGTTTATATGTTTCACGTACTTGGCTGGGTACTCCCTGCCAGGCATCCAAAATATATAAAGAAATACAGAGTGTTTCAACAGTTGTAGTTTAAGATAATTTTATTATTGTGGCAATCTGTATAAATACTCCGAGCCGTAGGTGAAATCATGGTCTGATTCGATGCAAATCAGACAATAATGTTTGTAAAATCTTTTTATCCAACATTTGGTTGTTCTACGCACATCAGTTTCCTAGCCATAATAAGAACCTTACCACAGCTTCAACACTGTATTTCTTTATTTACTATGAATCAATGGCAGAGATCGTCCAGCCTAGTGCCTAAAACAGGCATACCTTGGAGAAAATCTTCAAGGTTTAATTGTTTCAAATTTGAATTAATCGTATAAAAATTTTTGTACACCCTGTATTGTATACCTGGCACCCAGCCTGGTGCGTGAAACATATACATGTATTTTAGACACTTCGAAAAGAATATCTTCAAGGTCAAGTTTTTTCAAATGCATCTTTTAACAGTTTCAACACACCCTGTATTGAATAACCAATGTCTCATACAGTGAGTATATATATTTGACTTGAGCGTATCCGAAACACTAAAAAAAGATAATCAATTTATCCTCGTTCAATAAAACATACTGCAAACTTTTTCTTTTAAACTGGTCAGTCCTCGCCAGTCAAAATACAGATTGTACAATGTGGTTCTTCTTATTGGTTCGTCGTTTATTTCTGAGGAGTATAAACACGTTTTGATGAATGTTCAGCATGGGCTTTCTAGCTTGGTCGCAAGATACTCGGTGGATAACTTTTTTACTTTTTTAAAAACTTTTAATAAGGTAAAAGGTTTGCTCTAAATGCAACGCTCCAACCAAATTCCGTGTTTATATTAAGCAACTTTTTTCTGTTATTGAGGATTCAAGAACTGATGTGGATGAACCCGATGAATGTCATCAGTGTTTGATGCTAACAACTGTTGTAGATGGACACGACGTACCTAAAACCTTCTGGGCTATATATATGAATAGTTTAATCTTTATATGTTTCTGCGACACTTGAGCAGCACTTTTCCAACCTTACTGACGTTTAAGTTGGATTAAATCTGCGCCTCCGTTACTTAAAAGAGTAGCCGATGTTCGTCTGAAGCAGTGACCAGTATATAATTCGGGGTTCGGTAATTTTAGATATGTAGCAATCTCCGTGGGAATTTTTGCAATAGTATTCATCCCAACGACTTGATTATGGCAACTCCCTTTTACATATTTCAGAAAAAATCGACGTGTGGTCGCTTTTATTGGCCGTAAGTTGCAGTATTTCCTATATAACGACAAATAATCTATCGACTCATCGGTATTAGTTATTGTAAAAACACGGCTTCTTTTCGTCTTCGAATCTGGAATTTGTACAATAAGCATCGAGTCTTTATCCTCAATATCATCAATAGTCATTTTAACGAGTTCGTCTCGTCGACAGCCTCCCGCAACTCCGAAAATCAAAACATTTTTTTTCAATAGAAAATACTCATCAGGCGCTTCTTGTAAGAACTTTCTTATGTCTTCGTGAGTGAAAATTTCAGATTTTCTGGCTTTGTAGCCATCATTCTGCCGTTTTAGATATGCAAAGAGTTTCTTGTACTGTTTTATATCGATATTATCAAATACGGATATTGTCGACTTTAACATTGAATAAATAGACCAAAGAGAAGGTGGCTTCATTACCTCTGCTTTTTCCGATAAATACGCAAGCAAAACATTTTCAGAGAGCCTTATTACAGTCTTCTCATTGCACCAAGTTTTGAATAGGTGGTATTGTTTTTCATATTTACTTCTGGACTTCTCTGGTAGTAAATTTAAAGTTGCGGGTCTGGCTATTTCAGAAATATCAGACGGAGCACCAGAACAATAATTATCATTTTCGCTCTCCATAATGATTAAATAATTATTACCACACACATTGCATTTATGTTCTTCCTGCTTGCTATGGATATTTTCGTGAGTAGTAAATTGGTACTTTCTTGGATAGGTTCTATTGCACATGCTGCATTTGAAACGATGCCCTAAAGAATTTTCTACTCCATCTTCATCTGAATCTTGCTCGGTTTTTACTAAATCATCCAAGTCTTCATTGCTGATTAGATATTCTGATAGATCTTCTTGGCTGTTTAGAGCCAACATATCTTCCATTTTAAACCTAAAACAGTTATCAATATTTGTAGATCTACTGGATGTATAGTAAGTTCCATTGCTTGGTGTCAAAAAATATTAAAAGGTACATTTTACATCAAAGTTAAATGTCAGCCATTCTGAAATTTCTTGGCCGATGTAAATAAGATTTTTATAAACTTGTTTCTTGTAGCAAAATTCGTTTCACGAGGGTTTGTAGTCACGTATAGTGTAAGCTGGTATATGGAGTCGTTGGCCAAAACTACTCTGTTGTTTGATCTGCCCAGTTTGGCTTGAGACGGTAAATAAAAAGTTGCTAGATGTTTATATAAATTAAACTTTGTATTTTTCAAAAAATGTATACAGGATGTCTTAAGATTCTGAACAATTTAATCGAGTTATTTAAAATGATATATCTATAGGTACTATATTGCAGTTTGAGTAAATTAGAATAAGTATTTTAAAAGATTTCTTCTAAATAATAAGCATTTTGTAAATAATACAGGGTGCTGCCAAAAAAAAATAGTTAGTAGGACACCTAACTAAACTAATAATTTGAATATATAATATTTCAAAGAGATTTTAGATGTCAAGATACCCTTGCACTGGTGCAAAATATTAATTATTTTAAACAATGTTTTCAAGTAAGAAGTTTTTTAAATTATAGAGAGAATCGTCAAAAACACGACAAGAATACTTTAAGGCTAATCTATACTGAGAAACGCCAAAATACTGAATAATTACAAATTTAAAACTTTTAACTAAATCGACAAAAACAAAGAACTGTTTCACGTCAAGGATTTGGGGGAATTTGCAAAGTTTTTAAATGTTAAAATGTTATGCAGTACTTTTGTTAGTATTATAATTAATTCATAATTTATATTACAGGGTGGCGCATCGAATACGAAACAGAGGTATTTACGGGCAGCTCATTATTTTTTTTTGACAAACCCTCGAACCCGTCGATTTTGTTTTCGAGGGGGATACTACAGCTCCCTAGGAGGGGATGGCACCACCTCTAAAATCTTAAATGGAAAGGGGGGTCGAGTGGTACCTCATTTTAAAGGTCTTTCTATTCCCTTCAAAATGATAATGAAATTCATGTACTGTAGTTCAGAAGTTTAAGAGATTTATTGATTTAAAACCTAAAGTAGACTTTAATAGGTACATCAGATTAGTGGAGATCAATTAAATCATGAAATTTGCCAGCAAGTGTCATAAAAATACACTGAAGAGTTTTATTTTTTTAGTTTAAGCATTTTTATCTCTTACGACTATTTCAGGATGCCAAATGTAAAGCCTAAAAATAAATAAAACTGGATTGGTTTGATTATCTGTGCGCAGGGGCGTGCAGTCCATGAAAGCAAGGGAAGCAGTGCTTCCAAAAAAAAAATTACAAAACATCTTCTAAAATGTAATTTTTGAAATAGGAAACCATTAATTTAGTTTATATTAAAAATGCTAAAATATTATCTTAATTATCAAGCCCATAATAAATGCGGCCTTGACTCCGACCGAGCCACAATAGAAATCGAATAGAACTGCTATGCGGGCCGCTAGCTTCTCTGCAGCCGAGTCCTGTATGCTTGAACTTTCCACCGGCTGTTTGCAATTTTTGCATTTCAGTCGCGTATTTAAGTGGGGCGGAAGCTATCGTTGGAGTAGGTTCTTTATTTGAACGGCTATCCGTGTGTTGTGTGATACGTACGTCGCGTCGTGCATGGTGCGATATGGAACACAATAATACGGACGTGGATATATAAATACCGTCAACTTCGGCTGTCGGTAATAAAGTTGAAAATGTTGGAGAATTTAGTAAGAAGAGTGTGTGTGAATGTGTGGTGTGTGTCTTAATAATAAAGGGATTTTCAACATTAAACTTCGCTGATAAGCTTCAAATAATTTCCAAAGGAAGAGCAAAACCGCCGATGAAAAATTTAACCACAAAAATGAAAAACCGTATTAGATATTTTTATCCAGAAAAACAATACGAACAATTTAAATGTCTAACAGAGGGTGAAAATATAAGTAAATTATTTTGTTGGCCATGTTTACTTTTTGAAAATGAAAACGGTCTCTGGAATAAAACTGGTTTTTCTGATTTCAACAATTTCCATAAAGCTGTAAAAAGACACATTATGTTCAAAGCGCATTTGCAGGCCGTCATAAAAGAAAAAGTCTTCGACAAAACCAGAATTGAACACGCTCTTAATAAACAGTTGGAAATTAGTCACCGCCAACACAATGATCGTCGATAAAAATAGGCAAATATTAAGAAGACTTATCGATGTTGTTTGTTTTCTCGGACAGCACGAATTTGGATTTAGAGGTCATGACGAAACAAGGGTTTCTTCAAATAGAGGAAATTTTGAAGATTTACTTAGTTTAATGGCTAAATATGATGATTGCTTAAAAAATCATTTAGAGCAGTCTACGGTTTTTTTACGGAACGTCGAATCGAATCCAGAATGATTTAATTTCCGCTGTTGCAACCATTATTCTAAAAAGAATTAAGCAGGAGATTGGCGAAGCGTGGTTCATTGCTATTTTTCTGGACGAAACAACTGATATCACTAATTTTAGCCAATTATCTATAGTAAGGTATATGGTATTTTTGGTAAAATATTTTGAGTTTCTGGAGTGAATAACGTATTTAAATGATCAACTATTTACTGTTTTTATGATAATTGTTTTTGATTTTTATTCAAATTTTATTGGAAGTATATTAATTTCACGAGAATATGATATTAGATTATTTTGATCAAGTGGATGGGTACGGGGCGTTAGCGTCGGAGGTATTTGACGGCATTGAGCAGGTAGAGTATTTCTCAAATAAACGTAAATTAAACATTCTCCATTTGAATATAAGAAGTTTACAAAAAAATTTTGAAGAACTGACAATATATTTAAATCAAATTAATTTAAGCTGTATTAGTTTTATAATATTATCAGAAACCTTTAAAGTCGAAGATACAAATTATTTTAAAATTGAAGGATTTACAACATTTCATAACAACTCTTTTAAAAATAAGAACGATGGGATGATAATATATGTAAATAATAAAATTTCTGTGCAGAGTAAACTTTATAAACTCAGTGAAACAAATTTGCTAAGGTGTTGTTTTGAGTTATGTAGTGAGAGTTATAGCATAACAGCTTGCTACAGATCACCGTCAACTAATATGGATACATTCCTAGAGGATATCGATAAATATTTTGATAACTTAACTCCCCGGGACACAGAAATTTTTGTAGGAGACCTAAACATAAATATAATGAATGAATTCGATAACAATGTTAACAAATACTTAAATATTTTAGCACAAAATGGTTACTTTTCGTGCATAAATAAACCGACGCGAGAAAATGAAATATCTTCTACTACAATCGACCATTTATTTCTTAAAACTAAAAATTTGCAAGACAAAATAAGAACTATAAAACCATTTATTATAAAAACTTGTTTAACAGACCACTACACTATTGGTTTATGCATACAAAATATAGACATACGCGATGAAATAATTAAGGTGCAAATTAAGAAACAAGTAGATTATAAAAAACTTAGCGATCTATTGAAAGAGGAACGTTGGCAGGACGTATATAGTAATAGTTCGGCAGAAGAAGCATACCAGGTATTTGTAAATAGAATAATTTTATTTATAAGTAAATGTACATATTTTAAAAAAATAAACAGCGAAAATAGAATGAGAAAACCGTGGATAACACAAGGAATTGTAAATTCAATAAGATATCGAGATCAGTTAAAAAAACAGCTGAATAAAAATTACTCTCTAGCCTTATTAGACAAATATAAAAATATCGAAACTCATTAAATATTTATTATATTTTAAAAAATTTACAAAAATAAAATATCAGATGCAAAGAATGATTACAAAAAAATTTGGGGAATAGTGAATGAAATAACTGCTTTCATAAGGAAGCAGACATTGCTGATATGTTTAATAATTTTTTTATAAATATAGGAGCACAAATTCAAAAAAATATTGACCAAAATCTAAATAAGAAAAGACATATTCATCCGAACCCAAACAAGGTAAATAAAAAATCAATATTTTTAAAACCTATTGAGCAGAATGAGCTTATCAAACACATAAAGTCACTAAAAAAGTATTCTTCTCTTGGAGAAGATGGGCTCACTGTTGATTTTATACAGCAGATGCACGTATTTCTTATACAACCTTTGCTATATTTATATAACTTATGTCTTGAATCATTTAATATACCTGGGGCTTGGAAAACATAGTAATAGTTACACCAGTTTTTAAAACAGATGATCAAACACTATTAACAAATTATTGACCTATCTCAGTAATTAATAACTTTGCTAACTTTTTGAGAAATGTCTTAAACTAAGGTTAGTCGATTATCTAGAAAAAAATAAACTCTTATATATTAGACAATTCGGTTTTAGAAATAATAAATCAACGGAAGATGCAGTTTTTGAGTTAATTAGCGGAATATTTGATCACAATAAAAATAGACAAAAGGCTCTAGCGGTGTTTCTAGATCTCACTAAAGCCTTTGACAATATACTTTTTGAAAGATTAGAAGAAATAGGTATACGTGGTGGTCCTCTGCTTCTTATAAAGAATTATTTAACGAGTAGGAAACAGAAAGTAAAAATAAACGATACTTTTAGTGAAAGTGCTATAATATCTACCGGGGTACCACAGGGAACAGTGTTAGGGCCAATACTCTTTCTCATATATATTAATAAAATTGGAAAACTAATACAAGACTGCAAGGTTGTATCATATGCAGACGATGCAGCACTACTATTTGCAGCCGAAACTTGGGAGGAGACATACCGATATGCAGAGACGGGTCTTGGTACTGTTCACGAGTGGCTTAATGCCAGTAAATTGAGTCTCAATATTAAAAAAACCTACTTTATGACCTTTTCCCCAACAAATGTCGATCAACCACTAACAGAATTTTTAAAAGTCCATTCATTGCAATGTGATAAAAAAATGTAAACTGTAACTGTCTCAAAATAAACAAGGTATCCAAAATTAAATATCTAGGTGTCATTGTTGATAAACATTTAAAATGGAATGAACACACAAATTATTTAACTACAAAAATTAGAAAAATGTTTTATAAGTTCTTTCAGCTTAGGGATATTTTAAGTAAAAATCTTATTTTGATACTGTATAACTCGTTGGTTGAATCAATTCTAAGATACTGCATTATTGTTTGGGGAGGCTTATATGCCTCACACCTAAAAAATTTAGCAACTTGTCAAAATAGTGTTTTAAAAATAATTTTACATAAACGTCGAAGGTATCCGACTTCTCTTTTATATAACTTAAATAATATTCTCAATATTCGTAATCTTTACACCTTATCATGTCTTACATACATTTATAAAATAAAAACTGCATATTCAATGAAATCCCATATCTATCTAACACGAACCAACGTTAATGAAAATTTTATTGTGCCTATCTCTCATAATTCTTTTTGCTCTAGGTTTATTACGTATCTTGCTCCCAGAATGTTTAATATGTTGCCCAATCACTTAAAAAAAATAATTTTAGAAAATAATAAAAATTTGAAAAAACACCTTAAGAGTTTTATCCAGCAAAATAAAGACTATTTCACTCCATTATTTTTAAACTAACTATAAGCTTTCTTATATTATCCTCTATCTGCTCTGGTTTATATGGTCACTCTGACTACTGCGTCGGCCCTTCATTAGCCGCTTGTCACATACCATGTAAGTATTTTTTTTCGGGAGCTATCAAGGCACGCAAATTATTTTATAATTTAGGCCTGATTACTCCCCTCAAGTTAGGTATTCATTAATTATTTAGTTTATTTATAGTACAATATCAGGATGTATTCTAGAGTAAGATGAACTAAGAATTTAATGTAAAAGATATTAAATAAATTATGTTAATGTTTATGTTTATGTTAATACGTTACGTTAAAACAGACGGAAGTATTCAAGAGCGATTTTTAGGTTTTAAGAATGTGTTCGAAAATCGTACAGCAGATGCATTATATACCGTAGTTTATAACGTTACTAAACAAATTAATGGAGAGAAAAAATTAGTTGCTCAAAGCTATGATGGAGCTGCAGTGATGGCAGGACAATTAGGGGGTCTGCAAGCTAAAGTTCGAGAAACTTTCCCAAGTGCTGTGTTTGTCCATTGTTTTGCTCATAAATTAAATTTAGATTTATCCCAGTCCATCAATCACATTAAAGAGTGTAAAGTATTTTTCGTTACATTAAGTAGCATGGCTGCTTTTTTTTCCAAGTCAACAAAACGTACACAAGCTTTGGACTCCATCTTCCACAAACGATTGCCCAAAGTAGCTCCTACTAGGTGGAACTATAATGGAAGACATGTGTTAACAGTATCTGATCGTGAATCACTGATTGAACTATTTGAGAATATAATAGAAAATAATGAAACGTGGGACTCAGAAGCAATAAATAGTTTGAGGGGGTTTTTGGACTGTTTGAAATGAGATTTTAATTTTAATTATTTGTTGAACATATTTTCAGAAATATTTCCATTCTCGGACAATGTTTTTAATATATTACAAACTAAAACAAATAATATTGCTTTTTGCCTAAAAAAAGTGCATGATTTTAAGTCCATGTTAAGCCAAAAAAGAGATGACTGACTTATTTTGGGAGAAAACAATGACGTTAAATGTAGAGCCACAAGCCAAGCGTCTTCGAACAGACAAGGTCGGAGATGTTCAAACATCATACAGACGCCTCTTTTATGAAATAGTCGATCAAATTCAGCAACAAATAAACTATAGATTTAACGGTTTAAATGATTTTAAATTCCTCGAGCTCTGCAATGATGCTGAGCATTTAAAGGAATTTAAGGCAAGTTTACCTAGATCCTACGTTAAGTATCCACCAATTGGAAACTGTGTCTGGTGTTAGTCGACGTAGTATCCAAAGGATTCTTAAAGTCCAAAGTTTCCATCCTTGCAAAATACTTGTGCAAGAACTTAATGAAGAAGATTTTGATCGGCGATTACAATATTGTAAAGTTATAACTGAACGAATTATAAACGATGAAAACCTTCTATTCAACACTTGTTTCTCTAATGAATGCTCTTTTTTCTTAAACGGCATGGTAAATCGTCATAACTGCTGATATTGGTCCGATTCTAATCCCCGAATTTATCATGACACACCCAACAGCCCCACAAATTAAATGTTAGGGCTGGTATTTTTGGCGATCATATATAGACTCTTTTTTCTTGCCTGTAAATTTGACAGGTGAAATGTATTAACAATTATTACAAGACGCCATAGAGCCAGCGTTAACAGCAATAATTTAAAATCAGAATGAAACGCGATACGTTGAGGATAGGTTGATGTTGGAACAGGACGGTGCCCCGCCACATTATGCAATATTTGTTCGATAATATTCAGATCAGATGTTTCCAGGTCGATGGATTGGAAGAAAAGGTTCTATTGAATGGCCCCCAAGATCGCCGGATTTATTACCTCTGGATTTCTTTCTAGGGGATTAGTGCCTTCAAATTACTGCTGAAATATTGCAGAATGTGCGGCAACGTTTTGAGCAAAACCTCTTTACTAATTAGTTATTTTTTACACCACTTACTGGCAAGTTTCTTGCATTAATTGATCTCCACTAATCTGATGTGTTAAAGTCCTCTTTAAGCTTTAAATTAATAAATCTCTAAAACTACTGAACTAAAGTATTTGAAATTTTAATCACTTTGAAGGGAATCGAAACTTCATTTCAGAAGTTTCACTCGACCTCCCTTTCCATTTAAGATTTTAGGGGTGGTGTCACCCCCGCCTAAAGAGCTTCAGGTATGAACGTGATTTTATGATAATGATAAAATCGACGAGTTCCAGCGTTTTTCGGAAAAAATTATAAACTGCCCGTTTTCGATGCGACACCCTGTATTTCTAAATTATTTATTATGCACTGCCATGCTATATTCACGAACAAATCATATACATTGGGTCCATTTGAAGTAGATCAAGAAATTTAAGGGTAATATTTAGAACATGTGATTTTAAAATTTACTAATCGACTTTTAAAATTGTCTTATTCTGATTATTAATATTTTCTCTAAACCTATTACCATTATTAAAGCTTTTACGTATAGAAGAAATAATGTATTTAGCTAAACGTTGTTCCATTTTTTACTACCTATAAATAATATAGCATTCTTTATAGGTTTTACTACGTAGAATTAGGGATTCTCTCTACACATTGCAATTATTAAATTTTGAATATCTTTAATATTTTTACTAACACAGAATGTCTGCAGAATCTGCTCGTATTCTAACCTTAAAAATTTGCTGTTATCTAGAGGTAGTTCCATGAATGATGGACTTATGTGTGCCAGTGTATTTACCAAAAGATGATATATTTTTCACCAGAATCATTTGTCCATATTTGGAGCTGAAAGCATGTGAACGACATCTGGTGAAAGTGTCTTACATTTTTTTTGGGAATTCTCTTATACTGGAAATAAACGGATCCGAGGTGACCAGGAGGCGATTGAAAACGTGTCTTAAAATTTTATCCCTAGATGATTTTTGTTAATAGCTCTCACGAAAAAGCTTCATATGTTTATTTCCAGCTTTCTGCGCTTCCTCAGACAGCTGTCCAATTAGCAAGATACATTTTTTTATAATTTGATATCCGTGGATCAGTATTTTATGTATAGCTGTTGTCATGAAGTACCAGGGATACAGCTGTACATACAATTTTTTATGTATTAATAGAACGTCTACTTGATATGGTTTGAAGGATAATATGACATTTTTTTATTAGGTCTTCGGCGATTCCGGTTATGGCAGCGGATGAAGCAAAATTTTCGAAGAATCTCCGAGCTGTGTTTCCATCATTTGAACTGCTATAACCGGGTTTTGGCTTATCTACAACAAAACCAGTTGCCATTTTTTTACCGCCATTTTGTAAGAAACATGTAGCATGTAGCACTAAAACATTCGGATCCAAGCATGGAGGGTAGATATGCCAAATTTCAAATGTTCTGCAATGTTTCTTTTCACCATTGAATCAATATTATTAAATGAAGATATAGCTGCCTGGCAAAGATAGCAACACTGTGCTCATGTTGTAATTGAAATAGCGTTGCATACTTTCTCGTCTATCACGGAAGACAAAAGTTTATGAGTTACTTCAAAATTGCGATTATTACAAATAAATCGGCTAGGAATAAGACTTTTTATTTCTGTTTCAACTAGATTGACCACTGAACGGATTAAAACATCAGTTCCGTAATCGAATTTTAACATAATAGGGCGACAGAAACGCGGAGATAAAGGTCGCGGGCTCGGCATCGTTGCTTATATTCAGAGTGAGCTGAACTGCCATTGCAACCCCATTTAGAAATGAGAGTAAGTTTGTGATTTTAAGCATGTGAGAATGTTTAGAACTTCAGCTTGTGCTTTTGGAGGCCGGATAGAAGTGTGATCCAATATAGTTTGAAGACTCACCCTTGCACAGGTTCTGTGACTTGTATGCTGCTTTTGTCAGGATATCATTCTTCTTTGGAAGCCAATACAATTCCGTACGAGGGAAAGTGAAACTTCTTTTCAGTTTCTCACCACTCTATACTAATGTACTCTTAATTGAGCTTCAATAACCAATACAATGGCTTTATCTTCACTAAATGGCTATTTATCTGTTTCTAAAGTTGCTGCGCTTGCCTATAATTCTTTGTACATGTAGGAGTTGTACTTTCTTCAATCTTGCCTTCTTTTCTACAGTGCATTTGAACAGTATAACACAGCTGTTCGGCTGTAAATAAAGATCGCTACTCTTCTGTTTTTCGGCGTTTGGATCTGTAAAAAATAAATATAAAAAAATATTTAAAAAAGAACTTTTATATATAAACTATTGAAATGAAATAATCAAAATCATATTAATGATGTCATTAGGCAGATTAGGCATTTTGGATATACTAATGTATGCCGCAGCTGTACGTTGTTGAAGAGAAGGCTGCAAAGAAGATCGCGATCGGGGTGGAAATATCCATAACTCCTTCCAGTATTTTCCTAAAATTAAAGACAATGACCCCAAGCAGTTTTTTTAAATCAACGAGAATGTTATATGTATATATTAATGTCAAATTTATTACGAAGGACGAACGCTTTAATCTCCCTCTAAAATCCAGCAATTTCATTGGTTCCAGCTTAACGCAAAACGTCGATTTTCCCCAGCCGCTTCCGTCAAAGTTAAAGATCGCCATCTTTTCGGCAGCTAACGGAAACTCAAACGGATGGCGGCAAATATATAAGCGTAAGTAAGTAAACTTCAAGGACAGCGCAAACGACGACGCAAGACGCAAATGTTTTCAATCTATAACCCAGGCTTAATATGTAATTAATTGTCAGCTATTAAATTGAAGTTGCCAGAAAAACAACTGTCAAAATCCTAAAAGAATATGATTTAACTGAACCTACAAGTTACATAGCTCCAACTTAAAATAAAACACTGAAGTATATAATACTGACAAGATAATAATTGATATTTAAATTAAAAAAATAATAGCGCGTAGTCTTGTAATACAACTGCGTGTTTTCCCCAAAAATCTTAGTACAGTTTTAAAATCTATCTAAACCTTGCAAGAAAGATATGTAGGCAACTCGATTAAATATTTAAACTTATAAAATTTTAGAAAGATAAATAAAATACTATGTAAAAAATAAATAAAACTAAAGTATGTACAACATTTTTATAAAAAACTTTCACAATAAACTAACTAAAACACTGAAATTAAGAGGACAATATCACTCGCGAGGTAATTGCAAAAATCTGCAAAATTATTGACAGTTCATTTAGGAAGAAACAAATGAATAATAAGCAAGATCAAACATGGCAGGAGGTAACCAGTCTACTAGATTTTATTTCTAAATTGTTTTTAGACTTAAACTAAGCATTTTGTGATTTTGACTTATAGCCAACCAACATATACATGATCTTACATTGTGTCACATCATCAACTGCCCTACCTTCTTTTAATAAATAAAAAAGTTAATAAACAGATTGACACAAATAAATGCCGTCATAAAGATTGGTGGTTTCTAAAAACCAAAATGGCGGCCGTTCAACAGCTGATTTCTTAGAGCTTGAATAATAGTAACCTAAAATGTTAACAAACAAATCTATTCAGCATCTTTACAAAAAAAAACGTTTGTTCGGTGCAAGCCGTAAAAAGATTGCTGCACAATAGAAAGAAATAGGTAATGAGTAGCAAATTAATTAAGAAAAAAGAACAATTAAATAAAATAATGAATATTTTTTGTAAACACATAATAAACAAATTAAGAAATCATGGTTCTTGGAATTAGACTGTGTCAAAATGGAATTACTTACCGACTTTTCGTCTTCGATTGCACGAGGCATGTTCAGGGATCTTTACTTCACGAGACTGGAACACTGAATGAGCAAGGAGAGACCTAGACCGGCTATTTATAGCCGACCTGTGTTCAAAATTGGTAGGATGCTTATATATTTTAACAGATTTTTAATAGAATCTTATTTTCCCTTTATAGAATCCGGAGATCGATGCAAAAACCAGTGGAATGCTGGTGTTCAGATACAGAAGATTGTACAATTTGTTTATTTCTAATACATCGTTATGTTCCTTAACCTAGTCGATATGGATTGTCCGATTTTTACAAGGGCATCACTATAGGAACAAGGAATTGTATTTGTAAAGGAATAATGTCCTTTGGCGATCGCAAACATTGTCCAATTTTCTTTTCATTACAATCGGAAACAGAGAAACTGACTCAATCTTTAAGAGGGGATGGATATTAGACGGTCAATAAGAAAATATAATAATCCTACCCCACGAAATGAAACTAATCTGAAGTTACCGAAAGGTAACTGTGGTTCCTCTATTTATACATGAAACCACAGACGAGATTACAGGTTACTTCGCCAGTCCAACATAGTACAATCTTCTACAAACACAAGAAACTCGGACAATTATTGCTTTCCAAGCGGAAGGAGTATATCCAATTCCTTATTCCTAAAGTGATGCCTATATTGGAGAAACTGGACGATTCATATTGACTAGGCTTAAGAAACATGACTGTATTAGAAAGATATCATAAATTTAAAATGAACCAAAATGACCATTCATATGAAAATCTAATGATATTTGAGTTGCAACAATCTTGGAGCAGCGTGTACACTTATAAGGTCTCTTTCCAAAGTGCTGCTGTTTATGGTAACGTAATGACCCTAGAGCGGCAAATGCCATTTCACATGAAGTACATTTGTAAGGTCTGTTTCCAGAGTGTTGATTTACGTGATCTTTTAAGGAACGAGCATTGGGAAAAACCCTGTCACATGCTGTACATTTCAAAATGTCATTCGGTTGGGGCAAGTTTTTTAGATTTTGGGCCTCTTTATCAATTTCTTCGTTAATTCTTAGTAATTCGGTTAGTTCATGCTCAAAATCAGATTTTTCCTAATTTTTTCGAATATGTTCCACGTATTTCGCGACCTATGGGTGCGAGAGAAAACATATATCTTCCTCTGCGTCGACTGTCCCAAAAATGGAAACTTTGTTGGCTCTCACTATAGACTGAACCAGCGGTGGCTCGTTTCCTTTTAATTTAATATATGTTTATAGCAAGACATTTAATGTGTTTTTGCCAATTTTAAGTATCTGTCAGACGCGTAGTCAGAAATTCCGACTTGGGGGTTCAAAATCAGAAAGCGGGTGATATAATTATTTTGCGGTTCCTTTTTACTTACCTTGTAAGAGGAAAGTATTTTAATCGTATAGAAATCACCCTACGAGATTTTTGCAGATCTTCACGTTTCAGGGATGTTGAAATTCTCAAATCCTTCGGTCTGTCTGTCTGTTTACGGCATGGCTTAAAAATTGCTTTTCCGATTGACTTCAAATTTTGTTCAAAAATTAAGAGTCATATGGGAATGACATGGTAATATTTTTGTGAAAATCTGATATGGCGGTCTAATAAAATGTTAAAAAAAATATTTCTAAAAAAACTAGTAATCCAATTTACCTCAAATTTTGTCCAAAACTGATACGTGTCCTAGAAATAAACTAGTAAAATTTTGACGAGGAGCTTTTATGGCTAAACAAAATAGCGGCCTAATTAAATGTTTAAAATATCAGTATCAAAAACAACTATTTATCCAATTAAGCTGAAATCTTACCCAAAAATCAAGTGTGAAAACGGAATTCAAATGTAAAATTTGGTATAGCCTAGAACCTACAAAAAAAATCTTTTTTTATGGAGGAAAATAATCAATATAATTGTTTTTTTTTACAGATATGTACGTACGTATGTGTATTAAAAAAGACATTGTTCTATGCCCGGAACATCCACATAACAAATTCCACCACACACATTGTATTTGTAATTTCTTATAAGGTAAAACTTGGCTATTTGGGTGCAAAAATTAGTCCTTTTGACAGAACATTTCTCGTAATAAAAGATTTACACATATTGACATTTATATAATGTGTTAATCTATTACAAAATAACTATATTGATATAAAATATGTTATGTGTGTGTGATGGAATCCGTTGCGAAGAAAGTCCCGGTAAAAGGAAATTTACTAACTTTAAATAATGCTGCAAAATGTTAAAAGGTTTTTATATTATTTCATGAATTTTCAATTAGTTTAGTGTCAAATATTGCTAGCAGTTGTTGATTTGGGCGACAGAATAATAATAACAGTTTTACTAGAAACTGAACAAGTATATACCCTTGACACTGTATTCACTAAAGAAGTTTAAATTTAGACCAGGTCTAACTTGACAGTTATAGGTTTAAGAGGACATTTTTAACAATTGAACAATTTTTTTTCTAAATGTCACAATTACATAATGACTGTAACAAGCGAAACATAACTGGCAAACTAAGAATTTTAAGTACCTAGGCAACTAGACCTGGTCTAAATCTAAAACTTTTTTAGTGGATACAAGCGATAATGTTAACTAAAATATATTGATACTCCTAGATATATGTGTCTTGGTTAAGTCTAAATACTTCATGGACCAAATGAATGGGATGTTCGCTAAAGACTTCGTTAAACGTGTGATTCCGAAATAGATCATACATTGAAGACGGCAAGTATTTCATAGTATTAACAATTAGTAAGGTAACTAAATCTTTGATGTTTTTATTAAAAATACTAAGTTTTATGGAACCTAACCTAATTTAAAAAAACTTCCCAGCTGCCCCACATCTCTCTATAACTGTTTTACTAACTTATTTTAATTATAATTAGATGAAACCCGAGGAACTAAGTAGTTTGGCATTTGGTATGTGGTGGAATAAGGTGAGCTACTTCCTCGCAGGTATCTGAAGATTAAACTATATGATTTAAACAAAATGTTGTATTGCTAAGAGGCATTTTAAAAATCCGCAAAAATACGTTTCTTTTTAAATAAATGCATTTAGCTATAGAAATATAAAACTTATTCACATCTAAAATAGTATATTTGAATTGTAAATATCGCACTTAAGCATTTGGAGAGCTAGTATGTATTTTAATGTCTACGCTTCGTAAAACCCAACCCAAACTTTGCAAAATATTGGTTTTTGTTCAATTAGTACCCATTTTTATCTTGATTTCCATGCTAACTATCATACTCGAATGGCTTAAATATCAAATTAATATGTGTAAATGCTAAGGAAGGTCTTACGGTGCCAACACCACTGATATCTCACCTTAATTACGTCAAGATTTGCTGGTGACGTTATACTTCCGGACTTAAATATTCTGTATTTCCATAAACAACACACTTCCTTATCTTAGTTTTTCATTTATTTAAGCGCTACAACACACATAACTTACAAAATCATTAAAAAAACTAAAAAATGTATATACATAACAAAGATCGAACGCTGTGCCAAAAATGACAACAATGCAGCGTTGTTTTGTAATTAGACTATAAAACAAGAGTGCTATGAATGAATAGTTGTAAAACTACTCGTAAGGGTCGTAAATTTGGCGTAGCCTCGTTACCAGTTCTATTTTTTCTAAGGTTAATTATTATGTGTAGTTTTTTGATATACATATAACTGTGTTATGAAAATATGTAAACATATTGGAGTAATTCGATAAAACTTGGCTTAGAATTTTGACGATTTATAAAACGTGCCAACATACACATATCGATGTAGTGGAGAGGGAAAACATTCAATATATGCTCCCATGCTAAATGTAAATATTTGGTTCTCTATTGTTTTTATAGTGGAAGTGAGCGAGATCTCAACTTGGATGAAAAAGCAAAGACAGAAATCAGGCCTCAACACTACAAAAACATCACGAACCATTCACTTTGGGCCACTGCCGTATCTAAGCTCGCCAAAGGCAAAGTGTCGTAGCAAAACTTAATAAAAATAACAGACCATTCAAATGCAAAATTGATATCAAGCTGTTTACAAATGGATCAACATTAAAAATAACAGGTCATTCAAATGCAAACTCGATATCCAGCTCTCTACAAATGGATCAATATCACCACCAAAAATTAATAGAAGAAATGAGGGAACACGGAAAAGAACCGCCTCAACAGCACTGCAGATCCAATGAGAAGCAGCACCAATAGCGGTTCTATCGCAACATCAAGGTGGTTGCAAAACAAAAATATGGTTACAAATTCCCAAAATTGCAATTTTATTATTCAGTCAGTAATAATAATTAATAGTAATTTTTATAATAATATTTTGGTTTATAATATGAATTCTTTCCAATTTTTATATAAATAATGTAATTATATTTAATTTTTGTAAGTATTCGTTATTTGATTCATCAAATATTCTCCCTAAATACTTCTCGTGCTTAAAAATCAACTCGATAATTTCTCATGCGTGTTTTCTTTACAAATTTCATTCGTCCTTCGGATTCGTGAAATTATAAGAAAACACGCTTGCATAAAAGATTATGGGTAATTTTTAAGCACTCCTGGTATTAATCCAAAAAAAATTGGGTTATGCAACAAAATGGCGAAATAATGTTTAAAATCTGTGCGTATGCGTATGTATATGAAAAAATTAATATTAACCGATTCTGGTATTATTAAGTTACTTTATTCTAGATATAATATTTTTTGGGATACAAGAAGAGTCAATATAAAAAATATTGTTTTATATACAGCCGATAATTTAATTTTAATCTTGACATATTTATAAATCCTTTAAATGCTATCCAAGTTTGCCTTCGCTTGCATAGCCGCTTTTTTCTCACTATGAAAAAAGCAATTCCTTGAGTGTTGTTTTATCGAGTTAACGCGGTAAATTCCATTGCAAAATTTACAAGGCAGGTAAACTCTCATACAATTTCGATTTTTTGCAATACAAGAAGGTCTCTGAACAGGCCGAATGATATTTTCATTACAAAGAAGTGAAAAATTGCCTTGTTTCCTTAAATAATTGATCATGTATTTTCTTTTGGAATCAAATTTTGGTAACGCTATAATTTTTTTAACATTTTGTTCATTTGCGTGCTTTCTAAATAGGTGTCTACTAAAGTTCGTAACATCTAGGTTACAATATAAGCAGCGATCTCTTTTGTCATGTATTCTATTCCTTCGTGAACTACATTCTAATTTAAATGGAGATACTTTTAATCTTTGTTTAGTATTTATAGGTTTAATTTGAGTTGAAAATTCATTACTAGGAGATACATCATAGGCATCTTCATGTTTGATATTCCTACACATTTCATCAGGTATTTCAAGTCCAAATTCGCTTTTGACCTTTGAAAACTCATCTAGATGAATTTCCTCTTCTTTAACGCTGTTTTCTACATTCCATATATCCCTGAAATAAGATGAGAATGTAAATTAATTGTTTAAAAAAATTATTGAGAAATCATTGTTCTGGTTGTAAGATCATGTCAAAATAAAATTAGCCTTTGACGTTTCGACGTCGATTGCAATAGATATCTTCAGGATACTTACTCTATGAACGCTGAACATTTAAGCAGTTTTTGTATCTGACTTGTGCACAGAGAACTTAACTATTTTATGAACTGGCGTGACAGAAAAAAAAAAATTTCATTCAGTCAAGTAAATTTTTCGTTGAGTCAAGTAAATATGTTCTTGCTATTGGCGAAACCATCATAAATGCATGAATTTGAGTCAATTTTTTTAAATATTTGAATCTTGATCACAAAGAGTGTATAATGAAATACATATATAGTTATAGAAACACATTTTTTTTTCTCGATGGAGGCAACCCAATTTAATATTTTTTCTAATACATTTTCAACTATCTTCTACTAAGATAATACAAATTTACTACAAATACTGTATATTTGATGTAGCAATACGATTTTTCTTTTAAAACCAAAAAGTGTTTGTAATATGTCATGTTGGAAAACGTAGAATTATGCTTCCTTGGCATACATATGTAGTTGTATTAAAAAGGCATTCTATATTAGATCTATTTCACTTAAATACACAAATATTTAGATCAAACATATATATATATATATATATATATATATATATATATATATATATATATATATGCGTGTGTGTTGATTCTTAATCCTCCACGGGTGGAAAAATAACGATGTATTTTCATTCTGGGTGTACATCCGTTTATTCCTGTCGTTCTGAAAAGAACAGTTTTGCAGACGTTTTGCCAAAATCACATTTGGCATTTTCGAAGATTTCCTTCTCGCATCCGAATAGAGACTGTTAAACAGACTGGCTGAAACTTGTTGAAAATCGTAGAAAACAAACGTGGATTCAGTGACAGGAGCCAGCTACTTACATTTTTTAACTTGTATATTCTGCTCTGCTGATGAAACCTAATAACTGAACCACGAATAATGCGGTTACCAAACTTCACACTTTTTTACGGACATGCCCACTATTCATTTTCCTTTTTTTTAACAATTCATCCGCACATTCACCTCCATCTTTTGATTCATCACCTTGAGGTTGGATGTCACAGCAGGTGGCTAAGGTCACCTCCGTAGCGACGTCAGAGATTGACCCTAAGTTCTGGGCCTTTCTAGATGAAGTTACAAATGTGTGGCTGGTCCTATGAGTAAATCCACGTTTATTTTCTATGATTTTCAACAAGTTTCTTACATCTTTTAACATGATTATATTTAAGTAATAAGACTGCTTGCTGAATAACGCGCAGCGCGGTCGTTTACCAAACTTAACACTTTTTTTTGCGGACTAGCACACGATTCATTTTCCTTTACGTTTTAAGAAATCATCAATCACCTCCCTCTCTCTCTCTCTCTATATATATATATATATATATATATATATATATATATATATATATATATATATATATATATATATATATATATATATATATATATATATATATATATATATATATATATATATATATATATATATATATATATATATATATATATATATATATATATATATATATATATATATATATATATATATATATATATATATATATATATATATATATATATATATATATATATATATATCTACAGAGCTTCCCCAATGTGTCAAGAAAAGACCAAAACATAACGCTCTAAGGAGCAACTTCTGCTACCATGCCATGATATCTGTCTCATCAAGGTTTCCTAATGTGGTATTAGTAATAATATTACTCAAATAAATACTGGAAAGTGAGACAAAACAAACATAGTGGCATGCCATTCAACTTGGGAAGTCGATACGGGAAATAGGCAATCAGTGAGGCCATCTGTGGGTACCATGGTGCAGTAAAACGCTTTATTGTTCATCGTCCGTAGGTACTATGAAATGCGCGAATATTGTGTTAAACGCAATACATGAATAGTATAAACATGTTCCTTTTAATTATAAATAGAGGTTCAACTGAATTATACTAACACTTCTGAATAAGTTGTAGACTATTTCACTAGAATACACATATGATTATAAAGCAATATAAAATGTTTAATTTTAAATATGCGATTATTTAAATAGCATTGATTTTTGACTTATAATACGATAAACGCCACTGAAATATAATTAATAAACAATATTACCTACAACTATTTCATTTTCAAATGCATATTCAATTTCTGGCAAATATGTGCATTTGCTTCTTGGAAGTGCATTGTTGTTTATTCAGTTTTATTCGTGTTGCCTGGACGAAATATGGCTTAAATACATGATGTATTTATCTGCATCGGGTGACTTTGTTTATGTTGTAAATTATACAGATACTGATATCTAAAGACACTGTATTTTTTCTTTATAGTGTCCTGAAATCATCGCTGTGTATAATATTCAAATACAAATTTAAAAATCTTTTATTTGTCAAATATTGCAATTTACAATGTTATTTAACAATAATACTAATTACTATTTACTACTATTTAAAAATAATTGTCTTTCCTATTTGCAAAATAATATAATATTTTAGAGCAGGCAGAGCAGTGGACGTCACACAAGAAGTTTAAGCAAAGCCAGCCAGAGATGTAAATATAGAAAAATTATTTCCTTGTAACGAAAAATATATTTATATATTAATGTTCATAAACCAAACAAAAAGTAGTAAATAACAAAATATATTCCTTTTAAAATGGGTTTTTGTGCATTTAGAAGCATATTTTAAATATATTTTTGAAGTTTTAAAATTGACAAGTTCCTAATAACGTTAGGAAATTTGTTCCATATTTGGCTACTGCAAAACTTAAGGATTCTTGTGTACTGTGAAGAATCATCGATTTAACTAAAAAAACATTTTAAAATCTGTAAACAAAACCATACATGAGAAGCGTATGATGGTCTGACACTGATAAGATAATAATATTTATACAGAAAAATGTGATTTCTAAAGAGAATGTCATGTTAGTGAATAAGCGTAATGCAAAAGCAATACCAAGCCAGGTAATACTTTGTCTTTTATTTCCTATAGTAGGGATCAACCAACAGATTTCCGCGTAACACAACGCCTGGGGCCGGTGCTGTTGCCCTCGCACAACGCCAAAATTTGTCAGTCTGTGACGTACTACGTACGGACTCAAGTTAAACAAGAAAAGGGCCCTTAATTTGTAAAAAACTGAAAAGAATTTTGTTTCACTTTGGGCATCCCTTTTTCATCCAGTTGAGTCACCTGACATATTCTCTGATACTGTTTATATTTCTCGATTTCTTCGATAGATAGATTTTAAAACATTCCCGCATTTTGACTTTTTAAGTTTGATAGTATTTCCCTAGCAACGATAGTGTCTACTATGATAAATTGAAAATGTTAAAATAAAATTGAATTCAGATTTTTTTAAAAATATTTATATTGTGGATGTAATAACGAACTAGTATAACATAAAAGTTGGTATGCACCGGGGGTATTAATAGATGTGTCTGTCCTAGGGCGACTTACAAACCTTCAGATCAAAGGCCCTCTGGTCTGTAAGATCGCCGCCCTCAGGGTATAAAAATCTATTTAATTCACTGGGTACCTAAAAAACTATTAAAGTTGTGGAATTATTTAGATAGTTAAACGTAGTAGGCATACTGTTTCAGCTACCGTTAGAATTACAATGAAGTAATGATACCACAAAGTAGCTAAACTACATAATTGTATATAAATAGTGGCAATTGACAAGAGTTTTTGAAACTTTGCTGGTTGGGCTATATAGCCACTCAATACATAATTTTATTTTGTGGTTAAATAATAATTAAGAACTAGCTTAACAGCGACTTTATAAAGTCTAATTTTCCAGATCGAATAAAATATTATTTTTTACTTTTCAGTGATTCCGTTTTTATTTCCTTGGTAAGAGTAAAGTTATGTAATCATAAAAAAAAATCACCCTCCGAGATTTTTGTAGATCGTCCATTTTTGTTGCTCTGTCAATTTACCTGTGCGCGGCATAGTCAAAAACTACTTATCCGTTGCCTTTAAATTTAGGGAAAAAATTAAGGATCGTATGGGAATGGAATGGTAAAATTTTGGCACAAATACAGTATGGTGGAATAGATGGCGGCTTGTCAAAATATTAAAAAGATCATTAAGAAACTACTTAAGTAATAGACTTTTACACAAAAATAAAGTATGATTTAGGGATAAACTGATAAAATTTTTGTGTAAAGCCAGTATGATTGAAAGAGGCCAGTGTGGCGGAACAAAATGTCCGCCTAATAAAATGTTTAACATTTCAGTATCAAAAACTGTTTAATTAATTAACTTGAAATTTTCCACGAAAATCAAGTGTGAAACAGGGGATAGACTGCTTAGAGTTTAGGGCTAATCCTATATGGCAAAACAAAATGGTGACCTAATAAAATGTTTCAATATTGGGTAAAATTCCTCTTCCTAACATGAAAGCATTTTTTAATGAAGAAAAATAGTAAATGACAATTTATATACACTGTAAATGAATTTATGAAAAAAATATTAATAATAATAATAAATAAATTAAAAACCAAAAAGGTGAAATGAATTGCAGTTTATAGGCTTTGTGTAAAATTATTACCAAATAATTATGTACGTGTATATATAGACTGCGTTATATGTACGTAGTGAGATTTTGCACCAGGGAAGTTAGGACAAAATCGAATTTATCGATTTCCTTCAAAAATGTTTTGTTAGTTTTAGATTATCTCTCTTGATATTTATTGTCATTGGTTTATAACAAATCACGAAAACAATGTAAACAATATGTTGAAAAATTATTTATTAATGGGAAAAAAATGGTATAAACATATAAAAATATTGTTTTTGATGGTATTTCAGTGATCCGGGAAGTGTAAACGTATTTACACGTATTTTTGGGCCTTGTGTTGATTTTGGTGGTCGTTCAGCGAATCTGAATCTGTAAAAGTTTTGACACAAATACCACATTTAAAAAGGTTTTGAGCCTTGTGTTGTTTTTGATGGTATTTTAGTGAAACGAAGCTTGAAAAGGCGATACCACAAGTCTTACATTTAAAAAAATGTTGGGGATTATGTCGATTTAGGTGGCAACTTAACGCAGCGCTACGAAGAAATGATTTATCACAAAATTCGCACTTGTAAGGTTTCATTTCAGCATGAGCATTTCGATTATTTTCCAAACAATCAGGACTTTCGTAGATTCTCACTTTATGTTTTTTTAGATGGGCATATAATGAACTTGGGTGAGTAAATGTCTTATTGCAAAATTTACATGTAAAAAATCTGCCAGCATGCCAGTCGTAGTGATCTTTCAAAAAACTGGAATTAGAAAATAATTTACCGCATAGTGCACATTTGCTCTGATTATTTACAGAATGTTCTTTTCTATGGGTTTGCAATGCAGTAGAAGAAATAAACGTTTTGGCGCACACTGTACATTTATAGGGCTCTTTTTCAAAGTGTGTTCTTGTATGGTATTTCAATGTATAAATACTTGAACATTTTTTATAGCATATGTTGCAAGTAACTTTTTTTTTAGTGAATGTTGACTTCTTTTTTTTGCGTGCGGTAAATCTTTTGTCCTTTGGATTGGTACATCCCTCGCTTTCAGGGAAATCAAAAAGCAAATCATTTTCGTTTTTGGTTTTCTGAAGTATACCCTCATGCATGTCAATCTTACATTCTTCGGTAGCCTCTGTATCAGTTCTATCCTGTCTTATAGTTCCAACGATTCCGCTTACGCTTCTGAAACAAATTACATAGTGAAAAAATACACTAGAACAAGAGATTATTCTGATCGAAAAGACATATGGTAGATTTATAAGAGCCAATCTACCGAAAATTTTTCGTTAAAAAGGAATTTCTGTTCCCTTCAGGTTTTTCTGTATACAAAGTTGGTTGGATAACAGAGGAAGGGAGAAGATTCGTTTTACTGCCCAGGCGGTGCCGACGTTGCCACGCCTATGTTTTTTTCCATGTACAACAAAATAGTATTGCACTTAAAATTGTTGCATTCTTTTAAACAAAAAACCACAGAAAGTCTATATTTAGAACCTCTTTTACCATTTTTTATTAAAAGACAAAAACTAATTTTTATATTTTTTCCTTTCCCGACTTTTGTCAATTTTTATTATTTATTATGGCTTTAATATGGTTTTATTGGCAAACCTGGTGCTAAGTGGACGGACCCATCTTGATTTAGCTAACAACGGAAGGAAGTCCTGAGTTTTTGTATTGCACAATCACCGGAAACCATATTTTTTTTTTTTTTGTTAAAAAAAAGCTTCTTTTGGTCTGCTAGTCTAGTAGATTCGTTAACACCTTATGTATATATATATATATATATATATATATATATATATATATATATATATTAGTTTCAAACAACAAATCAATTCAGTTAATTGTTATTGGAGCACTTATTGTATTGTATCGTTATTGGGTAGTGACCCTTGCGAGTTCAAAAAAAGGGTCGGATTTTTATAACTAGAGCAATATGTAAGCTCTGTATAACATTTGACACCCTGAAGAGCACTGAAATAAACACAGTTGTAAATACAATACAATACATATATATTATTCATACAATGAAAAACTAATACGTACAACTTAAAACAATAATAGGCATCGAAAAAACTACGAAAAAGATAACATTGTAAAATATAAGTTAGGCTAATGCCTTGCACTATACCAGATTCATCTATATACCGGGTGTCTCAAATAAGTACCTTACCTCCCCCCCCCCAGACGTATTTATTTTAATTTTTTGTCATGCCAGCGTTGGCATATCATCTTTTATTTCTGAATTTCTGCTAACAAAAAAATTTTCGTTTTTTAAATAGGATATCCTATATTTTTGTATATTTTAATTCACTGGGTCATTCCAAGTACAACCTTATGTCAGATAGGTTATTCTGACATTTACAGCTATTTTTATTTTGCAATCCAAAGTGCTGTGGTTTAGCAAAAACTATTAGGTACTAAACATCTTCTATGCCATTTAACTCACTTAAACTATTTTGTTAGAATTATTCAAATTGTTTCCAAAAATAATTTTTGTGCGAGTAATTTGATTCCACACAATGTGCTGTTAAAAAAATCGGCAAATAAGGCAATCATATGCATTTGAGTCCTAATAATATCCACGATATGCGCATGTTCTGTTTTGGCAAATGTTTGATTTCCGAATATTATAATAATTCTAAATAAGCAAATAAAAATGAGGCGTTCTATTAAACAAAAACAAATGATAATAAGAGCAATTCGGAAATAAAAGAATAAATGGCATTGCTGTTATAGGTAAAAAATCTAGATTGTTTCTTTATTAAACAGGACCTAATTAGGGACGTCAGAAACATCTGAAATTGAAACAATTAATTCCGGGATCCCAATTCTATTATGCGTCAGGAATTCCCCGTTGTTCAATTCTTTTTTGACGCGTTGATGATTGCATTGTTGTGCCATTGTGTCTGCGGTTTTGAAAAAGATTTAAAATTCATGTTGAAAGAATTGTCTAAAATTTAAACACTACTTAGCACTGATCTGCAAAAGAGAATCAAGCAACGCCAAACCATTTATTCTTTATGCTTTATCTATTATGCGTCAGGAATTCCCCGTTGTTCAATTCTTTTTTGACGCGTTGATGATTGCATTGTTGTGCCATTGTGTCTGCGGTTTTGAAAAAGATTTAAAATTCATGTTGAAGGAATTGTCTAAAATTTAAACACTACTTAGCACTGATCTGCAAAAGAGAATCAAGCAACGCCAAACCATTTATTATACAATCCTTTGCTTTATCACAAATCCGTACTCTATAAACTCTGAATAAGTTGAATTAGAAGAACTTTTAGATAGCGAAAATGAATCAACTATTCAATATCAAAGATCATCTACAAAGTTGATATTCGCCTTGTAGAAATTCTGGAAACGGCAAATGAAGCTCTAAGCGTTTAATTGCAAAATGCTTTACAAAAAAGTTTGAAATATAAACTAATATAAAAGCAGATGAAAACAAAATAACAAAGCACGTCATTAGGCAAGAATATGATCTGTTCGCAGATGGTGGAAGCCGTGACTGTAATCTTAAAAAATCGAAGTTTTAATAACTCAATGCACATGCGTGGAACCTGAAAGATGCTTTTCTTCCGCAGGGTTTTTAAGTAACAAATTACGTTCGAGGTTTGGTGACCAAACATTAGATGCACTATTGCGGCACTTTTTTTAAAAATTGTAAACTTAGAACTTTTGTTTGTATTTACATTTACACATATTTCTTTTGTTAAGAAGTATTTTTGGTTAATTTCTGTATCTTAACTCAATACAATAAAAAATATTAAAAGTCATTATTTCTTTTTTAAAATGTCTAATTCCGGTATTTAAACACCTCGGGATTGACATCCTTGGCCAGACATAATCTAATCAAAATTCCACTCTAATATCTCATAAAAAAATTATAGGGGTTACTTGTGGCACCTGGTATATAAATATATATTCTTCACTTGTGTTTTGCATCTTTGTGTTTTTTCAGTTTACTACGATCAGCGAACGATTCATTACACAAGTTACACTTGAAACGTGTTTCTCCGATATGTAGAACTAGATGCCTTTGCAGTGTGCCAGGAAGGGCAAAAGTTTTGTCACATACATTTGAAAGTGTCCTTTTCAGTGTGGTAGGTTTTATGATATAACAATAAATCTGGACGATAAAATGCTTCATCGCAAAGCGAATATTTGTACGGTTTATCTCCGGTATGCAGATTTGTATGATAATTCAAAATGCTAGCATTTGAAAAAACTTTATTACAGATATTGCATTTATGATGTTTCTTTTCATGTACCTCACTATGAGTATTCAATGAATTAGAGCTAGCAAAAGCTTTATCACACAATTCACATTTAGGTCTAGCATGAGCTTTCATGTGATATTTCAACTGGGTGGGGCGGTAAAACTTTTTGTCAGTACACATTTGTGATGTTTCTCTTTAGTAACTACTGCAGTTCTATATCGCTTCAGAAAATTAGGATGTGCAAAACAAGTGCTTGCTATGACTTTGCTGTTGATACATTCTATACCCAAATCTATTTCTTCTTGTTTAATCTCTTCATAGAAGGCAAACTTGTTGCTAAAATATAATAGAAAAAACTGTTACTGCGAAATATAAAATAAGTAAAATAGATACCACTTAAATATTTTATAAACATTGACATAAACATAATTTATTTCAAACGTTTTACAATTACTGGAGTTTTCGAGTCAATAAGCCGTTGAAAAATCAGGCCTAAATTGCGTCCCTCCCCCGTCTACCTTTGGAACCGCTGGTTATATTGCGGCGAAATTTGGAACAATAGCGTATGCGCAAATTCTCAATTTTTTGAAAAAATAAGCTTTCAATTTCACCTCTTGGCAAATAAACATCCTATTAGTGAATTCTTCCCACGCATTAAGGGGTATTTATACCTGCACACACGTCAATGATACGTTCACGCAGTTCGTCCAGAGAATCCGGAGCCATTTTGAAAAATTGAGAGTTCACATAGCCCCATAGAAAAATAATCAATGTCGGACCCAGCTACTAATCCATATAGCCGAATAAGTTGCATCTAAGTAATTTTTAAACTCTAAAATAATGTGGCGGTGCACCGTCCTGTTAAAACGTAATGACAAAATGGAACTCACGTGAGTTTAACCAATAACATCATCAGTAATTGGAGTGATGGTATTCTGAAGTATTCGAAGATATGAGCGGCTGTTTAAAATTCCTTACAGATATATAGGACCTACAACATTTATTTTTTGAGGAAACTGGGTATGTCCTTCGAGAAACACATGGGGGGTTTTCATCACTCCAATATCTACAATTTTGAGTGATGACTTTTCCATTCAGGAAAAAGGTGCTCTGGTCACTAAAACAAATGTGGCGTAGATAATTGGGATTGGCTGTGATCCTTTTCACCATAATCTCGCAAAACTCTAGTCGCCTGTCAGGATCATCTTCGGTTAATTCGTGTTCAATTCTCATTTTATAAGGTTGAAATTTACTGGATTTTAAAATGTTCTTAACGGATGAACCCGCATGTCTTTACTACTTGACCATTTAAGCTACGACCTGATTTTGCACGTTTTCGCTAATTTTGGGCCTCCCAGATCTTGGAGTATCTTTCACTGTCCCTATTACTTGAAATTTTGACAATAAATTCTGAAAGATTTCTAGCACATTGGTCGTCTCGGAAACCGTTCATTGAAGATGCGAACTGGAGTGTGATAATTCCGGTTAGCCTCATCAAAGATGATGACTGCTCCGATTTTATTTTGTAACGAACGAGCCATTTCAATTAAGTGATATTTTAGGAAAATTTTAGAACACTTGAAAAGCACGTTTCAAAATGTCAAATATCAGGCAACAACAATTAATTGTTGCACTGTGGAAAAAATTTAAAATTGTTATTGGTCATCATTTGAGAACTGCTAAATCAAATGTTTTTAAAATCGGGGGTTGAGTTAAGAAAAAAAAACACTTTTAAAACGATGTATCACTCGACTCCCCTTCCATAAAAAAAAATCGAAACTGCGCCCAGCTGTCTTCTTGACATTTAAAGCTGTCATGTAAAAAAAATGGAGAATTTGCTCATATACTATTGTTCCAAATTTTGTTGCAGTATAAAGAATAGCTCAAATGTTAGACGGGGATTAATTAATCGCCATCGTCAGATATAATTATTTATATTTTGTTTCATTCCAATTAAATTTCATATCAATACTCGACGATGATAAGTTAATGGCGAGGCGGAGCATGGCAGAAGCAGATGCATACATTAAGGTAGAATTAAAGTATACTAAATAAATTAGGAAAACACTATTATAAAATGATCTTTGTTTTGACGAATAAAGTTTTCAATTCTTCTTCTTTTTCATTTATTGCATAACAATTACAGTTATATAAAGACTTAGTTGCTAATTGTCAAGAAATAAATAGCGAAACAATGTCAATTGTGGATAACTTATCTACGAAGAGCTTATCTAGGCAAATTGATAATGAGTGCCGAATCAAAACCAATATCTCCGTCGTGTTGTAGTTCGGTTGGATCGAATTTGGCTTTGCAATTTTACTACAAAACTGTGTTATTCCATACAATTGAGAAAAAGTGTTCCACATGTTTAACATTTTAATTTACGTGTGATAAGAAAAAGGGAAAAAACTATATCACTGTTGTGGGCTTAAAGAGCTTATCATCTAATAAATTGCACATCTGAATATTCTATTATCAAATATATTATTCCTAAGATTAAAACTAAAATGTTTTTTATGTGGGAATTTACACTACTTATATTCCAATTATTTGGTCGATTTTATATTGTCTCTTCCTGAGTTACCCAAAAGAAGTAATTTATGCTAGAGATAAAAAGACTAAAAATTTAGTTTATAAACAAGCATTACCTTAACCTTAAACAGTTTTAATTTTTGCACATCTCTGTTATCATTTTAAGTTGTTAGTTATTGTTATATACATGGTGTCACGTTTTCGTTGTTTTTATGGGGCATCTCTCTTATTAGTGAAGATAGAGGGTTTTGGTTTTCGCGACATGGTGCTACTTTTTGTGCCATAAAAGATGACCCAAACAAAATTTTCATAGCCCACTTCGTTTTTAAGATACTTACAGTGTGAAATTGAAAATATTTCATTTTTGGGCCCCCCTCGTATTTCGGTTGTTGTTTAACTTATCGAAAAGGTAAAAACTGGCTCTAATACAGTTTTTCGTGTAGAATCCAGTGGCGTAGTCAGATTTTTTAAGTGAGTTGTCGTTTTTGAGATATACTACAAACTTATAATTTTTTAAATTGGACACCCCTTATATTTTTATTTTATATTATTCAGTTTATATATTATATAAGTTTTTTTAGAAATAGACTCAGTTTTTCGTAGTAGGCTGGGATTGCCTAAACAAAACAAAAGAAAATTGTTGTCATGTTCAATAAATTACTTGTCAAAACCTCTGGTTCGTTTTGAAGCTAGATTAAATAATGGCAAAAATTATTTTTTATTTTAAATTTTAAAATAAACAATGGCTAGAAACCAAACGTTTTCTAATGAAGAAAAATACATGTTGCTCTGCTTTGCACAATCTAACAAAGATGTTAACGAGGCTTCGGAACTGTATTTATTAAGATATGCTTAGCATTCGTCGTATTTTATAATAATTACATTTTTTTGAAGCTGTTGGCGTTTTAAACATAGATATCCAGAACGAAGACAACCCTGTGATATTACATCTCTTAGAATGAAAAGAAATCTAGTTGATTTCGGATCTTTCAATAAGCCGCGAAGCAAAACCTGTGACAAGGAAAACGAGGAAGACGTAGTTAATGTTCTGGCGTCCATTGATATAGATCCTTCAAGTTCTTGCAGAAAAATACATAAGAATGTTGGGCATTTTGGAACAAGCCGGGTATAAAAAATTTTAAGGAAACAAAAGGTTATAAACCATTTAAATTCAGATTGGGGCAACACTTATATCCGGGCGACGCGCACCGTCGTATGATTTTCCGTAACTGGTATCTAGAAAAAATCGATAATGACCCTGACTTTTATAGAAAAGAAATATGGTCCGATGAGGAATATATAAGTAGCGCCGGAGTAGGCATAATTTTAGATACTGGTTGCAAGAAAACCAGCATCGAATATTTTCTCGCGAACGACGGGGTAGGTCTAGGTTTAATATTTCTTGTTTCATATTGGGTTCAAAAATAATGTATCGTATATACCAGGGGAGCTTAGATACAGATCGGTATTTCCAAATACTGGAAGCTATTCTACTGGAATTACTCGATGATCTACCTTTGGCCTATTTACGCGACATATATTTTCAGCAGGACAGAGCACCTGCTCATAACTCCGGTAGAATAAGGCAGTATTTCGAAAATAATTTTCTATTTTCTTGGAAAATGGATAGGGGCCAATGGTCCTGTAAGATTGCCGACGAGATCGCCAGATCTCTCGGTCTTGGATAACTTCCTGTGGTGTACTTTAGAAAACAAAATATGTAGAGCTAGACATGACACCTTAGCCGATTTAGTAAACGTCACAAGAAGGGCATTCAATGAAATGCAACAACGACCTGTTAGTATTTTCAATGCCTTAAGAAGAATAAGGAAATTATGTAGACTTGGTGTAAGGCAAAATGAACATCAATTCGAGCAATATCTTTAGGGTATAGATTTAGTTTTCTGTTTATTTTAGTGATCTTTAGTGGTAGGATTAGTTTTTGTTGTTGTTAGTTGCTGTTATATTACAGGTAGAATTATTAACACGTTCATTTTATTCAATTAATAATACTTTTCAAGATTAATGGCTTCACGGATTTAGCAGCGAAAAACAGGTTAATAATAATTCTTTTGATTATAAAAAAGAGTTTACGGTCCGATTTTGAACCTTCTACAAGGCAACAGTCTAAAATTATAACAATGTAAGATAAATAATGCTATGATAGTTATTACAAATATACTTACATTGTACATTATAATCATTGAATTATTAAATTGCTAAAATTTGAACATTTCTTGTAAAATGTATAAAACAAGGATATACGAGGTACTAAGTTATTGTCGAAATTTTTAATTTTTTAATAAGATAAGATAAAGTATTTACTATTATATACTTTCGAGAAGCTTATTGTCAACTAAATCATGTAAAATAAAAATATACGGGGTGTTCCATTTAAAAAATAATAAGTTTATGTTATATCTCAAAAAAGATAGCTCATATAAAAAATCTGACTACGCCACTGGATTCTACCTAAAAACTGTATTAGAGCCAGCTTTTACCTTTTCGATAAGTTAAACAGCAACGGAAATACGAGGGGGGCCCAAAAATGCAATATTTTCAATTTCACACTGTATCTTAAAAACGAAGAGGGCTATGAAAATTTTCTTTGGGTCATCTTTCGTTTCAGAAAAAAATAGTATGTCGCGAAAACCGCAACCCTCTATCTTCACTAATAAGAAAAAAATACAAAAACGGGACACCCTTTACATTTTTATTCGATTTCGATTAGTCGATAATGCAGAGGTTCGGCTAGTATATTTCAATTTAATACTTTATTAAGGAGCGATTCTACAAAGACAGGGTTTGAACATTTACTGTGAACCAATAACATTTTTGCTTCATCTCGTTGCAATTTGAAATATCCGTTTATTTTTTATTCCGCAAATATTTGTTTGCTTATTTCAAGGATATTTCTCAAATATTTTCTGATCGTCATAAACTTGCTAACGTTCGTTAGTGCTTTTTTAGTGCTTCAAGTAGTTTCGGTATTACTTGCTTAATTTTGGAAATATTCATTTATTTCGTTTCAAGGTCAGCCTCAAAGTTTTTTTGATCTATCCAAACTAGCCGTCGTTCGCCTTTTTTGGTGCTTCGAAAAATTTCGTCAGCGCATTTTTTTTGTAAATATTCGTTTATCTTTGTTTTAAGGTCAACCCCCAAAACGTTTCTTATCGATCCAAATTAGTTTGTCGGTTTTTGGTTAATGTTTTTTATTGCTTTGATTAGTTTTGTTGGTGCTTTCTCATTTTCGAAAAATGGGTTAGCATATTATCTTATTTTATCGTCAGCTCCCAATATTCTTCTGATCAACCCAAACAAAAATACCCTGTAGTCTGTATTGCATGTATTAAGTTTAAGACAAGCCAATATTTTTAGTAAAAATCTATGACTTTATTATAGTGTTAAACACTGGTTTCAATACGCCCTATAGAGAAATTATTTAAAAAGGCCACCTTAAGAAAGGGTAATATCAAAAAAGAAGCAAAATATCGAAAAACGGAGTTACTTTCTCAAAAATATGCTAGGTAATAAAATGAAAAAATTTGTGTTGGAACCTGATATTATTAATATTCGGAGAATAATGATTTTCTCCCAATGTTAAACGGGCATAACGTAAAATTATAAATTTACTAATATGGCGGTACCTAATAGCGATGTCAGATTTGACGTCCAGTCAGGAACGCAGCGCCGTAAGGTTGGAATGTTTGGAAGAATCAACATTGGTTATGATTAGGCTTAGGATAATTATGCATTTAAAAATCTAAAATTATGCATGCAAATATGCTCCGAAGCAAGGGAAAATATGCACTTAAAAATGCATTTATTATCGGATCAAAAAACAGAAATAAAGCGAAAGTATATTAATTAAAATATATCATTTACACTTCAAGGTATCCTTAAGACGCTATTTTTACCAGTAATTATTACATTAATACAACTATAATGAAAGTATTTTTTTAAATAAAATTTTAATATATAGCTAACTAAACAAACTAACTAAAGAATAAACCTGTTTAAAATTTATTCTTTACGTTATTCAACAAATTGCGGTTACATTTTATAACTATATGATGTAACAAATTATCAAATTCAAATTTTCTTCTATTATCTGAGAACAGTATTTTATACTCAGAAAATACTCGTTCAACATCACAAGATACAATTAGAACATATTCAAACAAATTCAAATCACTGTTTATTAAAAATTGTTCATTATCTGGATTCAATGTCCCTTTATTATCCAAAACAGCACTAATATTTTTCAAATTGTTGTAACCAATATTTTGTTGTAAAACTGTAGCTAATTTTTGAGAAATTACTTTATTTTTAGTGTTAGTTATAGTTTCACTCACTTTTTCTATCATTTCTACGCTTTTTGACAAAGAAAGTCCTTTCAACTCCATTTTTTTTATAGTATCAGAGAAGCAAGAAAAATTGTTTTTAATGTAAATTAAATCCTCACGTACATCTTCTTTGCGCAAAACATTTTGTGCTTCTTGTAGACAATGTGAGTATTCCGCATTAAATTGGTTGACTATGTTTTTTTATTGCCTCGAAATGTTCATCGTAATAAATGGCAGCGTTTATCCAAGTTCCCCATCTAGTTACAATTGGTGATGGGGACAGGACGATGATTCCTGCAGTTTCCCTAGATTTTTCTACCCGAGTCAGAGCTTTTAGGAATACATTCTACACCGAGGAAATCAGATCGTTCACTCGTGGATAAAAAGCACGAACTTGTTCTGCAACTCGATGAAGTCCATGGGCAAGACATGTGACATGTTTCATTTTAGGGCACAATATATGTAGACCACTCATTGCTTTACACATGTATGGAGCAGCATCTGTAATTGCCACTAACACTCTATCATATTTAATACCACCGGGCCATAAAAGAGTGAGAGAGTCGTTGAAAAATCCAGCAACAGTTGAATGATTTACTTTGTCTAAGGTCTTCATTGTAAGTAAATATGATTTATTCCTTTCTGCTTCTACACCCAACACACCAAAAACAAAATTAGCAACACATCTCTGTTCCATATCAGTTGTTTCATCTAGTGACACCTATATACTTTTATCTTCTACTTTTTCCTGCAATTCGGTAACTGTCTTATTGTACAAATCTGGAACATAGTTTTTCCTTAACGTGGATTCATGTGGAATTGATGTCTTTGTGTACTGCTCTAAAAATGACTTCAGGGCAGGATTACTTAATTTAGTCAGTGGAATATCCGCACTAATAAACGCCTTGCACAAATCCTCATTGAACTTTGATCGTTTGGGTCCCGGTCCTGGTGAAAATGCTGTGGTGATTAAAACTTTTTACTTTTTTGGATCTGGGCTTTGTAGTTCCTATGTGTTGTGTCACTTGAAATTTCTTGTTTGCAGTAACAGAAACATTACAATATTTACAAAACAGCACAAAACCGTCAGTCATAAAATCAGGAAAATCTTTCACGAATTGATTTAATACCGCACTTAATGAACGCTTTTCTTTCGGCATATTGGACAATGTTCACGCCACAATGTGTAAACTAAACTGAATTGAAAGATTATTTCTAACATTCTTGAAACATGCGTATTTATGATTGTAAATCCGTGGTAAATCCATAGTTTTTAAAGCACAGATGTTTTATTGGGTACCTATAACAATTTTAGGAAAGGATGGGTAAAACCCTTGGCCAGTCAGCAACTAGACATCTTTTATTATTTTATTATTATGAATTATATTTGAAATATATTAAATTTGTCTTGGGAAATAAAAATATATTCAGAAAAATTAGAATATATGTATTTTTCCTGTAATAACTGCAAAATATGCATTTAAATACAAAAATTGCCAAAATATGAATTTGCATATGCTTTCATGCAAATGCATATATATCCTAAGCCTAGTTATGATACTGGTGGGTTTGAATATGCACAAGTTCTAACGGATTGCTTATCAGTGGTACTATAGCGGAATTAGTTAGAGCGATGGACTAGTGTTCCAGACTTTGAGTAAATGTACAGGAAAGAGCCTAGCCGTGACCTTGACGAGACCGGGAAGGTCCCAAAATTCAATTTATATATGGCCTGTCAAAATGACAACACCTTGTTTCCGGTTTGCAGTGGCGTATCCACTTTGATTTTTACTTTGAAATTTAGAAAGTAATTTGAAAGCTTATAGTTTCGAAAGAGAACTACAATTAAGGTATGGACTAAATTAAATAAGCCAATTAATGTGATACATTATTTCAGATGCCACTTTAACAAGAAATTGGTGAAACATTAAAATTCATGTCTTTAACAACTCACTTCAGATATTATTAAATTTTACTTTTTACAAAATAAACCTTTTATACAAATACCCTTATATTTATTCGGGAGTTTAACTTCAACGTTTGTTGATACTGATTCTTTAAAATTGACACTGGCTTTGAAATAAATTAACATTACAAAAACTCATTCTAGATGAACTGTCGTGACACGTGCCCAACAATTACATTAATTTGATGTATAGCTTGCTACTAAGAAATACCTTCAACTAAGAATTTGACAGCGGAAGCATAAGAGAGGCCGTTTGGGAAAACTTGCAATTGCATTTGAAAGTTATATTATGCTTTGATAAGCTGTAAAATGCACGAAATTTGTTTTGGCTGTTTCTTTTCGACTGTCCTTTTGTAATCCTGTTTATTTTTATTAATTGGATTTAATGAATAAAATTTAATTATTTGTTTTTAAATAAGCAGATTGGTTATTTTTAGTTGAACTAGGAAATTATATTTATTTTTAAGTAACTAAAAGTATTTAGAAAAGTTAAGTAGATAAAAAATATCAACGCATTTAAGACACAGCAAGCCATAAATAATTAAATATAAACAATTTTATTAATACAGTCTAAATTACGTTTTAAATAAACACAACCACAAGTATTATTTTAAAGTCAAACTATTTATTTCTCATGTAAATTTACACAAATTTAATACAGTACAAAATATTAGAAAAATACCTAGATACGAAATGTCTAGTAAGATCTAGAAAATTAAGTAAACTCAATATTAACTGTACAAATAAAAACAACACTTAAACTAACTCCCATTATACGATACCTAATAAAATTAATTAATTAAAAAATACTTTATTATATATAACATTCATATTTGTAAAATAGTCTAAAACGCAATTTATTCTTTTTAACGAATTTTTAAAATTTTTCGAGATATTGATTGTAATAACCATTGTCATGTTAAATATATCCAGAAATACACTCTTTTCTATCATCAGTGGTGTGTTAGGGGTCAAGCACATCACTATATGATTTTAACACATTGTTATAAATTGTTCGAGATACCATGACAGATGCACTAATTTGTTTAAGTGTTGCAAATATGATTATGGAATTGTAGTAGAGTATATTGGAAGAATAAAAATGTTTTATTCAAAAGAGTAGTTCGATCAGGAAAACCAAAATTAAATTTCTTATTATTATGTAAAATGTAAAAACAACTACTATAGTAGTATAACAAGATTATTTTAAAACATTCTTAAGGTAATTTTTACGTTTTCGCCTAACAAAATATTACATGAAATGTTACGCTACTGTGTTTTTTATATACGACCTAGTTCCTACCTCATCTGTTTGACACTTTAACAATTATGATTTTCATTATAATAACAATTAGTTTTGCCTTTAAATCGGGTTTAAAAGTGTCTAGTAATTTCTTTACTTACGAGAATACAAATGCACTTATCGAGGGAATGAAATTCCTTTCTCCCTTGTACTTTTAATACGGGTCGACCGCACGCACACACCGACCGTTTTTAGTATTCAGAACAACTCAAGCCACCAAAAATGTGTTTGTTACGTTTTATAACACAAAACATAACTTATCAATCAACTTTTATATTAATTTGATGTAAATTTTATTTATAAACCGTTAAAACTAAAGCTTATATTTGCAAAAGCGACGGTTTGACAATAGACGTCAACAGACTAAAATGTAAACATCAGAAAATGAAGGTCCCAAAAATGACGTAGTTCCGTCAATATCCTATACCCATATTAAAATAATGCATAGGGCTCTTTCCTGTTGTCTATTTATTCAAAGGTCCCAGAGGTGCGGGATCGATCCCCGCTCGTACCATAACTTTTTCACAGTTTAAAACTAAAACTGATAAAATACCTCTAGTAAAACTGTGTTACTAATTCAATATGGTGGAAAAAATGACGTCCTAATACTACTTAGCCAATTGGATTCAAATTTTGACCAAAAATTAAGGATCATATGGGGATGATCTGGTAATATTTTGGCAAAAATCCAATATGGCGGAACAATATTAAAAAAATGCTGATGGACAGGTGTATTATTTAGGGTTAAGATCCAGTAAAAGAACAAGTCTTTTTTTAAGTTGTCGACGTTTTGCAGCTCTATTATTGCATCCTCGGGACACAGACATAGATACTATATCTTGCATGAAACCCATCTATCAGTTTTTATCTACTCCGTTGGTCCGCAGATATTTCCCAGATATTAAATTTCTAAATGGTTTTCGTTAACGATCCTCTTGTAATTTTAGAATGGTGTATTATTTGGGGTTAGGATCTAAGAGAAAAAGAAAAACTTTTTAAATTGTCGACGTTTCGCACATTTATTGTTGCATCCTCAGGACACATAGATTTTATATCCTGCATGAAAGCCATATTATCAGTCTTTAACCTACTACGTTGGTCCACACATATTTTATAGTATTAAGTTTCTAAATGGTTTTCATAAACGATCCTCTGGTTTTTGTGTTAGAGAGGCGTATTATTCGTGGTTAGGATCCAGTGAAAAAAAAACTCTTTTTTTAAATTGTCGACGTTTCGAAACTGTTGCATCCTCAGGATATATCTAGATTTATATACAGCATGAAACCCATATTTATATACAGCATGAAACCCATATCAGTCTTTATCTACTCAATTGTTCCGCAGATATTTCCTAACCCCAAATAATACACCACTTTAACACAACAACAAGAGGAATATTAACAAAAACCATTTAGAAACTTAATATCTGGGAAATATCTGCTAACCAACGCAGTAGGTAAAGACTAATAATATGGGTTTCATGCAAGATTTATCAGAAAGAGAAAATTTATATATGTATCTTTTCTTGTAGTAGGTTGAGTCCCATATACCAAATCTGTGTACCTTAAGTAATTTTCAGTAATTTTAAATATATTTGTTGTTACTTGTTAGATCATTTCGTCATTTCCTTTTTGTTTGTTTTATGGCTCCACAAGTAGAGCACAAAAAGCACTTTTTTTCGACACCAAGTCGAATAGAATCGGTTCATCCATAACATATATATATATATATATATATATATATATATATATATATATATATATATATATATATAATAGACAAAAATGGTCTCAAGCAAATAAGTGAGTAATTGGTTGAGGAATACAATGCTCATATTTTCAACGTACCCCAATTATGAAAATTTACGAGAAAATTGGCATTTACATTTTTGTGTTGCTGTTACTCCCTCTAGCGGCCAACTTTCTAACTTGAAAAGAATTTACAGCGATTTTTCTTGGTCCGTTCACCTATAAATATTTTTTCCCTTAAGTTCTGTCATTAACAGTTCCCGAACTACGGGTGAAGTCCTCTATTATTGGACCACCCTGTACAAGAAGTTCATGCATACATACAGGATCTGTAATGATATAGACCGAAATATTTTTTTTAATTTTTATAAATTTGTGTTTATTACATCCTATAGGCATATTAAATTACCAAAAGTAATGTTTAACATGTTAAATATCAGATCTAAAATTAAACTTGATTTCGAAAATTTTTTTAAATAGATCTCACATAATAAAAACAAAATTTGCAAAAAAGTTAAAAAGAAAAACAGAGTATTTTTCCTCTTAACTAGGTACACAAAGGTTATACCTAAGTCTACCAAATAATAAATCAAAAATTTATTTTTTTAATTTTTGTAAACATATATTTATAATTTTATTATAAATAATGTAAAGGCATTTTCATATACCATGTATATAGTTTCGAGTACTCTAAGAATACACTTACGGCCGGTTGCAGAAAGATCAATTAAAGTTTAGAATGTTTAAAGGAATGTCAAATTTGAGAGCGAGTTCTTAGATTTCTATGAGACAAAATTTCTATGCTCGAGGGACACGAGAAAGTCCGAGTGAAACGAGAAATTCTTGGCGAGAAAAGACCACTCTCTTGAATCTCTCGTGTCGGCGGCATCACTAAACGAAACTACTAGAGGCACTTACGAAACACTAATAAACGACGCCTAGTTTGAGTCCATATATTTACACTAACGAAAACAAAATCGGAAAAACTTCGAGGCCTATCTTGACGAACCTGTAATTTGGCATTTATATTTATTTTCGTCGGAATGAACATTTTGGTGCAGCTTTAAGAGGTGGTCGCTAGGAAAGATTATGAGGCAAACTTTACATCTAAGTCTGTCAGGCATCGTGTGCCTAAGCATATGACTTCTAAAGCTCGATGGCAGTAAATAAGATTTTTCACAAATATTACACTTGTATTTTCTGTCAGCTCTGTGACTGTTTTCGTGTGTCTTTAAATAGTCTCGTCTAAATCTTTTATGACAAATATTACATTTTACGTTGTTTGATTCAAAATGTAATGTGTAATGCCTCCGCAATACCGAAGGAAATCGAAAGGTTTTCTGGCAAATATTGCATTTGTTCAATTTAACTACTGCCACAGGGGGATTATTGGGAGTTTGATCCAATAACTTATCTTCCAAGTTGTCTGTCTTCACGTCAACTAAATCTTCACTAGAGAAAGAAGGTTCTTGAATTTCTACTTTATCTTCTTCAACTTTGATATTTGCTATAATGTCATTACATGTGTTATACCTAAAACAAAGATACGTATCAATATTAATAAAATATATTTGGGATTTGCAGAAACATAAAACCCCACCCCTAGAAGAAATACGTCGTATATATTTAATATGAAGTTGGGCGAAAGTGCTAATAAGTTGCTCTTCTTTTGGTCTTTAATTTATTTTCGTTGAGTCGATGACGTTAAGTTAAATTGGATAATTGTCATGTTACTTGTTTGAAATATCCATTCAGCAAAGTTTCCATTCTGCGAGGATTGCATCAAGATTTTGAAAAATCTTTTGATACAATTTTTAAAATCATTAAAAGAATTGTTTTACGTCATAGTGGTTGAGAATTAATAAACTCAAAATGAAGAGTAGAATTGCATAAACAGCGTTATTAAATATAGTGAGGCTTCAGCAGCAGGATGGCTCAATAGAACCATTTTACAGTTGATGTGCTATAAGGAAACTGTCAATGAATCCTATTTTTGGCACTTGTGGGGTTTCTCTCTTATTTTTTAAAGATAAAAAATTGCGGTTTTCGCGACATGTGTTAATTTTTTCTTAAAATTAAGATGGACCCAACAGAAATGTGTTTTGGATTTTGATATACAGGGCATTTTTGAAAATGTTGCATTTTCAGGTGGCCCTCGTATCCCAGCTACCTGATAAATTATCAAAAGAAGCGAAAACTGTACCTTATTTGTTTTTTCCCGTAGAATATCAGTACTGCTTTCAGAATAAGTATACAGGGTTAGGTCAAAAAGTTATTGGACCCTACTTTATTTTTTTTAAATGAGACACCACATAATTATATATATATATATATATATATATATATATATATATATATATATATATATATTAGAAATAATATGGGCTTGACCAAAAAATATATACACGTATGCAGTTATTTTGAAAAACAAGCTCAAAATTCGTTCTATGGTTAAAATGTGTTAAAAACAAAATGCATTGTAAGTAATTATTATAGTAAAAATGCAGTACCTTCAAACATATTTCAAAGAATCTTTTTCAATTCTCAACTCCTAATTATTTATTACAGCATTTAACTTAATTATAATAAAATTATTGAATTTTACTCAAAATAAAACAATAATTAACTATCTTACTTAAAACTTAAGTTAGGAAAAACAAAAGAGAAACAATTTTGAAAAAGCAAAGAGTTTCCAAAGGTGGTTTTCAAAATAGCGGCATTGACTTCTACTGGAAAAGTATATAAGAAACATTTTTCACATTTTCCATAAGTTATCTGATAGTTGAGATACCAGAAATGCCTGAAAATGCAATATTTTTAATTTAGCCCTGTATCTTAAAAACTAAAAGGGCTATGAAAATTTTGCTAAAGGCATCTTTAGTTTTACGAAAAAGTATCACACTGTCGCGAAAACCGCAACTGTCTATCTATAAAAATAATGGAGATACCCCGCAAAAGTACCCAAAATGGGACACCCTGTACATCTAACAAAATCATAAAATCTTGTCTTCTTATTGTTTTTTTTCTTCTGCCTCCCTAGGCGTATTGTACCGGGTATCCCATTTGACAGACGCTACATTTTTGTGAAATTAAAGATGGAGCAGGCAGAATTTTCATAGCCCTTTTGATTTTTGAGATACAAGGCGTTTTTGAAAAAAAAACTCTGAAACCTCCGAAAGAACCTATGAGCGGGAAATCTCTTCAGATAACTACCTCATCCCCATATATCCTAACCTAAGCTTGTCTAGTTTCTATAATCTAAAGTAAATACTCAAGTCGTTAAAAACCCCTTAAGTATTTGTTATTCTTAAAAGTCCTATAAGTTATTGTTTATCTAAAAGACCCAAAAGTACTATACATCTGTTTTTCTAAAGCCGAGTGTTTCACTCCATGTCCAACCCACGAGACCCCCCCCCCCCCACGTACCCTGAGAGCACGCCGGCGAAGAAGCGACCAACGTGACATTATTTATACTAAGATATGGAAAATATAAAAACTGTGTAGATAATTTAAATCAAGTGATTACTGAGAGATAACATTTAACAACTGCAGTTCTATCTGGGTTGTCATTTTTTATGAACAAAAATACGATACACATGTGACTAACATATATGCAAACATTCAAAAAGCTTAAAGATATTGAATTTTAAATTTATTTATCTTATTAACAAAAAGTTTTCCAGGCCGTTAATACAATAAAATTGCAATCGGAACTTCAATTTTCTTATAGGTATATACATGTATTGTAGCAGCACAGCATATCTTTATCTACTGGAATAATATTGAATACTGGAATCATTAAAAGGTCAGAGAAAAAGAAACTGCTTCTCTAGACTTTCGAATCTAAAAGAATTTGGGTTAGGATATAATGCAAACGGAAAGCTATCTAATGCCTTCTAATCCATGAGTTGCACAGGGAAGTTCCACAAGGAATTCCGGATATTTTACCATTCTTTTACCCTTTTGCGAAAGCTATCCCGGTACCCAGGTATCAGTACATCGACTTCATTGAAATAGATGGTTTATCAAAAGTTTTTTTGACCTAGTTAAACATCACTGAACTGCGAGAACTTCTTACTCATTCTTTGATCATCCTTACAGGACATCAGGTTCAGCGGAGAGTATTATTGTCAGGTGAATTCAATTGTATAAAAATGCAGGTTTTTTGTAGCTCTAAAGAACAATGTGGTGAATAAAATAAAATCCAATTTTGGAAGTTCAAAACTTTTAACACTATAGCAATTAGTTTGTTTTTGTCATGATTTTGTCATTGTCTTATCCCTTATTCCCTCATAAAAGGGAAGTATTGTAACCGTGAAAAATCTCCCTCCAAGATTCTTTCAGATCTTTACGCTTCGGGGTACCTAGATGCCTAAAGGCACGTTTTCTCAATTCCGTTGGTCTGTCTGTTGGCGGCATAGCTAAAAAACTACTTGTTCGATGTACTTTCATTCTTAATCAAAAATTAACAGTCATATGGGGATGATCTGGTAATATTTTGGTAAAAATCCAATTTGGCGAAACAAAATGGTGGCCTAGTGAAATGTTAAAAAAATTATTATTAAAAACCTACTTATCCAATTGATCTCAAATTTTGCACACACATCAAGTGTTATGTTGGAATCAAGTGGCAACATTTTGGTACAGATCCAAGATGGCGGAACAAAATAACGACTTAATAAAATATTTAAAAATTCAGCCTCAAAAACAACTTAACGGATTAATTTCAAATTGTGTGCCATAATTAATTGTGGTATAGGGGTCAACTAGTAAAATTGTGGTACTAATTTAAGATGACCGACCAAAATGGCAGCCAAATAAAATATTTGTAAGCATGAAAAAATCCTCCTCTCAGGTTTTACATATCTTCTACATCTATACGTTTGTGGGTCCCTACATGCCAAAAAATATATTTTATTAATTCCGTCGGTCCGTCTGTCGGTTGGTCTGTCCGTTCTGTTTGTCTGTACGCATAGCTTAAAAACTTACCCGATTGACTTCAAATTTTGACCAAATATCAAGGGTCACATAGGGATTACCTGGTAATATTTTCGTAAAAATCCAATATGGCGTAACAAAATGGCGGTCTAGTGAAATGTTAAGAAAATTTTTAAAAAACTAATTATCCAATTTATCTTAAATTTGAAGTAGTATGTTGGAATTAACTGCTAAAATTTTGGTACGAATCCAAGATGGCGAAACAAAATGGCGTCATAATAAAATATTTAAAAATTTGGCATGAAAAAACTACTTAATGGCTTGATTTCAAATTGTGCGCCATAACTAATTGTGTTATAGAGATCAACTAGTAAAATTATGTTACTAATTCAAAATGGCAGAACAAAATAACGGCCAAATAAAATGATTGTAATCGTGAAAAAAACACCTTCTCAGGTTTTACATATCTTCGCGTTTTAGCGTCCCTAGATGCCCGCCCAAAAATGTGTTTTATCAATTCCGTCGTGACGTCTGTCGGTCTGCCTATCTGTCTGTCAGTTCGCGGCAAGCTAAAAAACTACTTACCAGATTGACTTCATATTATAGTCAAAAATTAAGAGTTGTATGGGGATGACCTGGTTACATTCTGATAAAAATCCAATATGGCGGAACAAAATGTCGGTCTAGTGAAACGTTAAAAGTTATTATCTAAAAAAATGATTATCAAATTAGGGACAAAAATGAAGTGCTTCATAAGAATGAACTGGTAACATTTTGATATGAATCCAAGATAGCGAAACAAAATAGCGGCCTAATAAAATATTTAAAAAATCAGCCTGAAAATATTACTAAATAAATTAATTTCAATTTTTGTGCAAGAATTAAGTGTGATATAGAATTAAACGGGTAAAGTTGTGGTACGAATTTAAGATGGTAAAATAAAATGGCGGCAAAATAAAATATTAAAAAATCTTGTTCAACTGACTTTAAATTTTTCAAAAAAGTTAAATTTTAAAACGGGATAAATTGGTACGAAATCAGCATGACGTATCAAAAAGGCGGTATGTGTTAATGTAAAAACTACTTATTAAATTTATTTTAAATAAGGCTTAAAAATCAAGTGTGTCATAGGTAGAAAGAAACTGGTAAAATATTGGTAGGAATCCAACATGATGGAACAAAATGGCGCTCAATAAAAATGTTTGAAAAGACAGTATACAGTGTGTCCCAGATTCGCTTCTCTATACAAGGATCTTGGCTCCTATTATACCTACAGCAAAGGTTAAATGGGGAAAGTTCTAGAGGAAACTTATTGCATTCGATATCCGGCTTCAGATTTACGATCGATCAATTGTTTTTGGAAATATCGGGGAAAAACCGAAAATGGCGGATTTCGTTTTTGGCTAGTATATCCAGAACGGTAAATTTGACAGCTGCCAAAATGTGACATTATTCGGACACATTTTTAAGACAAATAAGATGGCGTATACGTCTTCATTGTTTTTTGTTAAACCGCAACCTGCCTCAACTTTCATTTTTCTAATGGCCGCCATATTGGATTTTTCGATTTTTGGAAAGAGCCTAAAATTTCCAGCCTAGTGATATCTCACAAGTGCATTAAAGATTTTAGTATCATCGAAATATTACACTTCGTAAAGTTAGGTTTCAGTTTTTTCTAAGGAGGCCATGATTTAAAGTAATGTTAGCTCTTAATGCTTTTCTAAGGAGGCCATGACTAATCTGTACCAAAATTGGATTTTGACTTTGACGTTGAGTTAAATAGTTAAAAGTATCAAAGCTGTGTTTTAATAAGTAGTAGGTACGCCTTTATCCCAATAAAATCATAAATCTGACACATAAATTGTCAAAACCTATAGAAAATGGCCGGTATTCCGTATTCAAATGAAGAAAAGGTTGACATGTTAACTCTGTACTTTCAATCATACAGAAACGCCGACGTTACCTCAGCAAGGTATTTGGAGATGTACCCCGAACGACGGCAGCCTCATAAAAACCATGGTGCCTTCGAACAACCTAGAAGCGGATACAATAATAACAACGGAAATCGAGACAGAAACATTTTACAAGCTAACAACGAAAACCCTAGTGCATCGGTAAGAACTGTAGAACAGGAAACTAATGTGCCAAAATCAACAGTACAGAGAGTTTTAAAAAAGAATAAGTACCATCCATACAAACCCATAATAGTACAAGACTTAAGGAAACTGATTTTCCAAGACGACTACAGTTCTGTGAGTGGTATACTAGGGATGTAATGAAAATCCTGATTTTGTAAATCATGTCTTGTGGTCCAGTGAGAGCAGGTTCACGAATTGTGGAGTCTTTAATAGGAACAACCGTCATCATTGGGATGTGCAAAATCCTCACGAAGTGGCAGAGAGACGTCTACAGATCAGATTTGGACGTAACGTTTGGTGTGGTATCATTGGTAAGTTAATCTAACCAATCTTTTTTAAATAGGCACCAAATGATGGTCAAATAATAATCTTTTTTTTTTCGTTTACTTCTTTAATGATATTAAAAGAGTATAATCTAATAAAAAAAAAGTAAAACGTTCTACTCTAGTCAGTCAACTTACTTTTTTGATATTGTATTACATTTTTATTCAATCATTTTGTATTGTAGTTTCGAAGAACCTATAAAAATAGAATTGGGTTCTATAAATTTATTAACACTTTATCTAAATTTTCTGCAGATTTAGCTAATTCTCTAAAATTATTTTGATTGTCTGACTTTAATGATTTATTATTACCCGGGAAGCCTAGTTCTTGAGTTATGAAAAAAATACCATATTAATCAAATGTCGAATTATTTTTCGATTTTCATTATGATTTATAGAAAGGCGTTCAGCTGTATTTCCGAATAATTAAAATTTTAAAGCGCAAGGGGTTTGTTCTTTTGATATTTTATGTTTTATTAAGGCACGGTGTACTTCTTTAAGATTATTATATATACATACATATTATTATGAAATAAATTGATTTAGTATTTCCGAAATTAATATGCAATACCAACAAAATAATTTATTACGGCTATTACTTCCCGCTAACCAAATATGCTTTTCTTTTTCATAATAAAGCTGAATAGGTTTCAACTGTATACAAGCTCATTCATTACGGGATGTTTCGATAATTATTTTTGGAAACAAAATATCTACTTTTTAATAAAGATAATTTTCCCTTTCTAATTTATAGTTTCTAGTACCACCCGGCCGACCCTGCCGCCCTTGACTGTTGGGCACCTATTTATAAATTATTAATCATTTCAGCAAATCGACTTATTGGACCATTTTTGTTTGACTACAACCTAAACGGGTAGAGGTACCTAGAGCTTTTGCGAAACCCGGTTGTACCAGACTTACCAGCTATTCTAACGGAAGATGAATTAAGAAGAACTTGGTTTCAACAAGACGGATGTCCGGCTCACAATACCATTCAAGTCAGGAACTTCTTAAGAGAGCAGTTTGACGAAAGAATAATTTCTTTAAATGGTCCAATATCTTGGCCTCCTAGATCCCCTGACCTGTCGCCCTTGGATTTCTACCTCTGGGGTCACACGAAGAATGAAATCTATGAATTTGATCCCCCTGTAACCATAGAAATCCTGAGACAAAGAGTTCTGGACACATTTAGAAATATTAACCGAAATACACTTACCAGGGTTGTACGAAAAATAGTCACCAATTGTCAAAAATGTCTCGATGCAAATGGAGGTCATTTTGCAGATTTGTAAATTAATATTAGCCACTTACAAAGTAGTTAAAGTTTATTTAGACTTTTTAAGTCGTTATTTACGTTCATGTGGTATTGAAAATAACCTAATTTACGAAGTGTGATATTTTGATAACACGAAAATCTTTAATGCACTTGTGAGATATCACTAGACTGGAAATTTTAGGCTCTTTCCAAAAATCGAAAAATCCAATATGGCGGTCATAAGAAAAAATGAAAGTTGAGGCGGGTTGCGGGTTAACAAAAAACAATGAAGACGTGTCGTATACGCCATCTTATTTGTCTTAAAAATATGTCCGAATAATGTCACATTTTGACAGCTGTCAAAGTTACCGTTCTGGATATACTGGCGAAAAACGAAATCCGCCATTTTCGATTTTTCGCCGATATTTCCCAAACTTATTGATCGATCGTAAATCTGAAGCCAGATATCGAATGCAATAAGTTTTCTCTAAAACTTTTCCTATTTAACCTTTGCTGTAGGTAGGAGCCGAGATCCCTATATAGAAAAGCGAATCTGGGACACACTGTATGTAACACGTATATACTGTTAATATGTACTGAACTAAATGGGGTCACACTTCACTACTCCTAACAAATGGAAAGAAAATCATAACGAGGGAAGTTTTAAAAAATTACCAATGTTTTCGTTTGTGCCCCTTCTTATGATAATCAAAGTAAACCATTGTCTAGAGCGGCTAATACTTTGATAGGTGCCTGCCTGAGAAGACCGTCTGACAGCATCAAAAGGGCTGCTAATACAGGGTAGAAGAAATTGTACCGATACGACCGTAAAAGTAATGCTGCATTCTCTATTCAGATACTGCGAAGGGCGAATACATGTTTCGGTGAGAACGTCTACGAAAACCATCTCTTCCTGACCAAAGCACACAAAGCGAAGATTCATACATAATACTTAGGTCTAAGGCTATTATGATCTGTTAAATCATACAAAAACACATAAACATACACTTGTAAATAAACATGCAATCTAGAGCTTCCCTAAGTAAAGGTGAGAGAAGGGACCTTAAATACACAAATGAAAATTGTACGAATAGCCTATTTTACAAATGTGCAAATAAGTATTTAAATATGTTGTACGAATTGACATAGTGCTACGTTGTAAATGCAATAACTTCTAAACGTTTATGCTAACTCTACCGACTCTTGCTAAAGTTACGCTTTACTACAAAATGGTATATATTACATACCTTTCAGCTGGGTGATTTGGCTGGTCATGTTCTTGGTCTTCTAAATGCATCTTTAACAGGCGATGACTAGGAAAGTTTTTATGACAAACTTCACACTGGCGTCTGTCCGGTATCGTGTGCCTAACCATATGACTTCTAAAGCTCGTTGGCAGTAAATAAGATTTGTCACAAATGTTACACTTATATTGAGTATCAGCTTTGTGACTGTTTTCATGTATCTTTAAATAGTCCTTATATTTAAATTTCTTATGGCAAATTTTACATTTTACGCTGTCTGATGGCAAATGTCCCGTATAATGCCTGCGCAACACTGACGGCCATCGAAAAGTTTTTTGGCAAATATTACATTGGTTCAATCTTGATGCTGAGGCAGGGGGATTGGTCTCTATAATGTCAGCTTGATCCAATAACTGATCTTTAAAGTTTCCTGTTTTTAAGGCCAATAAGTCTTTACTAGAAATAGAAGATTCTTGAATCTCTATTTCTTCCCCTTCAACTTTGATATTAGTTATTATATCTGTATATGCGATATACCTAAAACAATAGTATGGATAATTCTTAGATTACGAGCGAACGCGTTAATGACAAATTTTTGAAGGAATAAAGGTATTGGTTGGAAAAAACGGAAAAAATAATATTAGCAGGGCTGAAAACTAATAGTTTTAAACAGGGTCCTGAGGATATATATCAAGTGATATACCGGCTGTCAACGAATCTATTAGACAGGCCATAACTTTTAAAGTATTTAATGTATCAAAAGAAATTTAGTATAGGTAAATGGTACGTAAAGAGGAGAGTTTCCGCATATTTTTCACTCTCCGGTCACTTCCGGTTTCACCGAAAATGACGCCAGTTTCGATTTTTTAAATGGAACACTCTGTATATTTTTACATTTTTGGATTCCTGAGACAATTCTGAATCAGAACGTGACATTTTAAAACGTTTTTACTCCTACTTGATTGTACGTGTATTTAGAAGTATTACGCCTCAAATGCTGCACAACGTGTTGAGAGAAGCAATTAAATGAGCGGAAATGTGTCGTGAACAAGGAGGAATGCACTTTGAACAACTACAGTGAACTCGAATATTGTGCTTTTATATTCTACAGCGTTATTGAAGTTAGTTGAAGTTATATTTTTGTTTAATACTCTAAACTATTTGTTAGCTAAATATACAGATTTGCACGCCTAAATTTGTTGACGATATCTGAAGACGGGTAGCAGAAAACTGTATAAAAAATGCTGATCCGAGCGTTAGGCACATAGGCGTGCATTCGTAAGTAATCTTGATCAACCAACTGTCCCAATTAAAAATCCTACTGAATATCCAGCATGGATATCCATGGCACACCTGATAAAAGTGAATAATTGATTATCGAGTTTTTTTCTTAGTAATATTTATTTTTCAGCTTATTTTGAATCGCAAACAGTATCGTTAGATTCGCAGATAAATCCTTTTTTCAAAAAGTGCTTGTCTAAAAAGGGTCGTCATTTGAAAAAAATAGTTTAGACACAAAAATTTGATTTGATCAACTTCTTTTGTTCCTAGCTATCAGACTAATCACTAAAACTTAGCGATTGTAATATTCTGTCATCATTTCAGGTCCTTAGATTAATTTGCATCCGGTCATGGCCACCTAGATGCAATTTTAAAAATGGCTATAAAAAAATCAAGTAGGCGTAAAAAGTTTTTAAAATGTCACATCTGATTCAGAATTGTCTCACGAATCCAAAAATGTAAAAATACACATAGGAATCAAAAAATGTAAAAACATACTTTAAAATCAAGCTTTTTTAGCTGAATTCTGATGTTTTTTAGCCCTTTCTTCATTTAGATGATAAATCATCAATTGTTTCAGATTATGTAGAAATAGTATTAACAGAGCCAATCAGTATAAGAATTTATGAGCCAAGAGGAGATGCAAAGATAACAAATCATGATTTCGTAGAAATACACTCTGACTTACATCTGTAAAATATTTTAAGAAGTTCGATGGTTGGTAGGGATAAAAAACACTAGCGCAGGAACTTTTACTGTTAAAAGAATCTAAAATAAGCATGTAAAACACGCGTCCCTTTTTGAAAGTAAAAATTTCGTTTTCTACAATTTTTTTTTAGTTTGGAAATTTATTCTACTAAGAAATTGATTAAAGAGTCCATAACGTAAAACACATGAAAATACGTTTTTAGAGGTAAGAAAAAATATGTTTATTTTTAAAGTGATCAAGTAATGGCTGCTAGGAAATTAGTTTAATTTTAATTTCAATCATGCCGGATCATAAACTGGTTTGGGTTAGTTTTTAAGCAAATATTCCTTGAAATTGGCCACTTTGTAAACATATATTTATCAAATAGCAATAATTTTCAAATGTAGCCCAAATGTAGCAACATTTACTAAATACCAATTTACCATAAAAAATACCTACCTACTTGGTTTGCCTTTAGTACTCGCTAAAAAATGGCTAATCTAAGACCCATGAGTCAACGCAAAAAAATTATACCCCAACTCGGCGTTTTTTTTGTATAAAATGTGGTGGAATATTCAAACTTTTTATTAGACATTTTGTATGGTAAATAATTTATATTTCGTTTTTCTAAATAAATCTTTAGTTTCGTTTAAGTTATATGAATTTGAAAAAGTGGCATTTTTTTTGGCAATATTATAGCCAAAATAAGCGAAATAAAACTATCCAATTTAAGTTCAATTTTGAAACAAAAATATGATAATAAAAGCCATATTTTTTTCTCTCAATTTTTGTTGTCTTAAAAAGTCATAATCTGACATTCTTATATAGCTATTATTACTATAATTAAACTTAAATACTTGCTAAAATACGAGTATGTTTGATTACCATTTGGGAAAAAATGCCTACTTATTGACCATATTCTGACCTCGATTTCTATTGATTAGAAATGTTATATTTTTAGCATTTTAATTGCTATTCTTACTATAATTTAGCTTCATTACCTACTAGAGTATATCTGGTTATGTTGTGGCAATAAAATTGACAGATATTTTTACTTTTTGGCCAATCCAATATTATAAAAAAGTTGGACGTTTAATTACCCCATAAAAGATATTTTTTCGCCAAGTAATTATACTATAGCCTATCTACATTAAAAATTGCTACTTTTAGAGCCAAAAAATCTAATTTGAAGCGAGCTTTCATGGTTAGAAAACAAACCAGGAATCATTTGGTAAAATTTGACAAATCTCTTGTTTTTGTTATTCTTTTATTGCTAACTGTTAGGTAAAAAAGCTCATCAGCTAATTTGTGCTACTTGGGTGGCAAAAGACCCTGATATTATTGCAATCTCATACACGTACTCTAATGAACATAACCTCCAAATAGGCAGATATTTCTACGCAACTAATACACTTTTTCTGCATACTGATCACACTGAGTATAAAAAAAATGATAAATGCATTACCACCCGGATATAATGCTCCCGAAAAAAACGAGGAAGACGTAATTAATGTTCTGGCGTCGATCGAATCCATCAGAATGTTGGGGTTCCAAAAAGCCGGGTACAAAAAATTTCAAGGAAATAAGGTTATAAACCATTTAAATACAGATTGGTGCAACACCTACATCCGGGCGACACACAGCGTCCTATGATTTTCTGTAACTGGTATTTAGAAAAATGGGATACTTATTTTTATAGAAAAGTAATATGGTCCGATGAGGCATATATAAGTAGCGCTGGAGTATTAAATAGGCATAATTCTAGATACTGGTAGACAGGATAGGCTTGGGTTCAATAGCTTTTTTTTCATAATGGGTTCAAAAATAATGTATCGTATATACCAGGGGAGCTTAGATACAGATCGGTATTTCCAAATACTGGAACTTATTCTACCGGAATTACACGATGATCTGCCTTTGGCCTATTTACGCGACATATATTTTCAGCAGGACGGAGCACCTGCTCATAATTCCGATAGAATAAGGCAGTATTTAGAAAATAATTTTCTTGGAAAATGGATAGGGACCAATGGTCCTGTAAGACGGCCGGCAAGATCGTCAGATCTCTCGGTTTTGGATAGCTTCCTGTGGGGTACTAGAAAACAAAATATGTAGGACAAGACATGACACCTTAGCCGATTTAATAAACGCCACAAGAAGGGCATTCAATGAAATGCAATAACGACTGATTAGTATTTTCAATGCATTAAGAAGAATACCGAAATTATGTAGGCTTTGTGTAAGGCAAAATGGACATCATTTCGAGCAATATCTTTACGGTATAGATTTAGTTTTCTGTTTATTTTAGTGAACTTTAGTGATAGGATTAGTTTTTGTTGTTGTTGTTTCTAGTTGCTCTTGAGAGGTATTAGAGGTAGAATTATTAACATGTTCATTTTATTCAATTAATAATACTTTTCAAGATTGATAGATTCGCGGGTTTAGCAGCGAAAAACAAGTTAATAATAATTATTTTTATTATAAAACCGAGTTTTCGGTCCGATTTTGAACCTTCTTCAAGGCAACAGACTAAAATTATAACAATGTAAGATAAATAATGCTATGATAGTTATAACAAATCTACTTACATTTTACATTATAATTATTGAATTATTAAATCGCTAAAATTTGAACATGTCTTGTAAAATAGTATAAAACAAAGATATACAAGGTAATAATTTATTGTAGATTTTTTAAAAAATTCTTGCTACTATAAATAAAATTCGTTTATTTTTTAAGCAATCCCAGCAGACTACCAAAAACTGAGTCTATCTCTAAAAAAATATAAATTACTGTGCGATTCGAAGAGAAAAGTATATACTATTATATATTTTCGAGAAGCTTATTGTGGACTATATAATATATAGGCCTCAATAAGATATAATAATATAAAATAAAAATATTCGGAGGTCCCATTTAAAAAATTATAAATTTGTGTTATATCTCAAAAACGACAGCTCACATAAAAAATCTGATTACGCCATTGGATTCTACGTGAAAAACTGTATCAGAGCCAGTTTTTACCTTGTCGATAAGTTAAACAACAACCGAAATACGAAGGGGGCCCAAAAATGCAATATTTTCAATTTCACACTGTATCTTAAAAACGAAGGGGGCTATGATAATTGTCTTTGGGTCATCTTTCGTTTCACAAAAAATAGCACCATGTCGCGAAAATCGCAACCCTCTATCTTCACTAATAAGAGAGATACACCATAAAAACAACGAAAACGGGACACTCTGTACAAGATATTTTAATTATTGGTGAAATATATTGCAGTTATTTGAAATACATACATTGAATATATAACATAATCAGTCGAAAGAAGTATTCAGATCACTAACACAACTAAAATCTCTTGAATATTCTCCCAAAAAATCATTCTCTCATTTGACATTAAAGCTCACTGAGAGCTACTTACAAATAGAAAAAATGAAAATGATATTAGCCTTATTTGTTCTCTCACTATCCTCTGGAGCCGGTACTAATATAAATTTTTTAGCCTTATTTTTGAAGTTAGCGAAACGTTAAAGAACTTTCTTTTTGAAGCTACTCAAAACCCTGATTTTTTTATTCATTCGTGAGGGCCTTAACGGAGAGCTTTTATTTAATGTTCCTTTATTTCCTGAAAGAGAAATGAGAACACAAAAAATAGAACGAGTCAAACATTTTTTGCACTTGTTGTAAATAATTATTGTCCATCGGATTTCGCAATAAAAAATTTTCGAATTTGAATTGGTCCACCCTATACAGGCTGCTGCAAATTCTAAGCTCACCACTGAGATCTTAGAAACCATAATAGATACAAGGGCGGTTAAATTGGGGTAAAGCTGCACATTTATGTGCCTAACAGCATTCCATTTAGAAACTTTAAATATTCCAAGTAGTTCCTAAATTATGCAAAATTGTTTTTATTTTTTTCTCTTTATTTAATTAGATATTTTCAAATAAATGTCACATCACTGTAGCCATTTTTTCCCTCTACAAAATTATGTTAATAAATTTAAGGTCCGACGTTTCGTCTCCGAGCGGCCATGTTCAAATTCATTTTTTGAACTACGGACCTGGATTTTTATTTGGATAGATGGATAGATACTAAATACAATAATGTATCACACTTGCTCAAAAAATGTTACAGATACATATTTATTATTTAAAGAGATCCTTATACCCATCTCAATTTAACACATTGCTCCTGGCGATTTCCTTTATGATTCATTTTTTGGTTAAGTGTGATAGATCATTGTATTTATGAGATCATAAGCTTCCAAAAAATGAAATAAAAAGTCCAGTTCGGTGTTTCAAAAAATGAAGCTGATGATGCCCGCTCGGAGACGAAACGTCGGATGTTAAATTTAATAACGTAAGTAGATAGAAAAAGTGAGTACAATGATGTGACATTTATTTCAAAATATCTAATTAAATAATCTCAGGAAAAAATAAAAACGTTTTTGCAAAGTTTCTTCTTTCCGGATATCTCCGGAAGTACTCAGAATTTAAAAAGTTTCTCAACAGTATATTGTTAGACACAAATGCACAACTTTAACCATCCTCGTATCTCTTATGGTTTCCAAGATCCCAATGGCTTCGAATTTGCAACAGCCTGTTTATAAATATTACTGCCCTTTATTATTAAATAATTCTTACAGCTTTGCTGTTGTATATCACTCCCAAATCTAACAAAATTTACTAACAAATACCACTGATTATTATTTACGATGAACCGATGCGTACTTACACAGACTGCTATCTTAGCAAAGTGTGACGTAATACAGCAAGTCTAATAATAAAATGCAGCATAATCGGACAGACACTCTTTAGCCTAGTGATTTTAATTTACTGCGTTTTTTTGTAAGGATATGATGACGTTTCGTGATCATATACCAAGAGATTGCAGTTAATTTGGCACTTCACTACGTTCTCTATTAGCAATAAAGAGTTACTGCGTTTTTCGTAGTAACGGGTGACGTTTAACGAACGTGATGAGCTTACTGCAACATTTCTTGGAATATTTTGATAAAAAAAATTTTTTTTTTCAAAAAATAGTTTATTAGACGAAAAATCTTAGTTTCCACAAATCTGACTGTATCTAAATCTCAAAATCACTGAAAATCGACATACTGCGTTTTTTGCTAGGACGGCAGTATATTAAACCAACAATTGAGGTAATATCTTAGTGGAAAGAACATCTTTTCTTTGACCAGATTATAAAACAATTGAGATATATACTTTTTTTACAATAACTGACACTTCAGAAAGTATAGATAAAAGACCTGACACCAATTTAAATTCGTTATCAAAGGTTTTGCTATTTCCGAATAAAATGTCTGTATAAATAAATAGTTCTGTACATTTTTTTCTATTATCAGAAAATTATTAATAATTAAAAATATTAATCTCCTCTCGGTGGCACTAAAAGTGCTGAAACTCTTGACCATGCTATGGTTGCACCGAGCTGTGAATGCGTTATGAATGCTTATCGGAAACATTCATCTTCGGCAGTTTCATTTCAATTTGTCGTTCTTAATCGTAGTTTAATAGGACTACTAGTGAGTACTGTTTTGTTTAATAGCTTTTTCTCGTACAGAAAAAAATGTAATCGCCGTTATTTTTGCAATATAAATACATATACTGAGCTTATTTAGCTCCTATTTTTTATACCAATTGTCTAGGAAATATATGTCAAAAAAACGTGGTTAAAACCCGAATGACAGTGCTAAGTAGAATAACTAATTATTAAAATTACTTTATACGTGATTATTTAAAAAAAAACAATGTTAGATTTTCTCTACCCACATTTTTTATATTTACTTATTTCAATAAAAAGATATATGTGTAATTATTAGTGTTTTATTGATTTATTTAATACGCACATGTTTTCAGCAAATTGTGTCAACTTAGGAACTCTGAGGGGACACAACAATAATGTAATAATAATAATAATAGTAATAATATAATAATGTTTCGTAAAGGACCGGGTCTAGGGGTGTTTCAACACCAAGATATTGCAGTTAATTTGGCACTTCACTGCGTTTTTTATTAGCCATAAAGAGTTACTGCGTTTTTGGTAGCAACGGGTGACTTTTAACGAAAACGATGAGCCTACTGCGAACCTTTTTGGAATATTTTGACAAGAAAAAAATTCAAAATCACTGAAAAAATAGGTTTTAAAATCACTGAAAATCGACATACTGCGTTTTTTGATAGGACGGCAGAATTTTAAACCAACAATTGAGGTAAAAACTTGGTAAAAACATCTTTTCTTTGACCAGATTATAAAACAATCGAGAAATTTTCTTTTTTTACAATGACTGACACTTTAGAAAGTATAGATAAAAGACCTGACACCAATTTAAATTCGTTATCAAAGGTTTTGCTACTTCCAAATAAAATGTCTGTATAAATAAATAGTTGTGTACATTTTTTTCTATTATCAGAAAATTATTAATATTAAAAATATTAATCTGCTCTCGGTGGCACTAAAACTGCTGAAACTCTTGACTATGCTATGGTTGCACCCCGCTGTGAATGCGTTATTTAATTTGTCGTTAATATTATTTGACAAGACTTGACGTTAATGTTGTCCGAGTCTGATGTTCAGCAGGTTTGAGGTTCTGGGTTCGAAACCCAATGAAACAAGGTTAATTTTTTCAGCTCCAATTCTTTGATAATGGCGCCAGAATGGAGAAAAAAATGTCAAAAAAATAGTTTTGAATAAAATTGCCACCGATTTAAGAAAACCCAATCCCATTTATATTCCTAATACTTCCTAAAAATCTGGTCCTTGATACGAGTAAAAAATAAACAAAAATACTATTTTTTTACAGAATATTTATGTATATATATGTAATATATCTAATTTAAATCATTATATGTATCATCAGAAAGTACTTCTTTTTTTACGTTAGCTTGCTGAGCTTTATGGTATCGCAAATGTTTGCTATATGTACTGGCTATTAAAAATTCTTTATCACAATGCTGACATGTAAAAATTCGTTCCTTCGTATGAACATTTTGATGTTCCATCATGGAACATTTCTTTTTAAATTTCCTCTGGCAAATATCGCATTCAAACCATTTTGGAAAGTCTTCGGAATGTGTAAGTAAATGAGACCTCAGGAGGTAAGCTGTTAGAAATACTTTATCATAATGCTCACAAATGTAAAGTTTATCTCCCGTATGAACATTTCGATGCACATTCAAGTCTTTGTTCCGCTTAAATTTTTTGTTGCAAATGTCACATTCAAAATTACAAACATCCGTATGAGTAACTAAATGTTTGGTTAAATTGGACGAGTCCAAAAATGTCTTATTACAAATTTGACAAATAAATAAATTTCTTTTAGTGTGAGAATTTCGATGACGTCTTAGGCCACAATGATGCGCGTATACTTTAGGGCAGATGTTACATTTGTATGATTTCTTCTTTTTTTCTGAAATATTTCTTTCTTTATACTTTCTAAGCGCACCTGCCGGCTTAGCAATATTTACTTCTTGGTAGTTTGACATATAATCATCATCAAGTTCCGAATTAAAACAAAAGATATCAGTTTTTTCTTTAACATTCACTTCTTCTATTTTATGCCTAAAAACGTTTTAATATCAGAATAGCATTGATAAATGGAAAATCTGCGATAAAGCTTTAACTTAAATATTATTAAAAAAATATATTTTACACTTCAAAACCATATTCTAAAACAACTTCATAAAATAGAAAAAAAAAATTACTGTAAATATAATAATACGCCATACTTCAACACTATTTCGTTTTCCCCAGTTTTGTATCTTTGTTATTTCCAAAGCGCCATCAAATAAAACTACTATTTCTCCAAACAGACATCCTTGTATCAGATAATTGTATTGAGCCACCGTAAATTTAATTTATTACTCAATATAAATTATCTAGGTTACCCTGTATATTATTTTTGCAAAAAAGTGGCATTTTGGCTATAGTTTCTTTAGCAGAAACTTTTTTAGAAAGCTTTTCTATCCATTTTGATTTTAGTAGAGCTTTGCCATGAGAGTCATATTTGAAACATAACTTGGAAAAATTACTGGACCAATTGATCTGTGGTATGTTATGTAAAATAGATTCGTTTAGAATGTGAAAATATTCATCAAAATGCTATTTTTTTTAATAAATCTTTTTAGAATATATTTAATTTATGACCAAAGCGACTGACATATGATAGTCATGTGACGGGAGGCATTAAATTCAAAATGACCGACTTAGACATCTCTATATATATATAACACATAGGATTGACCAACTAACGAGGATTAAAAAATGCTGCAATTTGCTGTAATTCCCCTAACAAAAGCTGATAGCAAGCACTATCACATACTATAAATAACATCGATCTATTAACCAGCTTCAACTGATGTTTGAAATATAGCAAGATTTGTAGTCGTTAAGCTACCGTGATAAGACATCACTGGCGATAACAGCTTTAGTATATATGAAAGCACGTCTATATAAAACAGAAATATTCTCAGCTGTGGTCACTTAAGAAATCATGGCTCTTGGGATTAAAGTGTGTCAAAATTTTGACCGTGATAAGACATCACTGGCGATAACAGCTTTAGTATATATGAAAGCACGTCTATATAAAACAGAAATATTCTCAGCTGTGGTCACTTAAGAAATCATGGCTCTTGGGATTAAATCGTGTCCAAAATTTTTCAACGTTTCGCCTGACCGTGATAAGCCATCACTGGCGATAATAGCTTTAGTATATATGAAAGCACGTCTATATAAAACAGAAATATTCTCAGCTGTGGTCACTTAAGAAATCAGAAAATCGTGTCCAAAAAATGAAGTATATATGAAAGCACGTCTATATAAAACAGAAACATTTTCAGCTGTGGTCACTTAAGAGAAAAGTAAAAATGAAGTATTGTAATCGTGAAAAAAATCACTCTCCGAGATTTTTTCAGATCTTTACGTTTCGGGGTCTAGATGCCGGAAAACATGTTATCTCAATTTCATTGATCTGTGTATACGCGACATAGCTTCAAAACTACTTAATCGATTGACTTAAAATTCTGGTCAAAGATTAAAATTCATATGAGGATGGTCTGGTAACATATGGTAAAAATCCAATATGGCGAAACAAAATGGCGGCCTAGTCAAATGTTAAAAACATTATTACTAAAAAACATTAAGGGTTACGTGGGGATGACCTGGTAATATTTTGCTAAAAATTCAATATGGCGAAACAAAATCAATTATCCAATTTACTTCCAATTTTTGTCAAAAATCAAGTGTTACTAGAATCAACCTGGAATACATTATTTAAAATAATATAATATTTAAATAAATCAGTCTAAAAAACCATTTATTAGATTAATTTTAAATTTTGGGTATCCATTAAGTATGACATAGAGACAAACTGGTAAAATTGTGGTACGACTTCAAGACGGTGAAACAAAAAGGCGACCAAATGAAATGTCTAAAAAATGAGTGTAAAAAATTTTCTCATTCAATTGGCTATTATATCTTGCAGCAAAATTGAATGTGATACAAAGATTAACTGGTTCTAATTCAACATGACGGTACAAAATGGCGGTCTTAAAAAATCATTGTAAAAACTACTTGAATTTATTTTAAATTATGCCCAAAAATTAAGTGTGGCATAGGTAGAAACTGGAAAAATATTGGTACTATTCCGACATGGTGTAACAAAATGGTGCGTAACAAAAATGTTTGAAAATACAGTAAAGTAAATGATTATGTGCGAAACAAAATTCGGTTACACTTTACTGCTCCTAATAAAAGGAAAAAAGGTAATTTACCGATTTTTTACATATCTAATATATTTTTTATAGCTCATCTCATTAAAATAAATTTTTAAACATTCGGTGAAATTCTGAATATACTAATATTGAGTGTTTTAGTTGTCAGCAGTTTGTAAAAATTAATTTGTTTAATTTATTCGAACAAGGTAATAACTGATATTATTTTGAATAAAAATATATTCTATATTATTTCTTTAAAAACAGTGAAATCTTTTGTATTTTCTTTATTTATATTAGTTTTTTCTTACGTTTTCACAAATGAAAATTCACCATTTTACACTGTAATTAATTAAAAACATTGTATACTACCAATTTCGTATTCGAACCACTACATATTGATACATACGTAACGATTTTGACGACATTAACAAAATTAACGAATACAATAAATGATTACTCGTTACTCGTGTAACGATTAGTAACGAGCATTTAAAAGTACCGTACAGGAAATCTGCATCTCTAATGCTTATAAATTTCAATTGATTCTCTAATTTTCCGTTTATAGAATCCGGAGACCGACACAAGAACTTTGGCTTCTTTTACATTTATGACATGTCCAGTAGAATGTTGGTATTCAGATTTAGCAGATTGTACAATTTGTTTCTTTCCAGTATATCGTTCATACTCCTCAAGCCAAATGGATATACACTATCCAGTTTCTCCAATATAGACATCACCACCGGAATAAGGAATTGCATATACTCCTTCCTTTTGGAAATGAATAATGTCCTTTCGGTGAACACAGGTGGGGTATAGACACCGTCCTAAATCTCTCCGAGCTGATTCACTGTTTCGATCTCGTGAAGTAAAGATCCCTGAAAATGCCTCGATCAATGAAAGGCGAAACGTTGAAAATTTGACACAATCTAATCTCAAGAAACATGATTTCTTAAATACCTCTATAGTTTTTGCGTCGTTTTAATCACCAGATTTAAACATCGACATGAGGGTAGAAAACTTTCAAATTTCAGGAAAGGAACCTAGTAACGCATCTTTGAAAAATTATACATAGAAACTTAAAGCATATTTTTAATCGGATAGTGGGGATAGGATTAATTGATTACTTTCCGCAGTTACGTACAAATGACCAAAAGTATTTGATGTATTCTGGAATAAGCAATGCTGTTTGTGTGATATATGAAAGAATAACACATATTAATTCGAAATTTAACCTCTGACTAAATAGTCAGCTTGTTGGCTCATTTTATATTTTTTGTAAAGCGATTTTATTGATCATAAACTTTTTTAATGATAGGCCAAACTATTTTGGATATTTACAGTCAACTTGGATCTTTTGGGGGAACAGTCAACTAAGATTTTCTTCGGGGAAAACATGCTTTTAATATCCTGAACCTCAAGGAAGCATTCAACTATTTTGTTTATGTCAGACTCAATAATAAGAAAGAACAGTTGGACTGCTAGTAAAAAAAATATTTAGATTGAGAAACTTTGCCCAATAAAACTGATAAAAACTTGGTTGTATTTTTTTTATCGAAAGAACATATTAAATTTCATATTTTATTTTAATTGCTACATAAAATTGAATAAATAAGTTAAACTCATGTCGAGGATGGACGAAAGGCTACTTGTGCACTTGTGAAAATCAAAGCATCGATTATTCAGTCGCAACATTTATTTACTTATTATTACGGGCGTAAAAATAAAGCTATCACACAAGCTGTTTCGACAGAATCTATTTCATAATATACTGTGCTTTCGGTCGTAAGAACCCGTCATTTTGTTTCTATCGCGATTTTGAAATTGCTGCTATATATAAAAATTGAAAGAACTATACTAGCGCAAGAACAACAGAGTTCGAATCCCAGGAAAGGATTTTTTTTTGTAACTCTAATAATTATCTGATAATATCCCACTCCCCATAATGGCAAAACATATAACTAACAGTTCTAAAAATTATGTTCCGTTGAATGAAATTAGAAATCCTTCTTAGGCTACTATAGTACAGGAAAAGATTTTGATCTTAAGATATAGGTAGAAAATAAATTAAAAATAATATTTTTGGTAAAATATTTATTGGTGTAATATATCTCTAACTTAAATCAGATGTGTCATTTAAATCATTAGATGTGTCATGTAATTCATTAGATGTGCCCTCTTTACCCTCAGCTTGCTGAACTTTATGGTAATTTAAATGTCTTTTAAAGGTATTGATTACTAAAAATTCTCTGTCGCAATACTGACATATAAAAATACGTTCCTTTGTATGAACATTTCGATGTTCCGTCATTGTACGTTTCTTTTTAAACTTCCTATGGCAAATGTCGCATTCAAAGTCTTTTGGAAGGTCATCGGAATGTATAACTAAGTGAGCCCTCAAAAGATAAGGTGTAAGAAACACTTTATCGCAGTGTTCACATACATACAGTTTATCTCCCGTATGAACATTTCGATGCACATTTAGATCTTTGTTCCGCTTAAACTTTTTTTTGCAAATGTCACATTCAAAATTACAGGCATCCGAATGAATAACCAAATGTTTGGTTAACTCTGACGAGGTCAAAAATGGCTTACTACAAATCTGACAAGTAAGCAAGTCTTTTTTGGTGTGCCAATTTCGATGACGTTTTAAGCCATATGCACGTGTATATGCTCTAAAACAGATGTTACATTCATATTTCTTCTTCGCTTTTGAAACATTTTTTTCCTTATGGTTGCTGAGCATATCGTCCGACTCAGAAATACTTGCTTCTTGGCAGTCTAACATATAATCATTATCAAGTTCTGAATTAAAATAAAAAACATCAGTTTCTTGTTTAACATTTACCTCTTCTATTGTATGCCTAAAAAAGTTTTATTTTCAGAATTGCATAGGCAAATAAGTGATTTGCGAGAAATAATACCTAGTTTTAACTTAGGGATTGTTAGAAACACTTGCGTTTTACTCTTTAAAATAGCTATTTATGATAATCGTGTACAAAATGCCTTTTTAAAGCCCGCATATTCATTCATATGACTGTCAGCTGAAGGGCTCAATCTATGGTTCTCAGACCATTTAATTTTAGTAAAGATAATCCTCTTTACAAGTAGTTCATGGCAAGATTAATGGAATTCAAATATATGCGTGTATCCTACATTATTTTTAATAAAATACCTTACTTATATATACTTACTTTAATTAGACCAAGTGATGAAAAGTCGGTTGGTAATAGATCAATGTATCGAACGCATACAAGTTTATTTTACTAAAAGTGGTAGATTGTATGTTTTGCAAGTAGTTCGAAGAAGGATCAGTGAAACTGAAATATATACTTTTATCTTATTTTATGATTAACAAAACACAAACTACCAATTTTAGTAACACTAAGTGTTTCAAAGTCAGTTGGTAGTAACTATCTATTAATCTCATTTCACTAAAGGTGGTAGAGTGTGTGTGTTTTTGCAAGTACACTTTTATCCTATTTTACGTTTAACAAAACACAATCTAATAACTTTAGTTAGACTAACTGATAAAAAGTCAGTTAGTAATGCCTCTATCAATCGCTCGCACACGATTTTTTTTCCCCAAAGGTGGTAGATTGTTATGATAGCTATTTATACAGGGTGTAATTTAATTGATGGCTGAAAATGCAGGATATGATTTCTTAGCTTATTTAAGAAAGAAAGATTCATATGAACATACGTCCTGAACCTCTCAACTTTTGAGCTACTACTTTAATACTGTTCTTAGTATTTTCATAAAATTTGGCACGCACTTACTAAGTACCAATAGGCATTTTTTGATGTAGAAGATTTTTTAATATTTCTACTAGTAGCGTCCGTACGGGACTCGGTACGGGATGTAGACTGAATTTTTCTAAAAAAATACGGTTCGGTACTGTTTTTTCCGGAAATGAAATTTTTTGAGATCCACATTTATTTTGCAACAAAGTTAAATTCTTGGCATTTTTTCGTCCGACAAACTGTTTTGGCGTAAAAGAATAAAAAAAATTTTCATGCATGGCAAAATTCCTAAAATCTAATGGTAATGAAAAATTCGTTTTCGACTCAATACTCGAAATAATACTTACTAATAAATTTTTTGTATTAAACTTGAATTGTAGTAGTGGCAATTTTAATCGATTGATTTTAATTTAATAAAAATTAGACAAAAACACATCTTACCTACAAACTGCCACATGAGATTTTAGCGATTTTGCAATGCATGAAAACTAAAAAAAATCTTACAACTTCTATGCATAAAATAAACTAATATTCAATTTAATTAACAATGAAAACTCTTTCTCTAGAATAAGGCTTCAATTATAATGGATTGGCGAACTCTTTCAAAAATTCCGAGAGTATGATTTTACAAGAAAGTAAATTTTTTTGCCTTAGTTCTTCTACAGTTTGAACCGGTATAGTATAAACTAAAGTCTTGAGATGCCCCCACAAAAAATAGTCTAAACTATTTAAATCAGGGGACCTGGGAGGCCAAGCTTGAGTTCCTCCACGTCCAATCCAGTGATTGGTAAAAGCCTCATTTAGAAATTTCCTACCATGAATGTTAAAATGTGCAGGAGCACCATCATGCATGTACCGCATTTCTTCTTTAAAATAAAAGAGGTACATCCTCGAGCAAAATTGGCAAATCGTTTTCAAGAAAGTGGCGGTAGGATAGTGTATCCAGTCGTCCTGGAAGGAAGAACAGTCCCATGAGGAAATGTTCAACTATTCCAGCCATTCATTCACAGAAAACTGCTCCTGATGATGGGCCTCAGTAATTGCGTGGTTTTCTTCCGCCCATAGATGATTATTATGAAAATTTCGAATGGAACTGCGGAAAAAATTAGCTTCATCAGTAAAGAGTATTTTGTTATCAAATTAAGGATTTTCAGCAAGTTTTTCTAAAAACCATCGGCAGAAATTCAAACGCATAAGAAAATCACGCGACGGTAGTGCTTGAACCCTTTGAATATGATATGGGTATAGTAAATTGTCAACAAGTATTTTCCAAATAAGAAAATGGGAAACATTTAGCATTACAGCAATTTTTCTAGTACTTGTTTCTGGATGTTCCTCAATTGTGTTCAAAACAGCTTCCTCTAATTCTGGGTTTCTCACCTTGCGATGTGGCCCTTTGGAACTATTGTCATTGCTAAGACTCCCAAATTTTCATGTAGTCTTCTGTGTATTCTTGAAAACATTCTGGCATCGTGAATGATACGATTTGGATACGGCTTTTGATATAACCGCCTAGCCATAAACGCATTCCCGTTAGCAAGTCCGTAGGTGAAATGCATATCTGCTAACTCGGAATTTGTAAATCTTAACATAGTTTACTTATTTTCTTTTTATTATTGATTAAAGAAATTTTCACAATGTAAAAAACTGCAACTTTTATGAATACTTGTCAAAATAAGACCGCAACGTAATTGATCAAATGTCATTATTTTAGAAACAAAAGAAGGGCTGGTGGCCTACTAGTTTAAAATAATTTCATTATACCACAAATGCATGAAAACAATTTTTATTTTTTACGCGAAAATCGTGCGTCGGACGAAAAAAAGTTAACAAATTAAATTTGTCGCAAAATAAATGAGGATTTAAAAAATAATTTTTAATTCCGGAAAAAGCAGTGGCGTACCATACTTAAAAAAAATCTCCAGTCTACATTGCGTACGGACGCCACTGGTAAATTATAAAAAAATCTTCTACATCAAAAATGCCTATTGGGGTTTAGTAGATGCGTGCCAAATTTTATGAAAATACTAAGAACAGTATTAAAGTTATGATAAGGAAACGAATTTTTTCTTAAAACTTTAACACCCTGCCTTCAATTAAATTACACCCTGTATACCTAGTTACAAAAAGAGAGTATTTTTTGCACTTGCAAATTTCTTAAAATCTTACGAAACTTAAAGTGCTCTACTTTTATATTTTTACTGTTATTAATAAAATTCAAATTTTCTCTTTTATGAAACACCCTGCAATTATTAAAAAAATACTATATTTAACTCACATACTCCTATAAAAATATTTGAATTAGGGATCACGTGAGGTATAAAATATTTGGGTTGTGTAAGTTTTTTAAAAATCTTTATCCATAGGTTTATCTTGGGGTTTATTCTCTTTCTCTATTAGTAAGGTTCGGGCAAGTTTACGATTGGCTGCCTTTTTAAATTAGGTAATTGTTATTTTAATGATAAATTAAGGCTAAAAAGACCTTTTAAAAGACGTACCACTAGGCCCCCTTTCCCAGTTTTTTTTTAATGGCACCTAGTCACCATTTTGAACATTTAAATTAAAAATATACTTACAAATGGATTATTCAGTATTTATTGAAATGAGTCAATTTTCATATTCGTATCTAATTTGGTTTAGAAAATAAAAGACTAAATTATCACTCAATTTTTGGTACATGATATTTGGTGCTTGAGTTCCGGTGCGACCCTCCAAACATCAACCCTGCGAGGCGCCACTGTTTCTGAGTATAATTGGTCTTTGGTTAAGTCTAATAAAACTTTAGTCGTTCAATCTTGGATGCTTTATTACAAATTGTTGTGACAAATATTATTTCATCGTTTGTTTCACACTAGTGCGAAAAATAAAATACGAACCTAGTGAGAAAAGTAAAATACAAGCGCATTGGAAAATATATATGTTTATGATTGTCAGAATTTTTTCTACTCGAAAAGTTTGCAGACAAGATTCCCCGAAATGCAGCCGAAACCTAGTTCTAACAATTCTCTTTTAGCTTATAAGAAATGGAGACAAAATAAAAAGTTTTAAGCGTGTGACAATACACATAATCTTTCAGTTTATAAAGTTGCATAGTTTTTGGAGGAGGACCTGTTGCATACGTTCTCGACTTGTTGCACCATGAGAGATGTTGGTCAAACGTAATACCCAGAAATCTAACTGAATCTTGCTGTACAAGACTTGATGTTCCGTCCTTAACCAATAAGCTTCTGTCCCGGGGCACGCTTAGTGTTGTGGAAATACCAAAGTTGGTTTTTGCATTATTTAAACAATGTCCATTTGCCGAATATCAGACAGCAATGTCTTTAACACATTGCTGTCTGATATTCGTCACAACACGATATTCGATAACACAGTCACAAACTCATTTGCTCGTATGCAGAGGTTTTCATAATTGTCACTATTAACAACTACGGAAGTGTCGTCTGCAAAGAGTGCACAATAGTTGTTAGTGACAGTCAGAGGAACATCACTTTAAATAAAAGGAAGAGAATGGGTCCCAAGACACTGCCCTGAAGTACTCCAGTTCTAACATTCGTCCCATCAGAGACACCAGACAGCTTGACTGCCTGTGTACGTCCCGATAAGTACGTCTTTATCCGATTATATGCAGGTCATCTTATACCATAATAAAATAATTTATTAAGGAGTTTTTGTGGTTAATGGTGTCAAAGGTCATTGTGAAATCATAAAAAATACTTACTGATTTTAGCCAGTTATTGAAGTTATTTGACATTTTTAAGTAGAAAGGGAGGATGGCATCTATGGTTGAACGCCCAATCCTAAATTCAAATCGTCTACATGTCAAGATGTTCATGCAATCAAAAAAATTCACTAGCCTTTTACGAAAGGCTTTGTCAAATATTTTTGAGAACACAGAAGTGCATATGGGTCTATAATTTTCAACCACTGCAACCTTTTTTTATGGACAGGCACCACAATGGCTCTTTTTAGTTGTTTAGGAAAATATCCGTGATCGAGGGAGGTATTTACTAATGCTAGGAGCACACTCACCAATTAGTTTGCGAGGTAAACCCCACATGATATTTTTGTTGCTACGGGATTCAATATTTCCTGAACTTCAATTTCTGTGAATGGGGTGAGAAACATTGACTCGGAGACTGCATTATTTGTAACATTTAGGAAAGTAACATCTGTATCTAATTCACTGTTTTTTGCAAGTTTATGAACAGACTCAATGAAAAAGAATGGTTAAATTCTATTCTGTCCATAAAAATAAAAAAGATGATGTAATCCGACAATTGCTTTTTTTGTTTTTTTTTTGACCTATTTGTTTTGATCGGATAAGGGAACGACATATTAAATAAACCGTAAAATGTAAAGAAGTACGAAAATTTGTTTTACAGATCTAGTGACGGTAAACTGGTAAGCCACAGTTCTTTTAATACAAGTGTTTGAAATGCTGAGTATTTTCTTGAGAATAGTGCCCGATGGGGTACCCTCTATGGAAAACCCTTCAAAAGTATACAACCTGGGCTTTATAGTCGGAGAAATTTAAGTCGTGTATTGTTTTTGTAAGAGTTGTGTTGACATTTGAAAATATATTGTCTAGTAATGTGTAGTATGTCTAGTAATTCTGCAATCTAGAAGGTTCAATGTTTACGTTAGTCCATATGAGCTAAATATTTACAATGTTCTGTGTTCTCACAGTGGAAAAATAGTTCTAGCTGTGGAGCTTTGAGCCTGAGACTCCGTGCATTAAGATTGATGATGCATATTTCCTCGTAAATATTTTTGTCTTCTTGGATTTTTATTGGTTTCGTTTTAATACTGTTGGTTTGGTCTCCCCTGAGTATGTCTGGAGGATCCTGAAGCAGTTCACTCTCATCGAAGCATATATTCATACTGCCAATTTCATAGACACAGCAATCTGTCTCATCGCCTCTACTGCTGAAGAATATCCCCTCGAAAAAGTAGCTTTTCGGAAACCAATCATCAGTACAACCCAGAAGACGACATTAACGGTTCTCTAGAGACAACACTATTGTCCATAGTGCCAGCTTCAACCATGTACTCCGTGACTCGATATATATCCAGCCAGATTTACCTTTTCCTTGTGTTCAAGACATCATGAGCCTGCTTGGCATTCAGAAGTGGGCATAAATGTATCAATTAGTGGGATCACTAAAACTGTTTTGTTTTTGATTATTGTATTAAGCTTTATTGTTGACTTTTATTTAGCAGGTGTTGCTGAGTTTTTGAGTGCAAACAAGAAGTTAATTTTGTTTGTGTAGTAGAATTTAACGAATTCTTGACATTAGAGGTCAAGATCCTATCACTATGCCTCAGTACCCGTTCATCAGTAACTTCTTCATTCTCTATAAGAGGAGTTTGCACTTCATAGTTTACAGAGGAAACATGCTGAGTTTCTGATGTACAAGATGAAATGTTCCTCTTATCAATCTGTGTACACAGGACTCTGCCGATATCACAGTTTGTGGTTGTCTAACCCATAACTTCTGAAATGCCTGTGTTGATGAGTCAGTGGTTTTACCGCTCTGGAGAGAACGCAGAATGTTTAATTGTTCATCAAGCTTGTTCTGTTGTTCAATTTCACTGAGAAATTTTTCTTCACTTTCTCCAGCTTTAATCTCCAAGACAATCGATGTTCTTATTCTATTTTTTTTTTTGTTTTTATAGCATTTAAAAACATCGGACATGGTAATTACAATTTAAAAAAACCTATTATATAGTAGTGAATAAAAGAGCCTAATGGTTAAAATTCAAATATTTGCAGTTATTTATATAACAGATAAAAAGGAAAAAAGACTTCTTTTCGCCCTGGGACTTATCAGGACATTTAATATCAGACAGAAACAGGTGGTTCAAAGGAAAAACAGGTTTATACTAGGTTAAATAAGAGGACATTACAGGTAAATAACAATGATTACCCTATTTTTGTTAAAATAAAACACAACTATTTATTGAAATAAAGCACTAATTCCCTATTTTAAACCTGCACCTGCATGTTATCAACTTATGATGATAACACAAGCAAAATAATAAGCGACTTCTAATATTTAAAAGTTAAAAATGTTATAAAACTGGTTCAATGCCCGTAATATTGCTTATATAATATTGATAACACATGGATGATTTCTCGAACCTTTCACAAACAGAACAATATCAAATAGTGCACAAGTTTAAACTGAAAAACAACACGAGAATGACGAATTTCGAGAATTATTTAACGCTGAGCCACACTTAACTGATTTACTTTTTGATAACCTCTTTATTGGTTTATGTGAAAAAGAAATTAAATTTGCAAGTTATTCCTAAAGTTTTAAATTTTCATTTAAAATTATTTTGTTGGAATATACAAACTGATTTCAAATACAGTTATGAATCAATAATTTTTTAAATAAAACACACAGCGTATAGATGAACATTCAAACCATGGTGAATAGGGGCACTTGCTTCAATAGACTATGCAAAAATACATACACGGAAATTTTCTTAAAGCATTTCTTAGCCTTTGGCCTCCGGTTCTTTGCATAAACCCTTGCTGGAATTACAAATAAAGGGGGTCGATCCTGAGCTCTTGGATTGCGTAACGACCGGAAGTCATGTTTTTTGACTTTTATTAAAAAATAGAGGTTCTGACAATTTTGTTTAAGGAAATCATACGTATATAGCTATGTCTAGCTACGTATAGAGTCCGAACGGCTCAAAAAAAAGAAAATCCTTCTTTCTCAAATTTTCGATGAAACAATACATAACCTAAAAAACAACAAATACTACATGACATAAATAGAACATTCATTTAGTGGTCACTAAAAGTATAGCACATTTTAAGTATTTGTATCAAACCAAAGCCCCCTCCAGTAATAAGCCGTAAACTAGAAAAGCTGGCAACGTTTGGGTCGAAAGATTTGTTTAGGTTAGATTACTTTTGATGCTGTTTTTCGTTCATTTTTTGATTTCGATTTTTCTACCTCTTTTCGCTTTTCAGAGGTTTTTCATGACGAAATAGTGTTGCTTTTTATTATGCGATTATTATTAGGTACGTATTAAAACTTTAGCAGTTTTTTGTTCATGAAACTAAACAAAAAAACAAGGTAAGAGAAATACAAACTTGTGATGAGTCTTTTACGAATATTTTAATTTTCGTTTCTAGATGCCAAGACAGTGCTGTGCTGTGTTCCGGGGTTCAAATCCAGTTACCATAGTACACTACTACACTCCAGAAAACCTTTTCATTCCCTGATGAAAATGACCTTTGGCAATTCTGGCTTCAAGCTATTCGTAGAGATTTCACTATTTCCAAATATTCTGTGGTGTGTTGTAAGCACTTCGATGAGAAGGAAGTACAAAGGATTGAAGTTAAAAAAATAAAGAAAGCCTTTTATGAAAATTTCCTTTAAAGCAGCGCAAGCTATTAAAAGGAGCAGTACCCCATATTTTAGAGAATCAACCAAAATATCTTAATACCCTCTTGGTCCCTAAGCGAAGCAACCCTGAAGAAAGAAGACAGACAAAACAAAATTGAGACATTTCTGAAAAATGATTTACTTTTAAGTTTTGACAATCTCTGCGGGGCCCTGAGAGGTGATATTATATTCAGAAATTTTGTTGAAGGAGTGGAATTTTACAATAACGTGTATTTTGTGTGTGTATTTTTCTCTCTTAAACATCTCAGTCTGGAGTTATTCAAGTGACGAAAATGTGAGAGGAATTTCGAATATAATTATTGGTAAAAACGTATATTTAAGGTGGATAATAAGTAGTGATAGAAAAATTAATCGGTGGTCTCAAATTGATTCTTGCCAGGCATATATCTATGAAAAACATTTCTATGGAAAGTCAGTACTTTATAAAGAAAGCATATGAAAACATCCAGGTGACTATAAAAATACTGAGAACAGAAGAAAAGTGAAAATGGAACAATTTTAGAATTAATAGTTGACCAAATACAATTAATTGTGAAAAACAAGAGAAAGTACTATTTGTCCAGTATGCTTTTTTTTTAAATTGTATATAGTCAGTTTTCTTTTGCTTATGACTGTTGCCAGTGTAACTTCACGGCTTATTACTGGAGGGGGCTTTGATCAAACAGAACGATCATTTTAATTATACTTATATAACTACTAGACAGACGTACTTTTTCACAAGATTTTATCAAAATTATGAAGAATATTAGGATATTTTTTGCAATGTGGTTTTTGTTAATTGTTTTTTTAAGGTAATGTATTAGACACAGATGTCTGAAGACAGCGCTGTTTTATCGGAAATTTGAGTATGAAGAAATTGCTTTTGTTTTTACAAAGGTAAACAAATATAGATTCCAGTACATTGCAAAATAACCTGTAAGGCCACTAAACTGTGTATAAGAAACAACTCAAGGGAACGAAAATGTCCAGTATTAAAAAAAAACAAAAATATTTGCAAAAACCGTTATTTTTTTAGTTATTGTAAATTAGGAAGAAAAAAATGTCACGGAAAACTGTACAATAATTTGCATAGAATATGTAAAGAAGCATCCATTGATTTTCATTTGACCCACAGAGAATTTAGGTGCCAAGAAAAATATTCAAATCAGTGCACTAATTTAAAAATAAATGCGTCACATTAATCAGAAATAAGGGATAAGAGCAAGATTCCTTTTAAAAATGCTGTAATTCGGAAAATTTTGGAGTAATCGATGATTAAAAAATAAAATGTTCGTAGCACTTAGAAATAGAGGTTAAATATGTCTTATACAAATACTGGCCTTATATAGAGGGTGCCTCAAGTTTGGAGAAAATTTCCTTTTCTTTCATTTTTACGGCAAGACAATAACGTTACCTACATATAAAATAGAATTGTTATAATAGGCCAAGTCGTTTAATATAATACTTTAACATGGATGATTTTCATAAACAGAACTATATCAAATAGTGCACAAGTTTAAACTGAAAAACCACAAGAAAATTATGAATTTCGGGAGCTAACGTTGTGACACACTTAACTTTCTCGCTTCAATTACACTACGCGCGCACTGTAAATTAGTGTGATTGGCGGGAAAGGTTGCACATTTAAGGTCGTGTGAGGGTGTCTTACAACATTTTGTTAACCTCTGTACTGGTTTATGTAAAAAAAATTAAATATACCTAGTTTTAAATTTTCATTTAAAATTATTTTGTTGGAATATACAAAGTGATTCCTAATACATTTATGAATCAATATTTTTTTAAATAGAACACACATATAAATGAATATGCAAACGATGGTGAATAGAGACACTTGCTTCAAAATGCGCTTGCTAAATTGATATAAAATGCACATAATGTTGTTGGTTCACAGATATGAAACTGACAACACTGGATGTGAAGTATAACTGGACAATTATAGGTTTATTACCACATAATATGCAACAATTTTCTTAATTACAAAATATTGGCGTGACATAAACAAAATATAACTAAAGCAGTAACAATTTTAGTTACAATAATACACTACAACGGATTTTTTTGGAAAACTAGTTTGTTATTATAGTAGTGGAGTCAATCTAAGTATCTGACATTTTCGTGACGCAATTCCTTAGCCTTTCGCCTCGGGTTCTTTGCATAAACACTTGCTGGAATTACAAATAAAGGGGGTCGATCCTGAGCTCTTGGAAAAACTTTTATTAAAGAATAGAGGTTCTGACAATTTTTTAAGGAAATCATACGTATATAGCTATGTCTACGTATAGAGTCCGAACGGAACAAAAAAAAGAAATTCCTCCTTTTTCAAATTTTCGATGAAACAATACATAATCCAATAAACAACAAATACTACATGGCACAAATATAAGATTCATTCAGTGGTCACTAAAAGCATAGCACCTTTTAAGTATTTGTATCAAACAGAACGATCATTTTAATTCTACTTATATAACTACTAGACGTACTTGTTCACAAGATTTTATCAAAATTATGAGGAATATTAGGAAATTCTTTGCAATCTGGTTTTTGTTAATTGTTTTTTTAAGGTTATGTATTAGACACAGATGTCTGAAAACAGCCCAGTTTTATCGGAAATTTGAGTATGAAGAAAATGCTTTTTCTTTTTGTTTCGATCGGACTAATAGGAGCCTTTGCCTGTGCAAATATCCTGTTAAAAATGCTGTAATGCGAAAAAATTTGGTTCGAAAAAATTTGGAGTAATCGATGAATAAAAAATAACAGCTTCGTAGGACTTTGAAATAGAGGGCAAATATGTCTTATACAAATACTGGCCTTATATAGAGGGTGCCCCAAAAACTGAGAAAAGAACGTAGTCCGAATTTTCTCATTAACTGGTATGAAGTTTGGAGAAAATTTCCTTTTCTTTAATTTTTATGGCAGGACAATAACGTTACCTACATATAAAACCGAGTTGTAAAAAAATCAAATGTGTCACTTTTAATGGAACTGAGGGTAGCATGTAAAAAACGTCTTTCCACAAAATTGACAATTACAAGTAAGCTCACTGGCGTGAATTTTTCGATGAACTTTTAAATAATGACGTGTAGTAAACTCTTTACCACATATATCGCACTTATTGACATTTTTCTTCATATGGCTTTTAACGTGACGTTGTAAACTCCAACAATGTGCGTAAGCCTTTTTGCAAAAATTGCATTTGTAGGGTTTCTCGTTACCAATTAAATCACTCTCTTCCTTTATATTCTCTTCCTTTACAACCTTTAAAAGATCATTTTCCAATTTATACCTAAAAAAAAAGAAATATTTAAATTGTGCTTTACACATGAAGTATCGATTTAAAAAAAATCTGGTGCAAAGTATCACATTATATGGTTTTTCTGTCTTTAAGTTTAATTTCCCCATTGAAGACAATTTTTCTGAATTTTAAACACCTTAATTCTAATGATGTCGGCTTTCCTACTCGTTGATTCTGCTAATTCAATCATAAACGAAAATTGAACGTGTTTTTTTTAATCCAAAGGATTATTGCCCAAAATATATAATATTATGAAATTTAAAGACGCTACGCGACGCATGACAAAGCGAAAGCTTAAATTTGTCTTCTGTATGTACTCCAAAGTCAATAAATTAATAAAAAAATATCAAGTCTACGCCAAAATTTAGGTGGTCCCAACACTAGTTGTATTTGTATTTATATATATATATATATATATATATATATATATATATATTACCGTAAATATCTGAAATCCGTAATAACGCGATGTACCGAGTAAAACTGCGAAGTTTCTAAGAGTGTTAGTAATATCGGGTTCTGATCCCATCGCGAAGTGTCTAACGCATTTAGTAAAATACCGACAAAATATTACATATCGGCATTTTACTGAACGATTTAGTTAAAACCGGTTCTTACTGCATGCTAAATGGTAAGAATAAGATAAAATGGTAAGAATAAGTATATTCTGGAACACTTACAGCGCTCTAATTGGTCAAGAGAAAGGCGGTTTCGGTGAAATTGGCTGAATTTTTTATATGTTGTAGTTCTTGATCTCTTGAGCAAACGATACGTTAAAGTTTGTCCAAACCCCATATACAAAACATGGAGAGAACAATATGACACCAAATTAGTATTTTCAACCTATTTAACATATAGTACTTCTCAAAATAAGAGTAAAGTTTTATATGAAAATAGCTCTGCAACTGCTTTATTTTCGAGATGCAAAGTATTGTATTGTAAAGGTTGTTCGCCCTATATCTCGGAACTGAAGGGTTTTTGGTCCTATATTCATATAAAAGTTTTTTCTTATTTTGGGACGTACTATTATAAGTTAAATATATAGAAAAAACTAATTGATGTCATCCTATCTTCTCTATGTATTTTATATAAGGTTTAGGCAAACTTTAACACCGTGTATATTAAAAACTATTTGTAGGATTAGATTGTGCCCATGGTATCTTTTGCTCAGGAGGTCAAGAACTACAACATATAAATAATCACCGAAACCGATTTTCCATAAGGTGTGTGCGTGGTCCTTTGTCCTTTGGTATTGGTTGAAAATGTTTTTGTATTATGCCCTTTAAATAGTAGGCCGGTTTTTTATGAAAACCGTAAACTTGACAACGTCGCCAATACCACCATCTAATGCAGCACGTACCCTGCAGTTTCTTACTGTACTTAACAACGTTTAAGATTTTTTTGAGTATATTTTCCAACTTTCGCCCTGTATAATATTGCATACGTATTTTTTTCTGTTTTTGTATAATTTCTACATTTACTAAGTTTTTGTATAATAGTTTTTATAATAAGCAAAGGCTAAAGTCATTTGTTATAGACGTTGATTGAAAATAGGGTAAAGAGTATGTATTTTCTAGTTCTAATATTATTGTTTCTTACTGATAAAAAACTTAGTTTTTTTATAGATCGCATTTTTACATGCTTGTAAGAACGGGTTACTACGATATTTCTTGAACACTCTTAAAAACGCGTTTTTACTAGTTAGATCGCGATATGACGGATTTCGGCTTTTTACGGTAACATATATATATATATATATATATATATATATATATATATATATATATATATATATATATATATATTAACTTATTAAAATACAAAAATATCAAGTAACTACCTCACTGACTTTAATAATCTGACTTTGAAAAACCAACACCTAGACATAGATGGCTTTAAGAAATTTAATTACAGTAGGAGGGTTTGTTGTTTTTATTAAGAGCAAATGCGACACAAGTGTGGGTCTTAAACTTTTAACATGAAGTGGCTGTCTAGTCATAAGGTAATTGTAATATTTGTTAATTGATAATACGTATTAAAGTTTTTTTTGATATATGATATTGGTTAGAAGGGTGAAAAGCATGTAACGCTAGAAATATGTTTTAAAGAAAATTTTATATATCTGGCTGAGACCAAGGCTATTACATACTTTTTTTTAAAGTCCTATAATTAGGTCCCCCTGAGAAAAATGGACAATTTCTTTAAAAGAAATATTGTGTCTTATGTTAGTTTACATAACCATTTTAGGCTTTAGCAACAGTGCTTTGACTGGGTGCATTATTCCAAACCTGGCAATTTTCAGTGGAGTTAGTATCGAATAACCAATATTGGTGTTAGGAGCTGGAATTCAAATTTATTAAAATCTGTTGCGCCGTCAGTTTTTTTTGCCAAAATAACTATATTTCTTAATATTTTGTTATAAGAAATTATACTTACATTCTTTCAATATCGTTAGTTAATTTTGTCTTGTTGTTTGTGTCCAAACCCATTTCTTCTTCTGATATATTCACGCCATCATCACAAGCATAATTATCAATATATTCAGTTTCGTCTTCGACTTTTATGAACTCAATTTTGATCCTAAAATGAACAATGCCTAAGAAGTGTTAAGCATTGGTAAAAAACAACACAATGATATATTTTTAGGGTTTATTTTAGTAAAATGAATGAATGAATGAATGAATTTCTGCAAAATGTACTAATTGCTTCAAAAACAACCAAGACAATAATTTTATGTAAATAATTTTACGAAAATTAACAAAAGACTGACAAATTCAAAGCTCAGTCCATAAGTAGAGTCTGGTCTTAAACAAAGTGACAAAAAACTTAAACAAAAAAGGGAAGGAAGAGAAGGAGAAAAAGAAAGATACGCGGAAGGAGAGTTACCCCATTTACCTCCCCATATTCACTAAAAATGTTAGACCAGGCCTAGTTGCCATGGTACTTAAAACTCTTAGTTCGCCTGTTATGTTTCGCTTATGTCACTGTCATTTTGTAATTGTGACATTAGACAAATTATTTGTTTAATTTTTGAAAATGTCATCTTAAACCTGTAACTGCCAAGTTAAACCTGGTCTAACCTATCTACGAGCTGGACTATATAATATGGACTTCAAAACGTTCGAAAAAGTTGAAAAAATGCTGATATATCGAAATTGGTTATGGCTATTACGCTACAAGAAATAATAAATAAGGACTAACAATAAAAGCTATAAAAAAAATAACCTCAAAATTCTGAACTACAGTTTTGGGTTCTAGGTTCACTGTCAAGGTACCAGAAAAACGAATCTCAAAAGTATCTAGCTTTCCAGACGTTTCTGAGGAAATTCTACGTCATGTTCAGCAAATAAAAAATACTAAGAGCAGTAAGTTCTTAATATCAGAAATGTCATACTGTTAAATAAAGATAATTGTGCAACATCTTGTTTAGTCAATTTTAATAACACATGGTTATCTTTGCTAAATACTGGAGTAAAAAAAAGAACACCTAAATATAATTCAAATGAATGTACTCAAGGTACTTAATAGTAAGTAATTTTGTCACTTTATTTAAACAATAAACATAACATCTTTAAATTGACATTTAATGACATTCTGTAAGAGATTTGCCATTGATATTAAGATTTTACTGCTCTTAGTATTTTTTACTTCTGGTTGCTGAAGACGGAGGTAGGACCCCAAAGCGTTTCAGTTCGTTCCTCGGGTACCTTTACAGTGGAGCTAGAACTCAAAATTGCAATTTAGATTTTTGGGGTAGTTTTGTTTATTATTAATTATATTGTTAGTTCTTATTTTTTATATCGTTTAGCATAATACCCATAACAATTTTCTTCTTTATCATAATTTCGCCACTACAATTTCGTGGCTATATAAAAGCTTTTATTGTTATTTTTAAGATTATAGATACATTATCATTATATTCCACTTGAAGAAATTCGAACAAAGTAAGCGTATTTGCTTTCATTTTTATTGTTGGAATAAAAGTATACAAGGCTATCATTTTTCATATCAGACGTCTTTAAAGAATTAACAAAATATTTGTTTTAATTATAAAGGGCATTGTTTGTTGAATTCCCTCCATTTCCACTTAACTGATGATTGTTTTTATTTTCTGCTTTTGTGCTTTGTATGGCTCAATTTCTTATACATATTATGTTGTAATATACCATTTTCATTTATTTAAACTGTTAATGACTTAATATCCATTATGTCAGACATATTGGAACATAATAAACTTGATACTTGGATGATTGGAATTTTTATAAATCTCTTCGCAATGAAGTAAATTATGCCATTAAACGTGAAAAGAAAGCCTATTTTCTATATATTTAGTAATGAGGATAAAAACACACTGTGGAGAAAATTGGAAAATTTAAATCTGAACTCTAAAAAGTCTAATAACCACATACCTGATAACCTTTCTGATCCCCCTTTACTTAATAAATTATTTTTCAGCATACCTGCTCAAAATACTGCGGACCAGGCCACTATTGACTATTTTAATAGAAATAAATTTAATGAGCAACTAAATTTTAGGTTTCTGTATACGGATGAGAATGAAATCACTTCTTTCGATTAATTCACAGGTGCAGACGGTATTAGCATCGACTCGTTAATATTATGTTGTTCCATAATACTGCCTATAATTAAACATCTTTTTGATTTCATTATTGCTAGCAGTATCTATCCAGGAATTTGGAAAATGTCTCATGTTATATCAATTCCTAAGATTATTTCTCCAGAAGAGACTAAAGATTTTAGAGCGATTAGCATTCTATGTGCGCTTTCAAAAATATTTGAAAAAATTGTTCAGAGCCAGATTAGAGAGTTTGTTGATAGGAATAATATCTTACCAGAAACTCAATCAGGATTTCCAAAAAACCATAAATGTATGACGACCCTAGCTAAAGTAACTGATGACCACCTAACAGGTATTGATGAAAATATATTGACGATTCTTATTCTTATTGACTATTCTAAGGCTTTTGACTGCATCAGTCACACACTTCTTATTGCTTGGGTATCTGGGCTTCTCAAAAAAGGCTACAGACAGTGAAATTGCGTCAGAATATGTCAAATTTTGCTATGGTAAACAACGGAGTGCCTCAGGGATCCGTTCTAGGACCATCTCTCTTGACCATTTATACTTCTCGGTTCTCTATTGCCCTTCAGCACTGTGCATCACATTTCTACGCCGACGACTCTCAAATTTACTTATGTTGTAATCATATGTGGCATAAGACGACGAGGTCATGTATCTAGTGTGCTTGAAGAATTAAATTGGTTTAATATGGTGAACCGACGTAAACTACCCTCACTAATTTTCTATCATAAGATAATCTCATTAAAAACATCATCTTATCTTTATGAGAAATTAAAATTTCAAGTGATTGCGAACTCTGCCCTTTGTCACATCTGTTTTCTCATCATTAGTTAGAATTGTTACTTATTTTTTTTGTATGTTTCTGACAATAAAAGCATAAATTTTTATTATTATTATTATTATTCCACCCCAATAGTCCTACTAAAGCTTGTCTTACATTTATTTATTTCATTTTTGATGGAACCTTTTATTAACAAAACCTCGGGCTCAGAGTCTCCTCTCTTACATGTGGTAGCGAATATCTTTGTGAAAGCATTTGGAGGTAATGCTTTACCAAAAACAAAACAATGGCTTATATATTTTATTTGGCCTCATGGAAAGGACTCGATTTTTGATCAAGATTCTTTAACATCGGAGACAAATAAGCTGACCGAAGCTCTGAAAGGGAATGGCTATGGCACTAAAAATATTAGCCGTTTAATTAGAAGATATAGTAATCGAGAGGAAAATAGTAAAGCGTCACCTTTAGGTAGAGTTGTTCTTCCCTATGCATATGGCACTATAGACCAAATAGGACGATTACTTTGGCGGTCATACATACCTACAATCTACAATACACATATAAATATTGAACTTTTTTTATAAGTTCAAAACAAAGCGTGATGAAATGGCTCAAAGTAAGATGAATCATCCGTATGTATGACGCTAAGTCGACACTTCGCGCTATTTTGACTACAGTGACAAGTATGAACGGAGGAACATACACTTGACTAAAGTTTCAAAAGGGATTAACTATTGATCTGAAGATATTAGATGTTCAGTTGCAACATATACTATTTATTAAGTAAATAACGAAAATTTTAAATAAAAAACAAATTGAATATCTGTCAGCAAATGGAAGTGAATTTACTTGCAATCCTATTTGCATGTAATATTACAGGATATATTTCAGGCAGGGACCATAATATCTCTGTAGTGACTTGGTTTAAAGGGAAATTCAAAGATATTCACATTTTGTTCAGGCATTTATTTTTTATTTTGCAAATTTATATTACATTACTAAATACTGACTAATAATAACGTATATGCGGTTTAAAAAATAATTATAAAAATTAACCACATTTTAAAGGTACTAACTATAAAAAAAAATGAAAATCCCACACGTGATTAAATATAAATAACAATGATTACAAAGAATTCATAAAACTACAAAAGGAACACTTTAAAATGTCTGTATTTTGTCGTTACTATAATCTCGAAGTAAACGCATAAAAATTCGTAATCTCATAAGATCCTTATACAGTGTGCACTCACATTTCTTAAGTTACCGATTAAATGTTTGTCAATTTTCAAAAATCTATAGTTTTGCTATTTGTCTATATTTTGATTTCAATTTTGAATATGTTTATGATGCACTCTGTTGCTGATGAGAGTACAGAGTGGTAGTACTGTTTTAGCCAGTTATACAAGGCTCGTAAAAATATTTTAAATTTCCCTCGCCGCTGTAGTATAGCAATGTTTTTATGATTTATCCATATCTCTAGATCATTTTTAAACGTTAAAGCTACATGCTTCACTTGATGATAAAATGTATTTCGTTTAACTAACTTTTCTTTGCGTTCCATTTGATTTATAATTTTTGCTCAAAGGTAAATGTATTTATTTAATTCACTTCTATTGTATATACAGTTTGTGGGTACAGCGTAAAAACATTTGATTTAACTTGCTAATGGCAATGCATTATTGATTTCTCAGAAAAGTTTAGTCAAGTAATAAGGATTGTTCAAAAAAATTAAAAAATATGGGTTTGAAAATGAAAAATTAAAAAAAAAATAGGCAATAAAAATTCAGAAACAAAAGTCAAGTAACGTTTTTGTGACCTATTAATTTCTTAACAAACATTATAAAATTTAAGTTCACGTTTTTTAATCTTCTGAATACCCCGTATTACTTGACTTTACGTTTGATCTTAGAAAATAAATTTAAGCACAAAACAAGCAAATTGTTCTCAAGAATAAAAGTATGTATTGTATAGGATAAAAATTTAAAACTAGATATTCGCATGAGAGTCATGAAAAATGAGAAGCACTGCATACAAAGTGCTGCAAAAGTATATTCAAACTTTAAAATTCACTCGAGTTGACAGTTGAGCTTATTTTCGTAATCGATGCTTCTCAATCAACACTCTCGTAACAGTATTTCTTTTATTGTTGCATTTTCTTATAGCAAAAATAAAAAATAGTGGTTAGACTCTCTTCTTGTTATTTAATCGACTAGGATGTAACCGTTTTTAAGCTTTGCGTTGACAGTACTACTCTTATATCCAGTCTTATACTGTGTAGAATTGCCATTGTCATGTCACCCAAAAAAGATAGATATCCAGAAAAAATAAAATATAGATAATAGATGTACCCTAAGGACTAATTACAATGTTTCAAAATTATTTAATAAGTATTTCAGATAAATTAAAATTAAAAAAGTTAACCCGTCTATTCTTACATTCTGACCACTTAGCCAAGAAGACTATAAGCCCAATACGAACTACGACAGACCGAGGATGGTGCTAAAGGAGAAAAGCAACTAATTCAGGATTATTAATCATTAAGATCTATGTGTCTGTCATCCGAATGCATCGTCGACATATAGCGATTTCAATAGGAAACCGAAGCAAATCTTTGAATATAAGCCACTTGATTTACATATCTTCTCGGCGAAAAATACCTTTGATATAAATTGGTACAGATGCTCTATGAAATGTGCTGTTCTTCTGGAAGCTATTTCAAGTGCTCAACTGTCTACAAATTGCGTTATTTCACGCCAGCGACAGTTCGTAGTAAAACTGCAGTACGACGCCTCGGTTTTGACGTGTGACTGAAACACATTTTTAACCGGTCGCGGCACATTCCTGGCCTGGTAGAAGGTCACCAAAGTATCTAATCCTATACAAATATTGTCATTACTCTCCTCAGCGATGTCGCATAGAACTGAAACCTGGTTCAAAGTGGCGTCAATGGTAACCCATCTAGCACTAAAGTAGCTAACTGTTTCCACTACTACTCTTTAAGGGTTTTTACGTATTTATTACTAATATTCCAACTATATATCAATAAGCACTTTCGGTTACACGTTTTTAAATATTATGTATGTATTTGTTACTGTGAATAATACTTTAGAGTTATTTACTATGTAAAGTAATTATATAATTACTACTGCCAAGCAACTACTTACGGAATTGACTCCAAGGTCATCATTTCTTCTCTATGACATAATAGTAATTTTTTAAAGTTACTGTATCTAATCTGTTTACTAAATTACAACTTTTAAGTATCAGTACCTTCCTGAACCTTGTAGCGACTACTGCATTACTTCTAAATTTATTCCTATAAGGTATTACTATAAAGTAAAACTAGTCGTTGCAGAGTAGAAAAAGTTATCGTCTAATGTTACTTTAAACTGGCTATTACCAGTTTATTCTTCGGCTGCATCTTAGAAGTAAGAATTACAGTAATTATTTACTACAAGTGTTTTAAAAGTAAGAATTATAGCAATTATTTACTACAAGTAAACTATTACCTCTTGTAGTTAAGGTTCCGGAGATAGGAGGCGCTGGTACGAGATTCGGTCTATATATAGTGACTTTATAAGAACAGTGGCGATAATAGAAGCCCACCCGCCATATTGATGCCACATTTCTAAAGGTTTAAATGGGCGCACACTTATTACCGTTAGTTTTTCGCAAAATATGACTAAATTAATCTACTTTAACACATTAATATAAGAAAATTGGATCAGCTAAAACGTTAATTAATGAAATTATTATTAATTTCAGTCTACAAAGAGTAATATGCCTCAGAAACAATTCGAAATTTACTTTACTTTACTTTAATCTATTCGTACTATCTAGAGGACACTTACTTTTTCATTTTGATTTTTAGATTTTTAACAAATAACAATGTTTGTGCAAGTGATTAATGACAGTTTTCTCCCAATTTTCCTTAAAATGTGTACTGAAGAAGACCTACAAAATAAAGTTTCTTTTATGCTAATTTTTGAGAGTATTTGCCTCAAATTGGGGTGCTGAATAAAGTAAAACCTGCACTAAAACATAAAACAATATTGTCTTTTACAGCAAAATAAAACCAAAACATAATAATTAGCAATATTTAAAAACTTTTCTTGGAGTAAACTTAAACTTAAGATATTTACGGTCATAGTCATTTACAAATTCAACACTAACACTTTATAATGACAAGCAACACATATCCCCATATGGCCAATGGCTTACAACTTATTGTTAGAATCAATATTCATTTTAATAATCACAAAAACCAATAAAATAATACACTAAAACAAAAAACCTCATAAGAAACCCACTTAGGTAAAAAGTAAACAAAACGATTTTAGCAGCAATATGGCCAAACCAATAAAAAATTGGCTATCCTATTGTCGCCACTGTCCTTATAAAGTCACTGTAATTCTGTCTACAGACATTAAACTCCCTTATATTTGGTCCGAATTTGTCAATCTCAATTACTTGTGCATGTGTTATGTCATCATCTACGTAACAAGTTAATATGGCAATTATGTCACGTCCCATAAGAAAAAAAAGTATCTTTCGTCATTCATCCACATTTTGTAGAAAATTAAAAATATCACAACTGGTTATGTCATACCTGCATAAAGCTGTATTTTAACAATTTTAACAAAAATTAAAAACGAATGAAGGGGTTATAGTTATGACAGATGGCAGAATTATAGTAGTGACTCAAGTATCGCAACTCTCCGCGCTACGACGCTACGCGCACAACGCATTAAAGAACCGGCGGAATGTTCGCAAACCGTAACCGCTTGGTAATAATATACAGTGTGGGATTAAAGGGTAAACTTCGTAGATAACTTTATTCGTACCACATTAGTGTTCAAGACTTCAAAGTAATTGGGTATAAGTGACAGTTGCGTATTTAAAGAATCCAAAACTATAAAAGCGTATGGGGGCAGTCGTAGACACTTGATGTTAAGCACTTTTCTCAGTAAAGAAATGCAGCTAACTTAAAAGTAAAAGTCCAATAGAACGCCATTGTTTATTTTCACCTTTTTAGCTATGATGCTTATTTTTGTGAGTATAAAGATTTAAAATGCATACACATTAAAAATCACGTTAAAAAAAGAATAACTCTTTATAGTAAGATATTTAATGATAATTAGTATTTACACCAAAGTCCAAAATTAAATTTTTGAGATTTATATTGGCTGATATATTTGACCAAAATGTGTTGAAAATTAAAGAATTTTAAAAGTGCTTCCTTTTTTTTGAGACTGTCATCAGCATATTCACTAGAGAAACTGCCTGCGTTTTAATTTTAGGTCCTTAGCATAGCTAGAAAACCAAGTGAAATGCATGTATCCTATCTCAACAACCAATAACGTATTCTATACGCTCTAGACCATTTTCCCAACTTGAGTATTTGTAGTCGTCATAAGTGTTTTGTTTGTATTAAAAAGAACCATACATATTTTTAAAATGGATTAAATAAAGACAGAAATAAGGAAGTAGGTGAATAGTCAAATTCACAGTTACATGTTATTCACGAAATAGTTACCCTAAAATTGTTTCCCATTTTGGTAATGACTACGTAGTCTCAGCTTAAACAGAACGTGGCGACACCAAGTTCCGGTTACTTCATCGAAAATACTTGTGATAACAATGAGGTATTCATAACTAAAAGTACTACTTGGGAAACGCCATAAAGAATGTCACATTTCACACCGTTCCTGGTCGTCTAGGAAAACAAGAAGTGACAAAATTCTACGAAACGTGAGTTTTTGAGTTATTAGAAAGTGCAAAGAGGCGATAAAGACATTTCTGTGTGTCAAGATAGGATTAAGCCTTGGCATGTTTGTCACTTAAACAGAAACTTTTTCCGTCAATTCCTAATATGAATGAAAGAGTCACTGATTAATTTGTCGCTAAGAAAAATAGATGCATTGATTTGATTTTTAAAAGAAATTAAATCATTATTCGTTTATCACAGATTTTATTATGTGGAATGCAGACAATCACGAACAGTGTTTCTTTTTAATGTTATGTTAACTTTGAATATTCGAAACATATTGTATATTGAATAACGCCGACAAGTGTGTTATTTAAATTAGTTAAATTATCTATTATATATTATTTTCGACATAAACTGCAGCCTGCAGTTCTAAAGTCACGAGCTACCCCTGATTATGAATGAGTTCTTTTCTCCTTTAACACCCTATCGTATATAGTTAAAATCCACTAACATATAACTGAATAAATTGAATTGACGTAGTTGATGTTGAGTTCATGGTCTTCGTCTTTCAGTGATTTTTGAGTTCGAGTCGTAGCGAAGGCGAGTTAACTTTTTCAATTTTAATTTAATGAAATTTTCATAATATAATACAGACAATCAAAAATCATCAACAAGGTAAAATAAAAGATTAGATAAGGTTTCCTTAAAAATGATGAACATCCGATTTAATACATTGAGTATAAGTCATTTTTTTTAATGTAGTATATTTTATATTAATTATTAATTATTTTTAAGAAATATTTACCCCCGAACATAAACATTGAATAAGTTAAATTGTCGTAGTTAGTAGAGAGCTCGTGATCTTCATGAATCAGTGGTCAGAGCGCTTGCCTAGAATGCGAGAGGTCTGAGTTCGAATCCCAGCAAAGACACAATTTTAATTTATCTAATTAAAAAAATTTGTAAAGGTAGTCAAAAAGCAACAACAAATTAGTTATAATTATTTTAGTTTACGTCCACAATGTCACTCAATTGAAAGAAGTTTTACGGTTTATTTTTCGACACTGATTAGTGTCATCTTCAGAGCTACAAAGAACAAATCATAACATCAATCAGAAAAATATTGTTCAGCGCATATTTAAAAGTACAACAGAAAAGTGTCCATGTTCACAAATTAAAATGAAGAAAATACATGTACAAAAATAATCACAATCGATATCTAAATTTGTATAAAAACTAGGATTGGTAAACTATATAGAAGCACAATTGCAGAGCACATGCACTAAAGCTACAAACATTTTAAAAGTTTACAAGAACAATTATGAAACGTTAAGTGATTATGAAAATAAAGCGAAAAAATGTGTATATAAAAGGATGATAAAATACACTGGCAGCAAAATTTAGAATACTTACGTACTACTTTACGAGCTAACAATTACCCGACAAATTTAATTAATAGAATACTGAACCGCTATGCCCATTAAAAAATCTTTCATAACCTTTAAGTAAAAAATTAAAATTACCAAATATTGAATTTTCTTTTTATAATATCAGTTGAAGATTTATTCTCAATAATGAATAATATAGATAATATTTAAAGAAATATAAATAAAAAAGGAGAATGAAGCAGTTAATGATAAAAAAGATATTTGTTGTTTAAGTCCAATATATTTCAACCTAATGAAATAAGCAGAGAGCATTTCAAATTTTAACAATCTTCTTTTCCCTATATACATTTTAAACAGAAAAAAACTTGCCTCTGTATATCTATAAAAATATTATTTGCTTACACAGCTATAAATTGCTGATCCAAGGTGCGTACCATAAAATTGAGTATTTAATGGATAGTTGTGTTTTAAACTTGTGTCTTTGACTATGTGTGTTTTGTCAAAACTAAACATTTTATTTACCAAACGTAGCATACGTAATATATTTTATTATGACATTATAATATCACTAAGGGTGTGCCTTTGATAAAAAAAAACAAACAAACCAACAAAACAAAAAATATAAAAAAAACACATTTTAGATTTAATATTATTCATATGACAATTTTAAATTTTAAAACCCTTTAATGTTAGTATGTATAAAATGTTTGTGTCGTTGTATATATTTTTTCGGTGTTTTTTGTTTTGATGAAAAAAATTATTTTTAGAGATCAAGCAAACGTCAATAAAGTCTTGGGAAAGCTCAACACAATAAGTGAAACCTTGACATCATATGAAAAATTGTGTTTTACTATTAACCTAGACCCAAGAAAATAAGGTTTCCAAATATAAATATAAGGTTAACGAAAAATATATATATATATATATATATATATATTTATATATATAAGTTAAGTATTTTCTACCGTACAGAAATTACAAGAGGTTTTATTTCGGATCTAGCGGTCCGTGGGAAAAAAAAAGAAGAAACTCTTTTTATCTTAAGTGCTCAATATTTCGCCAAAGTCAATAAGTTTTAAAAAAATTATTGACTCTACCATCTTGTAAGTAATTTTTAAGTATGTATTGACTATGTATATCTAGGCAAAATTTTATTCTTTTGATTGTCATTATAATGTTATTATTCTAATTGGACCTATTCTTTATAATTTTTGTAGTTGCTCCTGATGAAGCTAATAAACATTGGCGAAATATTGAGCACTTAAGATAAAAAGAGTTTCTTCTTCTTTTTTCCCACGGACCGCTAGACCCGAAAAAAAACCTCCTGTGTCCCGCTTTTCATGAATACACCCTAACACCTCGGTTATTAATAATGCGATTTGATTCGAATTTGGGTGGTGATTGTTTGTTAGAAAAACGAAGTATTTGTCATATTAATTTTTTTTTATTTACCATTGGCGTGCGGTGCTGAGAGGTAAAAAGAGGTTGATTTTTCGGAAAAATGATAATAGAGCTTATTTTAGATGATTTTCTCTATTAGATTTAGAATCAGCATACTCAAAAACCCCTTATTTCGTATTTTCAAAATCTCAGGAGCTTATTTTAGCAGAAAAAAAAATTTATTTAAGTCGATTTTTTTATAAGTTGTTTATTTCTAACAGCGATAACAAAATTACAAATTACATAATTTTAAATTCTGGTCTTTTCAACATAACTACCTTCTAACACAATACACTTTTCAACAATTCTTCTTAACCGTCCATTCACCTTTGGTAAAGTTTGGGGGGTAATTTCCTGACACGCTTGCCTAATTCTAACGCAAAGTTGCTCTCTATTACGCGGCCGAGTAGCATACACTTTATTTTTCAAATGCCCCCACAGAAAAAAATCGCAAGGGGTAATATCCGGCGATCTGGGAGGCCATGGTTCTAAAGGACTATTTCTACCTATCCACTTCATTGGGAAAATTGCATTTAAAAAGTTTCGAACGGTCAGAGAATTATGTGCGGGGGCACCATCTAATTGAACATATAAGTTTTGTCCCTGCGCTAAAGGCAATTCCATGACAAAATCATGAAAATCATTTTGTTAAAAATTTAGAAAACTTTCTCCGTTCAGATTATCCAAGAAAAAAGGGCCAACAATTCGTTCGTTGAATATGCGACACCACACGTTCACTTTTTCACTGTATTGGTTTTAACAATTAATTACCTAGTTGGGATTTTCGATTGCTCAAAACCTACAATTTTGGCTAGATACCACACAGTTTGTCGTAAACGTTGCCTCGTCAGTAAACATTATATTCTTTAAAAAGTTTCTCGTTAAGATAGTGACCTTGCAACCATAAGCAAAACTTAAACCGCCGTTCAAAATCACCATCTAATAGAGTATGTAGAAATTTTGGTTTAAATGCCCTAATTCTATTGCGTTTCAAACACTTCCATTTTTGGTTAAATTCAGTATCCTCGTAACTGCCCTTATGTTACCTTTTGGGTTGTTTCTAAATTTAAGCAACTTTGCGTTAGAATTAAGCAAGCATGTCAGGAAATTACCCCCCAAACTTTACGAAAAGTGAATGGACGGTTAAGAAGAATTGTTGAAAAGTGTATTGTGTTAGAAGGTAGTTATGTTGAAAAGATCAAAATTTAAAATAATGTAATTTGTAATTTTGTTATCGCAGTTAGAAATTATAAAATAATTGACTTAAATACTTTTTTTTCTGCTAAAATAAGCTCTTGATTTTGAAAATACGAATTAAGGGGTACTTGAATATGCTGATTCTAAATCTGATAGAGAGAATCATCTAAAATAAGCCCTAATATCATTTTTCCGAAAAATCAACCCCTTTTTACGTCTCGACACCGCACGCCAATGGTAAATAAAAATATTCAATATGTTAAATACTTCATTTTTCTAACATACAATCACCACCCAAATTTGAATTAAATCGCATTATTAATAACTGAGGTGTTAGGGCGTATTCATGAAAAGCGGGACACACCGTATATATATATATATATATATATATATATATATATATATATATATATATATATATATATATATATATATATATATATATATATATATATATATATATATATATATATATATATATATATATATAAATATATTTTTTTTAACGAATTTTCTTGGGAATTTAAAACGTAAAAGGATAATATACATAGGTTAATACTCTGAACGGGACGTATACGAACAATGAAATAAAATTCACCAGCAGGCTGCATCGTATAAAACATCTGTGGTGTTGTTAGAGAGAAATGTTTTGCTTTTTTTCCCTATTCCTGGAATTCATTTTCAAGAAATAGAGAGAAGAGATATATATATATATATATATATATATACAGTGTGTCCGAAATTGGTTATGACAGTATTGGGATCTCGGAAACCGTGATAGTTACAAAAACGTTTAAATGGAGAAAGTTTTAGACAATTATGTTTGTAATTTAACGCCGTTTTGCTCGCGATTCTATCTTTTTTAGTTTTTGAGATATTTTGAAAAAACTAAAAAACTGCATTTTCGAAAAAGTCCTATAATTTATTTATTTATGAAAATTTTCAAAATCTGTAAGAACATTATTATGGCAACTTTTTACGTAGAGTGCACCTATTAAGTCAGATTTTACATACGACGTTTCGATTTTCTGGAACCATCATCAATTTTGTTTTTTCTTATGGCCGCTGTGTTCGATTTTAACAGTTTTGAAAAGAGTATTTCTTTAGCTTTTCAACGGTGTATCACACTTTGTAATTAGGTTATTACTAAAGATGCAAAAAGTGCGTAGAGAAAATATTTAAACATTTTTTGGAATTATCAAAGTAAAAAATTAAAAATTAATAGTGTTAAAAGGCAATATGTAATTCAACATCCAGTTCTACAAAAAATTAGTAAAAACTACTCAATAACATTGCACAATGTTCACAAATGTTCAAATGACCAGCCGCAGATAACACTAATATCTTTGCTCAAGTAGGCTTTGGTTTTGAAATAATAGAATGCTTTTAATCTGTCAAAAATGCAACGTTTAAGTTTTATTTAACATTCATCGCTGTTTTAATAAAGATTACAATGGCGTTAAACTTTTCTAATGAAGAAATGTTTGATATGTTAGTGTTTTATATTAAAAATGAAAGAAATGCAAACAGGGCCATGGATGTGTATTTTGACACGTCCCCCAAAAACGGCAGCCTGGCAGAACTTATTTTCAAACGCTGGTTAGAAACTTGCTTGAGTTTGGCAGTTTTAATAAGATTCGCACAAAGAAGTATGCAAAAGATAACGAGCAACGCAATAGGCAAATCCTAGAATATTTTAATGAAAATCCGACTTCATCTACAAGAAGAAGCGAAACAGAACTTCAAATTCCAAAATCTACCGTTCATGGCGTCTTAAAAGTAACTAAATATCGTCCTTACAAGCCAGCAATTGTGCAAGGACTTCAACCAGGTGATTTCGAAAGAAGAATTGTTTTTTGTAATTGGTATATCAATAGATGTCGAGAAAATCCCGCTTTTTGCAATAAAGTCATTTGGTCAGATGAGACTCATTTTACAAACTGTGGCATTTTTAATAAAAAAAATCACCATTATTGGGCTATTGAAAATCCGCAACTACGCGATCCACGCAGGCTGCAAGAGCGATTTGGTTTTAATGTGTGGTGCGGGATGCTTGGTAAGATAAACATAGTCTAATTGAATTGCTTATAATTCAATATTTTCCATTACTTTTTAGGAAATCGTCTCATTGGTCCCTTTATTTTTGATCAGACACTGACAGGCCCAAGATACCTTGCCATGTTACAGAATCAAATAGTTCCTGCCATTCGAGAAGCTGTGCCAGATGATCAGTTTAATAGCTTGTGGTTTCAGCAAGACGGTTGTCCTGCACATAACAGCAGGGATGTACAAACCTTTTTAACAACAACTTTTGGTGAAAACGTAATATCCAACAGTGGTCCTGTCCGCTGGCCAGCTAGATCCCCGGATATCACGCCGTTGGATTTTTATTTATGGGGATGTGCGAAAAATGAAATATACGAATTTGACCCCCCAGAAAATAGGCAAGTTCTTGAGCAGCGAACCCGAAATATTCTAGAAAATATAAATAGAAATACCATTCAACGGGTAATCAGAACAGTTGAAAGGAAATGCGGACACTGCATAGAAAAAAACGGTCAACATTTTTAATCCTAGTATTATGTAGCATTTTTTTATTAATTTTATTGAGTAGGTAGTTCATACTGATTTTCTGTTAATTCTTGTAAGGTTAGTACTTTTAAATCGCCATGAATGGTTGACTTCAGAATGTGAAGTTCTGTTTCAATTCTTCTTATGGAAAAAACCAGATTTTCATTAAAATATTCTAATATTTGCCTATTCCATTCCTTGTCATACTTGCATACTTTCTGTTGCAATTCTTAAAATTGGCTAACCCTAGCAAGCTTCTAATCAGTGCAGCGCTTGAAAAGAAGTTCTGTCGACAGTCGTTCTTCCGGGTACATTATGTGCAGTGCACATAGTATTAATGTTACTGAGTAGAACTTACTGATTTTATGCAGAATTTAATGTCCAATTTAAAAATATTGCTATTTGAAACTATTAAATTTTAATTTATATCGATAATTCGAAAAAATGTTTAAACAGTCTTATTTCAAACGCGAAGCCTACTTGGGCAAAGATGTTAGTGTTATATGCGGGTGGTAGTTTGAACATGTGTGAACATTGTGCACGAATCAATTATGTTATTAAGTAGTTATTACTGATTTTTTGTAGAACTGGATGTTAAATTACAATATATTGCTATTTAACACTATTAATTTTTCACTTTTTACTTTGATAATTCCAAAAAACGTTTAAATATTTCCTCTACGCACTTTTTGCACCTTTAGTAATAATCTAATTACAAAGTGCGATACACCGTTGAAAAGCTAAAGAAATACTCTTTTCAAAACTGTTAAAATCGAACACAGCGGCCATAAGAAAAAACAAAATTGATGATGGTTCTAGAAAATCGAAACGTTGTATGTAAAATCTGACTTAATAGGTGCACTCTACGTAAAAAGTTGCCTTAATAATGTTTTTACAGATTTTGAAAATTTTCATAAATAAATAAATTATAGGACTTTTTCGAAAATGCAGTTTTTTGGTTTTTTCAAAATATCTCAAAAACTAAAAAAGATAGAATCGCGAGCATAACGGCGTTAAATTACAAACATAATTGTCTAAAACTTTCTCCATTTAAACCTTTTTGTAACTATCACGGTTTCCGAGATCCCAATACTGTCATAACTAATTTCGGACACACTGTATATATATATATATATATATATATATATATATATATATATATATATATATATATATATATATATATATATATATATATATATATATATATATATATATATATATATATATATATATATATATGTGTGTATCGGGTCAAAAGTTGCTTGAAATAAGGATAATTTATGGGATATAAGGTGTGCGACCGACCACTGTCGTTTTGATCGTCTGTGTATAAATTTGAAGCTGCACAAGCGATGTTGTTTGTTCACTTATTACAATAAAATTCCCGTGTGCCGGGAATAATAACTCTGCAGTCATAATAATCTAGTCTAGTTTATATCCTTTTATATATACATTGGTTTTCGCTTTATTTTCCTGGTCACCTTAACGTTTGTTCTTGTTGGAAACTTTTAAAACGTTTGTAGCTTTAGTGCATGTGCTCTATAATTATGCTTCTATATATTATAAAAATCCTAGTTTTTTTTGTATGTTTAGATATCGATTGTAATAATTTTGTGTACATGTCTTTTCTTTACGATTTTAATTTGTGAACATGTACTTTTCCATTGCACTTTTTAATATGTGTTGAAAAATATTTTTCTGATTGATGTTATGGTTTATTCTTTGTAGCCTTGAAGATGACACTAATCAGTGTTGAAACGTAGGCATTCGATTTGAGTGTTTCAATAAATTGCCAAAAAAGCTGTAAAACTTCTTTGAATCAAATTAATTATACTGCAAAATCGCACTATTGTCAAATTTTATTACACGATGTTTAAAAATTTATAACATAAAAACATCTTCTTTCTCCATACCTTAATACCAAATTTTCCTCAAATGTCACCCCTAGAAATATTTTTCTATTATTACCATATATAATAATATAATTACAAGTACAAGAATTAAAATCGTTTTAAGACATTTTACATTAGTTTACTTCAACACTATGAGTTCTTAGGGAAATGCATAACTATGTTCTATACGTATTGAGGGAACAATAAAGTGTAGTTTCAAATGATTCTCAAGGGTATCGTTAGTTTCATGACTTTTGTGGCAGATATGACAAATGAAACCGGATGAATTGTTATGAGTTTCCAAGTGAGTCTCCAAACTTGCGTGTCCATTGAACAACCGGTCACAGATTAGACATTTTAACCATGTTTCACAAGATTTGATTTTACTCTGACTGCCCGAGTGGATTTTAGTATTAGTGCTGGAGTGAGTCTTAGAATCATTAGTGCCCGAGTTGGTTTTACTATGACTGCTCGAGTGAATTTTTTTATGAGTGCTCGAGTCCGTTTTACTATGAGTACTTGTGTGAGTTTTAATATGAGTGCGCAAATCGAAATAGGACGTAAATGTCTTATCGCAATATTGACAGGGGTATTGTGGAGCTCGCGAATGAGCATTAACATGACGCACACAACTTTCGAAAGAAAAAAAGAATCTAGTGCATGTTTGGCATATATACGCAACCTTTGAGGGATAAGTACTGGCGGAGTCATTTAACTGGTCAGCGTTTTCATTACATTTATCACACTCAAATATTCCCTCAATCAATGTAGTCGACACATTATTATGCGCAACAAATTTACCACATGATCTGCACTCATACACCGTCTTTATACCATGATCATTCAGATGGGCGTCTAGATCACGTTTCTTTCTAAACCGCTTCCTACAGTAGGTGCATTTCAATGGATCGTGTGAATTTAAATGAGTGTTTAAGGAATAAATTGTTAAAAACACTTGATCACAAAATTCGCAATTAAGAAAATTTGTTTCAGCACTTGTCGACGCATTTGTGTTCACTGCTAAATGTTTAAATTCCAAAGGTTCTTGGTTATCTGTATCATCACTATCAGCATCCTCTTTCTTGATGTCGCTAATGAAATCTTCTTCTATTTTTAGTCTAAAATATTGAAGCAAAAAATAAATATATGTTATTTTAACGAAAAAGTGCTAATATTTTAGCCATAACTGCAAGTTTGATAAAGCCTTCAATCGAAGAGCGCAACGCCAGTGTAAAAACCAAAATTTAAAAAAAAAAACAATTTACACCGTTAAAATTTAATGAAAATATAGTCAAGATTGTGAGACTTAGGGTAAAAAAACTCTATTGCATGAGTTACCTTTCCCGTCTTTCACCTTTGTAAATTGGGAAAAACAACCTTTTTTTAAAAATATTATTAGCTCATTGTCTTAACAAGCAACTGGGATCTAAAATTTTAATTGCAAAACCTAGTGAACTAAAAAAACAAATCAATTGATTTAAACTGAAGTTTACTGAAACAAATATTTTTCTTATAAGTGAATTAAATTTGTTTCAAAAATACCAAAACTTATTTTGTTTATTCGTGTTTACCAAATAACTTCCAAACAATTATTTAAGGAATAAAAATGCCATATAGTTTTATTATATAGAATGTTGCTCGTTTCATCTAGTTTTCAAAAATGGGTTATCGAAGTAAAAAAATAGCTCGATTAATAAAATATCCGACATACATGGCATTAATTTGCAGGTATGAAAGGTTTGTATTGACGTGATTATACAATGGATTGAAGCAAATAATAACTGATATAGAGACTTATTCATGGTAGAAGCCATGACAAACTATTGTCAATGGAAAAAGTGAAAAAAAATTAGCTATAAATAATTTTGATAAGGTTTAGAGCCTGAACAGCTTTATTTAAACTGTTCTAAATTTTATTTCACACTATCTAAAATATGCATGTAAAAACAGCGTCACATGAAACCTATAAAAAGTACACTTTTTTATATAGCTTTCTTCCATAATAAAATCTAAATTTAATTGATTATTGATAAAAATTAGTAAATAGATCACTAAGAATATTATGTGTTATAGAATGAGAGTACTATGGAAATGCTTTTGACAATCCTTCCCATTTCGTCGCGACCTAAGATCCGTTTGGCGCACCAAAAAACTACTTAATATTATAAAAAAAAATATTACTACTTTTTTTTGTTTAAAACAAATATAATTACTCCTAAATAAAAACTGATATGCGTCAAATAATCACTAAAATTCCCCAAATACGTTTTTTTTTTAAGAAAAACAAATATTTATTGTTTATGCATTTGTGAAAGCTACTGTGACGCCATTGTTACATACATGTTTTAAATAGCGTCCAGGCTCTAAAAGTTATTAAAGTTATTTTTAGCTAATTTATTTTGCCTTTTTCAATTATAATTATATAATTCAAATAAAAGCATGGAGATATTGGTATATACGATATTTAAGCTAGAATAATCATAAGCTTAACTTAAAATAAACTTCTATTATATCTAATTTTTCATTGTTGGTGTAAGTACCGGTCATACTATTAGATACCTCAAAGAAGGCGAATAATGACAATCAGCTTTCTTTTGTTGCATTATGGCGGCCAGCTGTGATCAAAGCCGCCTATAAAAAAACAGTAATTTTGGTTTTTAGAGTTTAAGGAAAATAATAATCACAATAATCTCGACTTGTTATAGAATATTTAAAAGCTCTTCATGAGCTCTATCACAAAATACAAAAATCCGATATGGTGTCTATAAGAAATTTTAAAATTCGTAATTGTATCTCCAAAACAAGAAGAGCTGGAATTTTAATTTTATCTCAATCAAAGTCTTAATAATGTATTTCTAAAACAACAGCACTAGTACTCGGTGAGCTACAGAGAAAAATGTACGTTTTTAGTTTTTCCTAATTATCTTAAAAACCCGTTCTGTCAAACTTGCACTGTCTTTATTATTTCGGTTTCACAACGTTTCGAATGGTAACTACCTCCAATTGTTTTCAAGTATAAGCTAAATGCTAAGTCTAAAGCTACGGGCGTATGTACAGGGTAAGCCGTTTATCTTGGGACACCTTCTTATATTAGAAACGGTGGGTTTTATGAAAAAACTTTAAATACAAAAGTTTCTTAGATTGACTTGTATTTTTTATTTTTTCTAATTTTGTATAATGAGGATGTTTAGTTTTACGTGGAGAGGTTTGAACTTTATTATTTTAAATGTAACACCCTGTATATTGATAACATTTTAAATAGCTCTCTATGATCACCTCAATGATATATAATAGTATGGGTCTGTGATGCACCGTTTCGTACTTATTGACGTTTATCTCCTATACAAAAAAGATAGTTCATAGATTGGTCTTTCCTGCTGCATAAGAACCAATTGAAAAAGTTAATAGATAAGATTGTTATACCGGTTGAAAATATGACAAAAACTGAAGATAAACGTCAATAGGTCCGAAACGGTGCATCAGACCAATATTATTATATACTAGTCAGATGGTATTTGAGAGAGCTATTTAAAATTCTATTAATATACATGGTGTTGTATTTAAAAAAAAAGTTACCTCTCCACCCAAAACGAAACACCCTGTATATATAAAAATTAAAAAAATGAAAAACACTAGTGAATCCAAGAAACCTGCACTAGTCGTGTGCCTCTTTGAACGAACGACGTTGTATCTGGATGGTGTATGGAACTCCTACTTTCAAGTGAGAGATAGGTTTTACTCAGAAGATGATGGTCTTCCGATGGGGTCACCCCTCGCTCCGGCGGCGGTAGCCAATCTTTATATCGAATGGTTCGAAACGCACGTAATAAATACTGCTCAAATCAAGTCTAAATTTTGGCGTATTAAGTGGATAATACTTTCATTATTTGGACTGGAAATAACAATCATTTGACAAAATTTTTCAATCACTAAAAAAGTATAAGAACATGTATTAAGTTTACAATGGACAAAAGGAAAATTCTTTTTTAGGTTTTCTTGACGTTCTCGTTAAGCGATCTGCAGAGGGCATCAGAATCTCAACCAGGGTTCTATCCATTCTGCAGCAACAAAAGGGGGCATCATAAGAACACTTTAAAATAATCGGATCGATCGGATTACTACAAGGCACTGAGGCAGAAATTAAAAACATAAAAAAAGATCTGTTGCAGAATGGTTATTCCGAAAGACTAATAAGTAAAACTATATCAAAATTACAAAATAGTGCGACACATTCCGATCTACAAGAAACAACATTTCACACAATACCCTATATTAAGGGAATATCTCAAAATATTCGGAAAATAGCCAGAGATTTCAACATCAAAACCGCCTTTAAATCGGCAAACACGTTAAGAAGCCTTCTGACAAAAAGTAAGCCAAAGGACATCGATAAGAAAAAAGAATACATTTACCAAATCCAGTGTGAATGTGGTAACTCCTACATGGGAGAGACAAAACACCCTCTTAGTATAAGAGTCAAAGAGCATTTTAACCATACTTAAAAGTGAGAGACGTTAAAATCGGGCATAGCAAAATATGTCTGGTCAAGCCAAGACCAGATGCAGTGGTCGGAGGCTAAAGCCTAGCGTAGATATTCCAAACATATGGAAGCCGCTTGTAGCTCAAACTGACAACTTCACGACTCAGGAAACCAGGGGGCGGAGTCTTCACGCGTCACCGCACATGACTAGTATATAAGCTCGTAGCTTTAGAGTTAGCAATTAGCTTCACACTTGAAAACGATTGGAGATAGTTACCATTCGAAACGTTGTGAAACCGAAATAATAAAGACAATGAAACTCCGACAGAGCGAGATAATGCATCTTAAAAACCGCAGAAGACAATTTAAATATTCAGTCAAAATGAACCTATCTTTCTAGCTATAATAGTTTTCGGGATAGCATACATCTAAATCCAATTTTCGACACACTGTATATATTTAAAATCGCCTTACTGATAAATCACCATAGTAATCTCTTTCATTTGATACCTATCATGATGAATTATAAAAATATTTATTTTTTTATGTCGTACTACTGCCACAATTTTCATTTTTTCTAAACAAAACCAGCTAAACAAACTCGCGGAATAAAGACGAATCTTTTGATACCTCACTCATGAAAATCGGTTCAATTGTTTTACTTGTGGTTGGTATCAAGTGATAGATACATACATTCACGACTGTTAAATATTGCCCCATCTTGGTATACAGGCTAATATAGGCTGATTCTGTTTTTTATACTTTTTAAGTTCTGTAGTGCGTTATACAGTATGAATGAGCCAAAACAAAAAAAAACAAATTAAAAAATTACTCTAATATATTTCAGTAATTTTATAACACTTCGTTAACTAAATTATTAGTAGTTGAATTTTGTTTCTTTGTTTACTTTGTTTCACTCTAATATATTTTAACATAGTGTATCGTATTCATTTTCTTAAAGCTATTTTTTCGAGGTTTTATCTATTGCATATTTTTTTAAACAAAATCAAGCATATAAATTTAATAATAATGGTTTTTGGTATAGAATCACTGTCCGACGTTTTGACTTTAATCGCAAAGGGCACCTTCAGGGATCCCCCCTCAACCAAAACACTAAATGAAGAGATTCAGGGTTTTATACTCGATTACTTACCTACAATCAATTAAAATATATGGAATTACCCGCTAACTGATAAAAACAAATGGTTTCAGGTAGAGATTTTATAAGGTTCAGTTTGGTTTTAGCAAATAATTTAATTTTTCAAGGTGTGATAAATCATATCGTTTGTCTTTTAAATATAATCTACAATAATTAAAATGAAGCTTTCCTTGACATTAAAATTGTTTGTATTAAATTTAAAAGGTATTTTGTGCCTACATAAAAAGTGATGTGAAATATAAAAATATACGAAATCATGGATCTTGGGATTAACCCGTGTCAAAATTATTATCCCACGTTTCGCTTTCGACTGACGAGACATCTACAGGGATCTTTACTCCAGGAGATCTGAACACATGCAGCAATAAAGATCTCTGAAGATGTCTCGTGCAATCAAAGGCGCAACGTCTGATAGTAATTCCAATTTGACATGGTCTAATCCCTAGAACCATGATTTTGTAATTGACCAACTATATACTCTATAAAATATTTTTTAAATAAGAGAAAAACTTTTTTTTTTTTGATCAAGCATGTAGCAAGATGTTTAGTGCGGGACCGGAAGGTCCAAATCTTCTATATAGTTGTTAAAATAAATAATACCCATTAAAAACAAGACCAGTGTTATTAGGAACAATTAATCAATCATTTTGCTAGAAATTAAAAAAATTCTTTCGTGGATTAAATTGTGTAAAAAAAGAAAAATATTCTCAGATGTCAGAGAGAGCCGAGCATCATGAATGCCCCTCCCGGCACTGTGCCTGTTTATGTGCTTCCTATCTCTCCTTTCGTTTTTTTAGGTAGACATTATATATTTTTAAATGTCAGAAAATGTACCTCCCTTTTTCTTAAATTGGAAAATAAAGTTATCACACATTATGTACAATGACAAAAAGAACATCAAACATTATACGAATGTTATTTTTTTAAATTACATTGTCCGGTCAAACTAAACATGCGTGAAAACTCCTGACAGGTTTTGTTAAAATAAATGGTGAAAGATGGTATTTTCTTCAACGGTCTATTATGGGTGCAACTCCTAATTTAATAGAGATAACATGGCCTAGTTTATTACAATTTTTGATATAAATAAACTGTAAAAATATAAAATATAAATGAAATTTCATTTCTTACCCCTTATCAGAGAAGAACAGACAGAGAAACTTGACATTGTGGATTCCCCATTCACCGATTTGCTCAGATTTTAACCGTTACTGCACCATTCCAGATTGTATTTAGTTCATTACCCTCGTCTCCTGGTGCCTGGTGTCAGATAGGTTTCAACCAAAACCCTTTAATCCCTGTCCCTATTGAAATGTTTAAAAATTTTAATAGATTCTCCTATGTTTAATTCACAGAATACTGAGATGGACGCTAAATTTTTGGTCCCCCTTACATTTATATGTCCAGTAGATTTATATTCTTTAATTCTACTGGATATAGACCGTCCTTTTTCTTCCACACGCACATTTCAGACAGTTAGATATTGTTGCTCTCCTCTTTATATCCCTTGAGAATGTTAAACCTTTTCAAATAGAAGTAGTACATTAACTACGTTGTCTCTGTAAAGAGGTGTATGTGGGAGAAACAGAACGCTCTGCAGCAGCAGTATTTTGTGATTTCTCAAAAGCTTTGGATTGCGTAAATCACACAACGCTGTTGCGGAATTTGGAGTTGTATGGGTTTAGGGGTGTGGCTTTTGAATGGATGAGTACTTATATTTGTGGAGTGACTGTTGGAATCAATACTCTTCCTGCTTTACATTAATGACTTATCATTCAAGGTAAATTCATTTTTTTTCGGCGATGATGCGACTATTCTTTGGCAAGGATCTCGTGCCGTCCTGCGGGACACGGTGTTGCATGAGATTGGGATGGTGGAATTGTGGTGTCGATCAAATTCTATTTGCTTGAATTAAAAAAAAAACAAACCTTTTAGCTTTCGGCTGTAACGTAGATTCACTCACACTTGATAACAGTCATTTAATAGAATCTAAGACTTTTGTGGAATTTTTGGGAGTTACTTTAGATGACAAAGTGAACTTTAATAAACATCTCAATTCCAAACTGGCATCTGCATGCTTTGCATTGGGAATTGCATCTAAAGAATTGAACTGACAGTCCGCGAGGATGTTATATTTTTCTCTTGTTGATTCCCAAATGAGGTATGGTATAGCCGTTTGGGATCGATGCTCTCAATATTTGTTCAACTCAGTGTTTGAGTTGCAGAAGAGAGCAGTTCGATATTTAAATATGGCGGGATTAAAAAATCATTGTAAAACCATGTTTATTTCCTCACAAATCCTGACTCTGACTTGCCCGCCAAGCTAACAACCTCTCGCTGCCTATTCCCAGGACTGCCATGATTAGGTATTCTCTTATTTTTAATAGCATAAAGATCTACAACCACTTGCCGCTAAGCCTGAGGAATGTTACTGACTTAAAATTATTCCGAAAATAAATTTCTAGAAGTTTAGAACAAAAAGCGTATTACAATTTAGAACAATACTTTTCTGTTGTCACGTGAAAGGTGGGACCCATTTTTGTTACTGTATGCGAGCATGTTGTCTGACGTTATGCTTTTCTATTATTGTCACATTACCTGTTTGTTTGCTTTTTTCACATGTCTTTAACCATGACTTTATTTTGTTTTAGTTTTAGCTAGATTTAGAATGACTTTATACATCTTATTTTATGACTTTTATATTTTAACTTAAATGTTGGTTTGTTTTTCTTTGCGTTTATCTACTTGGACGTTTGAATTTTATAACTTTTTAACCTTCTATTTCTTTACAGCTTTGTCAACAGGATTACTGTTATGACTATAAAGCATATTTTGAGTTTGAGTCTATATCCAACTAAATTTAATGAACATAAACGATGTGCTAAAAAGAATCAAATTGTTCAATCTGTTGTAGTTCAACACCAGCATTCCAATGGTCCTAACATAAATACAGAAGAAACCAAAGTTTTAGATTTGATCCCAGAACTTTATAAATGAATGATTAGAGAATGTATTAAATCGATATTAACACCGAGTCGCGGTCCGGTGACAAAACTCGGATAAAAAATCCTGTCTGAATCTTTCAAAACCTATTCAGTATTTGATGTCATGATGTAAAGATCCCTGAAGTTGCCAGCGAAACGTGAGAAAGTAATTCCACATGGATACACCCCCTATAACTTCCTAATTGACCAAAGCTGTGAAAGCTTACTTCTTTGTCAAATAAAACTAAAATAAATGGAACTACGCTATATAAAAAATAACTATGGGCCATTTTTCTTGTGACTCCTTAAATGAAAGGTTAAAGATTGTTTTCTTTTAAACTTTTTTTTGCAATAGCGGCATTTAAAATCATATTGGTCTATATGGGTTATTCGATGGCTCTTTAAAAACTCAGTTGATAAAAATACTTTTTCGCAAAACTCACATTTATAAAGGGTTTCGTTAGTGTGTTTAAATCGATGTACCTTAAGTTCTTGATTCGAATTGAATTTTTTATTGCAAAAGTCACAAGTAAAATTATAGTCATTAGAGTGGGAACCTAAATGGTCAATTAGGTGTTTAGATTGCGCAAACAATTTTTTACAAGTCTGACATTTATAAAGTTTCTCTTTGTTTAATAACTTGTTCAATGAATGGGTTTGTATGTGACGTTTCCTTAAGTAAGAGGAATCATACGTTAATCCACAAATTTTGCATTTTTCATATTTTCGCTCCATCTTTCTGGTAATTTTGATGTCTTTTGCCAAATCATCCAGATCATAACCGAGAGCATTTTCTTCAGTATCAATTTCTTCTTTGACGAGGTCAATTACATCAATCGTATTGTACCTAAAACAATTAGGCACTTACTGTCATGTCTGACAGTTTTTAATAAAAAAAAGTACATACGTAATATAAACTTACTAAATATAATATATAATTACTAAATAGGAGTTTTGGCCAGCGATATAAAAGTAAGTGGATCAATTTATAGAAATAGCTATAGGCGTTTAAGGGGACTTAAAAATCTCGCCTTGCCGGCTCACTGTGGCTAATATTTAACATTTACCTTGACAAAACTTCCCAAACATGACAATAATTAAAGTTTACCTAAATATCCGAATTTTATTTACGCTGTTCTTACCGAGTTTTATCAATAAAAAAAAGTCCAATAAAACATAATAACATTGTTTTGAAGTTGCGAAAGGATGATATCCGATCAAGTCTTCAGTCTGAAATATAAACTTTAGATAAAATCTGAGCTCGGATGAAAGATTTGTACATTTACACTCATAAAATATATTTAGTTCCTTCAAGTAGATACGTATTTACTGATCTTACGGTTTCTAAGTAGATGCCAAAAAATATGTTTTCCCAATTCCGTCGGTCTGCCTTTTAGTGCCAAGGCTAAAAAACTACTAAACTACCCGATTAACTTAATATTTTGGTAAAAAATTAAGCGTTATATATAGATGGAATAGTAATACTTTCATAAAAACGCAACAAAATGACGATCTAATAAAACGTTTCAAAAAAGAATCAGAATAAAACAGTATATTACTTAATGAGCAAGTAAAAAACATTACTTGCGAGTAAAATACTATACTTTTCTTACGACTATAACACAATATAAATAAAACACGTTTAATATTTAAATTTTGTAAGTGCACTTTTTCACTATCCCTGGAGCGGCGCGGCATAGCTGTAGAGCTTGCGCCAATATACAAGTAGTAGAGAATTCTTGGGTTTAGGTTCGAATGAAATACCAAAATCTTAAATTGTCATTTATTTGACGTTACACCCTGATATAAAAACAACGAAACCATAAAACGTCTACTAAATAAAACATTTCTAAGAGAAGTCGAAGTAAAAAAATTAACGATTCATAATGCTGTAGCTCCAAAAATGTATGGTTTGCCAAAATTGCACAAACAAAATATTCCTATAAGACCTAACGTTTCAAGTATTAATTCGCCATTTTATTACTTATGAAAATATCTGTCAAATTGCATCTCTAACATCACCGGCCTAAACGAATTCTATATCAAAGACTCCTTTCAGTGGCGGCTCGCGGGGGAAAAAGTAAGTGAAGTGCAAATGAAGCAGAAATAGAAAAGAAAATATCGCAATAATTTTTTTTTCCAGAATTTTTTTATATGTGGAGGGGGTAGGATATTTTTTTACGACTTACCTAAATTTTGTATACTAAATCAATTCTCCTATCCTTCATAGCAGCAAATTTATTTATAACATTCTCATAAAATGAATGAGTTGCCCTAATCTCCTCCAGAAATTCCTTTTGAATTGAAATATTGCCAAGAGAAGTAACTCTTTCCTGAGATATTGTATTTCTTAAATAAGTTTTTACACATTTGAAGCAAAGAAAACTTCTTTCCACTGAAGCATTTGTCGACGGTATTGTCAAAATAAGGGAAAAAAATTTATATGCTTCCGTAAAAATATATTTATTTTTATTCATTTTTTTCACTTGCTCTTGCAGCGATATATTCCAATTACTCTCATTGGCAAAAATAAGACCAAGCTTATTTTTAAGCCTTTGATTTTTGAAAATATTTCCCCATATAACTATAACAAAATTTCAAACGTGCCAATCGGAAAATTTAAACTATATTCGGAAAATTTAACAGAACCTGCCAAACATGAAAATGTAAGTTTTTCACCGTCTTGAAATCTTAGTGTCATTTCCATTAAAATATGGTCCAATATTTCATAAAAAAGGGTTCTATGTTTAGCCCTAATTTCTTCAGGTGAAAGCTTAGCAAGCTCACATTTGTAATGATTGTGAATTCGTGAATTCAAAATCGTCCATCTCACCTAAAAATCTTTTCGCAAGGCGGATTGATTTTTCATCAGATTTATCACAGTTTGTAATAAATTCAAAGACGTCTTTTAATTTATTCCAGTCTTGAACAATCACATTTACTAACTTCGAATTTGAAGTTGTAACAACACCATAAATAAATATAACACCAAACAGTGAAATTAACTGCAAAGAAACTCACCGGTTGCAGCGAAATCCGCGAAAATAAAAATAAACAACCACCGCAAACTGAAGGACACGTGGGAGTAGTGTACTGCAATTCACCGAGAGTGTTGTATGGCGCTGGGCTCGACGTCATCGCGGACGCGTTGTCATGGCAACATAGTAGGAAAATCGTAAACTAAACATAGCACCTCCAGCAAACTCAAAGCGGTTTGCGATACTATACGATAGTTGTTGTAATAAAGTATAGATATAATAAAATATTTATTCGAGATTTACAGTTTATTTTTTACCAATTAGGTGAGTAAATGAATGTAAAAAGTAAAATTTTAAGAGATATATATAAAATTTAGTTAGTGAAGTAGCACTTCACCTAATTCACCTGAATACCCGCTACTGACTCCTTTACGTTTAAAAAATGTATAGATTCAGTAGATATACCAGAAAACTACACCTTAATATATCCAGATGTAACTTCCCTATATACAACCATACCAAACGACCTTATACCTATTATTATTAAAGAAAAATGGAACCTATTAAAGAATTATACAGAACTATCATTAGCAGAGTTTGTAAAAATTTTAAAAATCACATTTTCAATAAATTAGTTTCAGTATAAAGAAAAATTGTATCAATAACTCGATGGTTGCACAATGGGTTCGCCAATTTCATCAACAATGGCACAATTAGTATGGAGTTCTTGGGGGAAAATGTTTTGGCAAAATTAAATTTTCAACCTATATTTTTTAAAAGATATGTCGACGATTGTTTAATGGCAGTTCCAAATAATAAACTAAACCAAACTCTGTATGAATGTAATAACTTTCATCCTAAACTACAATTTACGTATGAGATAGAGCAACACAATCAAATTAATATCTTAGATATGACTCTCATAAAGAACAAGAACAAAATTAAAACAATATGGTACACTAAAGATACTCGGTCAGGGAGATATCTAAATTATAATTTAAATCATTCAAAAAGTAAAAAATTAAGTGTAATAACAGGTCTAACCAACCGCGGCTTACCAATTAACATGACCAGAATACAGAAAAGACAAAAACGTATTGCTAAAAAATCATTTCCCAGAACAACATATTAATAGAATAATTAAACAACGTACACACAAGTTATACAATACGTCTCGATATAACAAATTAAAAAGCAAAGTTCCCCTGAAAAAACAGTCTAACCTGGTGTATTTAATACCCTGTACCAATTGTCCAAAAAATACATCGGAATGACCAGTCAACTTCGAAATTGAATTATAGAAAATCGAATAAAAGGACACAAATACACAAAGAATGCCGCAACAGCGTTAAACAAACACATAAAAACCGAAAAACATAACATCGACTACGAAAACACAAAAATACTCACAAAAGATGCAAATTACAACAAATTAGCAATAAAAGAAATGATAGAAATTACCAAAGATAAAAATTCTATAAACGATAGAACTGATATAAATAATTAGAGCCTTATGCACATAAATTTATTAAAAAAAACTGTTTTGTATCGAATAATATTAGTTAACAAATAGCTGTTTATTTCAAAGTATGTACTTTTGTGATATTTGTAGAAATAGTAATGAATTCTTATTTAAATTATTTTCGGCGTATTTGATGTTGGAAACAGCGAAAACAGCATAGAATATATAAATGCCCGTGATTATAAAAATATTAATTTAGACAATTTTATGCACGATGCATTACAAATAAACTGGCAAAGTATATATCACCTCGATAGCATTGATAACAAAGTTATATATATATATATATATATATATATATATATATATATAAACATATATAAATATAAAATTTAACAATATATATATATATATATAAATTGCTTATGATATATATATATATATATATATATGTATAAAAATAAAATATATATATCAATATACAGAGATATATATATTATACCAAGCATGCTATAATATATATAAATATATATATATAATAAATATATATATATATATATATATATATGCCATAAAAACTTATATATATAGCGGCAAAATTACAAATATATATATATAAATGAATATATATATATATATATATATATATATATATATAGTCCCGCTCCTTCTGAGAAAATTCAATACTATAACTCTCGTAAATTTTTAGATTTTAATTATCAAACTGAATTATATTTTAATCTTATCGATATTAACCAAATACATAAAATTATTGCTAAAATTAAATCTAATGCTGTGGGAGAAGACGGAATTTCATTAAGAGACTTGCAGGTTTGCTTACCTTTTTGCATGGAACCTTTAATTCATATTATAAATACTTGTATCCTAAACAACGTGTATCCTACGATTTGGAAACAGGCAATCGTGAAGCCTTTAGCAAAAATATCTAATCTGAAAGAATTAAAAGATCTTAGGCCTATAAGCATAATACCCACTGTGTCAAAAATATTAGAAAAACATATTTTCAATCAAGTTACCAACTTCGAAAATATATAAATAAGTTCAATGTTATTCCGGATTGTATATATATATACATATATATATATATATATAGTATATATATATAGTATTCGAGAACATGAGGATAAAAAGATATATATATATATATATTTCAGCAAAGCATATATACGGTATATATATATATATATTTATATATAAATTATATCGGGTTTTCAGAATCAGCATGCGTTATATATAATATATATATATACAGATATTCTTGTGTTTCAATCAATAATAATTCTTATAGCCGAAATATATCATCCCCATCAGACAGGGTGTATATACTTTCTCCTCTTCTGTTTTCAATATATGTCGCGGACATGAATAGCTGCACGAGTTACTCTACACTACGTCAGTACGCAGATGACTCTCAGCTGTTCCTATCTTTTGCAAAAGATACAAGATATATATATATCTCTGTCGGAAGAACGTTTAAAGTATGACCTAATGAACATTCACAAATTTGCACACGAACACAACTTAAAACTAAATACATCTAAATCACAAATTATAGTCTTTACCTCGGGTAGAGAAATTAATACCATTCAAGCGGAGATAGACGGCAATTTAATACCTAACGTGAA
>JAUTXW010000695.1:855000-1017500 GCA_030620095.1 Kuschelorhynchus macadamiae
TTAAAAAAATATAAGTTTGATTCGGTGCGTGTTTGTAAAATACCCTGTATCATATTTATATTGTCAATAAAAAATTTAAATGAACTTTCTATCTTTCAAATAAAGATGTTAGAGGGGGTGACATTTAAAACCAATAACCCTGTTACGTCCGGATGTGTGAAAATATATAGGGTATCACATTGAAAAAAAATTTAAATAACATCGTACATTTTACATGGCTTATCGCATAGGTATATTAAAAACTGGAAAAAGTAAGGAACTAAGTGCCAAAAATAGTAAACATTTTTGTTCTTTAAAAATGATTAACTATTTCAAGCCTTGTAGGGGGAGGGGAGTAAATTTCCTTTTGCCTATCCTTCTGGGTATGATCTACAATGTTACCAATATACAGGCAAAAAAATCTAAGAATTATTGTGAAATTAAATATACCAGCATATAACTCAATCATTTCTTATGAATGAATCTTGTTTGTTCCCAAATCTAAGAATTATTGTGAAATTAAATATACCAGCATATAACTCAATCAATTCTTATGAATGAATCTTGTTTGTTCCCAATGTTACCTGTTTATTAGTTGAATCTACAAAGTGAGCTTACGTGACAACACGGAAAGATTTAATATTATTGCTATAAAGAAGTTAAATAATACAACTTTCCAATATTAACAATCAATTAGCACTAGTCATTGAAAACCAAATCGATACAAATATTTTTAAAAATATATTTGCTTGCAATTATTACTAAGTGTGCCCATTACAAGCAAATAACTAAATGCATAAAATAAGGTCCTTGAGATTTTAAAATTGCAACATAAATATTTTTGGGGTTTTGGGTCACAAAACACATTCGTTAATATATACTTGTTTTTAAAAAAAAAAAAAACATATTGCACATATATAGAGTTAATAAATTATTTATCTCTCACGGCTGAAGATGGAACGTTGTAGAAAATATTTTATCGGATATTCACCATTTTAAAATTGAAAAAGCTAATATAAATATTATAATATTTTATAATGTTCATTGAATTATTATTTGTTAAGAACTCATCAAAAAACATCAAATAATCTAAGTATGTTTATTTATATGACACAATTTTTTGCATATTTTCCGTAAAATACATTTTAAATAATTTAGAATGCTATTTAATCTATTTTAAAAATAAAACTCTCTACACTTTAACATTAAAAAACTTCGTAACAACAAAAATATAATAGTATTATAAAAAAAATCTATAAATTTCCTTTACCCAGAACTTTTCTCGTCATGAACCTTTCTTTTCATTAGGAATAGTGAAAAGTGACATAATTTAGTTTAGTCATTTGGTAACACACACACATATATTGCATTTTCAAACGTTTATATTGTGTGCCATTTTATACCACCATATTGGATTTCTATTAATATTTTACCAGTTTGTACTGTCTCAGTTTTAGCTTGTACTAAACAGAAACAAGCCCATCACTACACCATTCCATAAGTCAGCACCAAAAGCACTAACTACAGAAGGAAAAGAACAAGTAGTTAAGTTTTTGGGATGATATGTCGACTCGGGACTATCATGGGAGAGACAACTTGATCACATTTCCAACAAACTGAACAAGGCATACTATGCTCTCCTCAAGCTGAAACAAAGTGTTTCCACTAAAACTCTATTGACAACGTACCATGCATTTGCACACTCCCATCTGAGTCACATTAGCTACATTAACTACAATGCTTTGGGGACAATCTCAAAATATAAACCGCATCTGTGTAGCACAGAAAAGGATTGTACCTATATATATATATATATATATATATATATATATATATATATATATATATATATATATAGTAGGTTTATTTGCAAAATCAAACAATGGAATTAACTTGACGTTTCGCCTATCATAGTAGGTTTTCTCAAAAATAGCTAATTCCTTTATTTTTTGGGTATGTAAGGCTATCCGTTCTTATCTACAATTAATTTAAAAAACATTTAGTAGTCTGATTATAAATAGACATCTACATTTTTTTAAAAAACTAATTTAAAATGTTATACTATTTACAAAAAATATTACCAAATTAATAAAATAAGGTTATATACCTCGCAAAATGCATGTTTATTTATTTATATTTGATTGATAGGTAGCAAGTTAGTGGTTTGACAGACAACTCATGACACAGTTTTAGGTAAAAAAGTGTTCTTATCGTTGTTCGTTTTTTTTGAGAAATTTAAAGATAATTTTTTTCCTATATTTTTTAATTTAAACCTTAGAGTAGAATTAGACTTTCATAGTGATACTACATTTTAAAAATATCGGTTAAGACGAAGTTAAAACTATACTAAAATATCAATTGTGGTATATTTGACTTACATTTTGTATGTCTTGTTTGTCATTTACGGCATTTTTTTCTTTTTTTATATGAATCATCTCTTTGATAGTTAATTTCTGATACATGTTATTTTCAGCAATGATTTGAGTTGGGTTAGGTTGTCATACCAATATATTTCATAGGGCAGTTTAAACAAGGAATTTCATATAAGAGATTGGATTTCTTATTTTTAGGAATCTTGGTTTTTAATTTTGTAAATAGGGAGCCTATCAGGTTCTAGGCTTTATGACATACAATTATGTTATATTTTCCTAAGATATGTTTTAATTTTTCAGATAATTGAGATGTATATGGCATTGCAATGTATTTTTTTGCGTATTATCTCGTCTGAGATAATACAAGACATACTATGCTCTCCTCCAGCTGAAACAAAGTGTTCCCACTAAAACTCTATTGACAACGTTCCATGCATTTGTACACTCCCATCTGAGCTACATTAGCTACATTAGCTACAATGCTTTAGGGACAATCTGTTAATATAAACCGCATCTGTGTAGCACAGAAAAGGATTGTACGGTTGATCTTCAACTTAAAACCTTAAGAGAGGTATTCAAAACCAAAAAGAAATTAACTCTGTACTCAATATATATATATATATATATATATATATATATATATATATATATATATATATACTAAAGTGTGCAATGTATGCTCAGAACAACCAAGATAAATTTCCAAGAAATTCTCTATACCATCAGTACCCAACCAGAAGTAGAAATGAACTCACCGTACCTATACACAGATCAAGATTTTTTGAAAAATCCCCATATTGTATGTGTATTAAAATCTACAAGAATCCAAATGATATTAAGGAAGCAAATAGCAGGGGCCAGTTTAGGAAGAGACTGATTACCTATCTAGTAGAAAAGGCATACTATGCACTCAAAGAGTTCCTGGTGCAAAAAAGTACCTGAAAATGTCTGTTTTAGTTTTTGTTGTTGTAATGTTGTATATACATAAATTTGTCTTTTCCTTATCTAAACGTAAGCTAATATCTGTTTTTTTCCTCTGAATTGGGATTTCGCTGTATTTTGTGGACATGTCGAGTATAATTGTTGTAATTATCGTTGTTTTGTAACAATTAGCTTTAAGTGAATTTTATGACGAACCCATTGTCATTGCATGTGACCTTATAGACTAATAAAATATCTTATATTATATTATGTTATAAGTAGTTTTTACACTGACTTTTTAAGACCTCCATTTTGTTCCGTCATGTTGAATTCGTAACAGTTTATCTCTATATTATATTTAGTTATTTGCGAAATTGGCAGTCAATTGAATAAGAGTATTTTTTTACGTTGATTTTTTAAACATTGTATTTGCCCGTTATTTAGTTCAGCCATCTTGAATTCGTATCATAGTTTCACTAGTTTATCTTTATATCACCACAACATTTGAAATTAGTTTTTTCAGGTTGATTTTTTGTAATGATTTAAGCCGCCATGTTCGTTTCATACCAAAATGTTAGCAGTTCATTTATAAATAACACTTGATTTCTATGCAAAATTTAAGGTAAATTAGATAATTATTTTTCTAGTGACATTTTCTTACGATTTACTAGGCCGCCATTTTGTTTCCTCATGTTAGATTTTTACCAAAATGTTACCAAGTTATTTCCATACGATACTTAATTTTTGTTCAAAATTTGAGGTTAATCGGATGACAGATAGACCGACGAAATGGAGAAAACTTGTTTTTTGGCATCGAGGATTAAGGCACGTTAAAACGTGAATATATGTAAAATCTAGAAGGATGAATTTTTCACGAACACAAATATTTAATTTGGCTACCATTTTGTTCCGCCGTTTTTTGTACCACAATTTTTATTTTATTGGTATAGTTTACAAACACTAAACTGGTAATTACATGCGAAGGATTTATTTAAATTTTAAATCTATACTATACGTATTTATTGCAGAAAAATTGAAATCAATCTAATAAGTAATTTTTTCAGGTCGATTTTTTAAATAATTTGTTAAGCCGTCATTTTGTTTCGCATCAAAATTTTATCATTTGAAGCCTAGCTGATACTTTTTTTACTTTTTTTTTGCGAAATTTTAGGTAAATTGGTTAAGTAGTTTTTTAGTAATAATTTTTTTAACATTTTATTAGACCTCTCTTTTGTTCTGTCTTATTGAAGTTTTACTAAATTATTATCATTTCATCTCCATAGGAACCTTATTTTTTACTAAAATTTGAAGCCAATCGGCTAAGTAGTTTTTTAGCTATGCCGCGGATAGGGACAGTAAAACAGACAGACAGGCCAACTGAATTGAGAAAATATGTTTTGTATATGTATATTATCGTCCCTAAAACTCGAAGATTTATAAAAACCTGGAAGGGTGATTTTTTCACGATTACCATTCTTTCATTTTACGGAAGAAATAAAAAAAAAACACTGAAACTTAAAAATATTTTTTGGCACATAGCATCAAAAACATATAGTTTCTCAAAAAATGTAATTTATATTTAGTGTTTATAGACGTTAAAATAAACGTTTTGATACTATGAATCTAAATCAATAGTGGAGATATTAGTCTACATGTTGAAAACACAGTTTATTAAACTATTTTTAATTAATCTATGTTTAAATAGCTGCTAAAGCCAACTGTTCTTTTTTATTTTAGTTTATTACTTATTGCAAATATTAATTGACAAAATACTTTTAAGAAACTTTATCTTTAATTATGATTTCGAGGTGGTCTTGGAAAACGTATAAATAACAAACATACCAATATTTGGACAAGGGAGAGCAAGTATTACATTGTTCTTGAAAGATTTCAGCATCAATGAACTTTCAAGAAATAAATTATTTAAAAATATTTGCAAAACATAAATACCCCGAATTAAAAACAAACAGAAATTTTTTATGTTCTCGGAACTGTGTGGATAACGTAAACAATTTTACCATTACAGCGTTTCAATGCCGTAAGAAAAGAAAAGATCGACGCTCGCGGTTTTTCACCATAACCATCGAGGAAATGTAACCAGCAGCTACTCATCAGTGACATTAACGCAACAGCAACCACCATGAAGCGCAAGAACCGTTAGACGCCTTCGACCCCTTTTTGGACGCTATAAAACGCGACGTTCCTCAACAACTTGTTCATTGGCCGCGCGACGACGCTTCAACATCCCGGAATCCCGGAACATAACATTTCCTTAAGGCCCGCAAGTTTATCTCGTAACATGAGTTTGTCTGGAATTTTATGCTTGCAAACTTTTTTCACCGTAGCAGTGCTCGCGTTTGTGGTCAAAGGAGCGCCAGATGGCTGGATGGGATTCACTCCACTGAGATCGCCAGTTGGGGTAAGTTCTAATTTTACTTATTTTTAAAATTAAATTTAATATTCTTTGCATCCCATAATATTATTTTTAATTTTAAAAGCAGATTTTTAGGAGATAAAATAATCTGAATTAAATAATATCAGGATAGTGTTGTGTAAATTTCATATTAAATACCGGTCAATAATATACAAATAAGACATATTTATCTACTAGTAGCTAAATAAGAGTACTATGCATTAAATACCACTTTTTACATACGTATATTAATCATATCAATTTAAGCCTTCCGTACATCATCATTAAAATATAAAATACTTAGAATCTATAAATATAAAAAATATTAAAAATACTTTCATTCTAGATGCAAGGTATTAAATAACTTTTCTTTAATATTCACAAATTGAACGGCCAAAAATAAAAACTATACAATTTAAAAATAATAAATAATTAATTTTGATATTTTTTTTTACTTATTTAACAAAGTCATGCTTACGGTAACAAAGGTGTCACTTCTGCATTTTGATTAATATTTGCCTAACAGGTAAGGAAAGTCACACTTGTCCGTACGCGACTTTTTCAGTATAGGCGTCCAAGTGAAAATTTGTTGCCCGCTAGGGGGCGTAACAGCAATACAAAAGTGTAAATGCCAATTTTCTCTTAAATTCCCATAATTGAGAAATGTTGAAAATATAAGCACTACATTCTTCAACTAATTATGCACTTCTTTGTTTTAGACCATTTTTGTCTATTTTCAAAAGTGAAGTGGTGGGGGAAGGTCAAACAATTTAATTTTCAAATGTTTTGCATGAACCGATTTTATTCAACTTGGTGTCGAAAAAAGTACTCTGAAAAATCAAATGGTACGCTACGACTTTTATATCACAATATATTTGAGAGCTATAAAGGCCATTGAATATTGAAATAAAAAATCCAGGTCCATATTTAAATTAGGAAAGTTGATGATGGTCTCTAAAATCCGAAACGTCGGACTGGAAAATTAACTTTTCCGTTTTGTAAAGGAGAAAAAGTGGAAATTATTTTCATTTCTCATTTCAATTAATCCTAAAATTTTAGGGAAACCAGAAAACTGGAAAAAAAAACGAGGCTACAATATAAAACTCTAGTAATTTTGTATAACTGTAAGAAACAAAACTTAACAAAGGAACAAAACAAAAATTGTAAAACTCAGTCTCATATCACATATGCTTCGCAATAAAATAGCTAACGCTAGGGCGAGGCAGGGTAGGACTTAATTTGGGCAAAAAGATTAAACCGAGTTCTACCTTGCTTCAGTAAAATAACAAAAAAAATGACGAAACGAACTAACAATAAACTAACAACAAATATAACTATAAAACTACTTTCGCAAATGCTCAAAATGCCGGCCGTCATTGTTAATATAAAGTTGTAATTTTTCCTCTGTCGATTGAATTGCAGCCTCCACTTTTGCTATAGAGATACTTTGGATGGCATTCCTAATACGGACCACCATATTGTTTCTTGTAGTAAGTCGAGTCGCATACACTAAATATTTTTACCTTAAGTAGTTTTCAGTAATTTTAAATATATTTGTTGTTAGATGCTAGTTCATTTCGTTGTTTTTTTGTTGTTTCACTGAAGCAAGGTAGAACTCAGTTTAATCTTTTTGCCCGAACCGAGTCCTGTTCTGCCTCGCTGTGCTACGAGATTATAAATCTAGTTCTAGTGAGTTTTAATATTTTTTGTTTTGTTCCTTTGTTAAGTTTTATTCTTTACAGTTATGCAAGATTACTAAAGTTTATATTAGAGCCTTGTTTTTTTCTAGAATTTCGGTTTTCCTAAAATTTTAGGATAATTGAAATGCGAGATGAAAATAATTTCCTCTACAAAAAAGCAAAGTTAATTTTCTAATCTGACGTTTCGGATCCGAAAGACCATCATTAACTTTCTTCATTTAAATGCGGATCTGGATTTTTATTTCACTATTTAATGACCTTCATAACTACCAAATAAATTTTGATATAAGAGTCATAGCGTACCATTTGATTTCTATGAAAAAAATCAGTATCTAGTGACTACTAACAAAGTCATTACGCTACAGTTTATGGGTCCACGAATAGAGCAAAAAAAGCACTTTTTTTCGACAACAAGTTGAACAAAATCGGTTCATCCAAAACAGAGTTATAACATAAAAATGTTTGACCTCTCACCACTTTATTTTTGAAAATAGACAAAAATAGTCTAGAGCAAAAAAGTGCGTAATAGGTTGAAGAATATAATGCTTTTATTTTCACTATACCTCAATTATGGAAATTTAAGAGAAAAGTGGAATTTACACTTTTGCATTGCTATTACGCCCTCTACTGGTCAACTTTCAAACTTGAAAATAATTTATAGCGACTTCTTTTGACTTATTTACCTATACATATTTGTTCCCTTAAGTTCTGTTCGAGCAACAGGCGACGTCCTTTATTATTGGACCACTCTGTAAATCGCGTTCACCCCAAAGGTTTAACCAATCTGGATGAAATTTGGTGGTGTCATAGCAAGCAAATAACAAAACGGCAGAATGGCGCCATTATCAATTGTTTCGGCGAGCGTCAGAGACAATATATTTTATTGCGTTCACCACATCATAGGGAAAAAAAGTATGAATGCTAATATTGTGTTTCATTTGGTTTTCGGGGTTATTAGTGGCACGAAGTTAACTTTTACTCATCTTTTTAAAATTGGACAATTTTTATAATAATACTTGAAAAATTTTGACTTAATGAAGTCCGTGTCAATTTAAAAAAGACCGTGTGTATTTAATGTGGTATATATGTAGAGATTCAATATATAAATGTATCTTCGTGATTAAGTAATAAGAATAAGAATTAGTTTGACGTCGACTTCATAAAGTCAAATTTTCATCTTGAAATAAAATATTATTTTTTACTTTTTAGTGATTTTAAGTCCGTTCTATAAACAGGTGTACAACACAAACTTATTTTCATAGCGATGTACAGATAGAAAGACCTTATAATTATCTCGTATGTTCAAAATTTTTCGATTCCTTAGGTATTTTTCACCAATGTTTTATTTAATATGTTATTTTGAACCCCTTCGATCCAGTATAATTAAATTGCTATATAGGTATGTGGTGGTTTATGTATTGTTTCCAGCTTTGGTACCGAAAATAGTTTTATCATTAGCATGGAAAAGTGGAACTTTCAGCACTCATATGAGTGCGGAAAAAAGTTATTTTCCGTACGCTCTTAGAAAATGTAACATTTTGACGTATTGTGTTATTATAGATACACTTTTTTATGTCAATCTAAAAAAAGGCCTAACCAGGCCTAATCAAAAAACAGTGAGATAATGAAACACGATTGTTTATAAAATTAATTATGGAGCTACGTAGCTCATACCAAAAGACAAACGAGCTTTTTTTGTAGTCCGTTGTATTCAGTGACGTCACCAATTTTACTCTAATGAAAATGCAGAAGTAACACCTTTGTTACCAGAGTTAGGACCTTTAAAAAATATTGAAATGTAAACAATAAGATTTTAAATTATCTTCGCAATTATACTATTTAATGTCGGGTCAACTTAAAGCAGACATTTATGTATTGACTTTCTTAGCCACGTATTAGACAGTAGTGGCTTCTCTTTAAAACGTATATTATTTAAAAATGTATTGGAATACGGAGTAAGTTTTTATAAAGATTTAAAACGTATAAAAGAAAAAGAGTAGACCTTTTTTTTTTAATCGTATGCCTAATACAAAATAAAATAATTTTTAGACTAGGCTTTGGTAGGTGGGGGGGCGTAGACCCTGTACAACATAATGTTTACAAGGGGAAAGCATTACAACATTATTTTTTATATACAATTTTAAATTATATAATTTAGTTGTTTTACGAAATTATTTTTATATAAACCTTTTTTGTTAGGTAGAATAAATATAAAAATCTTATTTGGCACTCAGGGTGTGTTTGTCGTTACATATTCCCAAAGAGGGTAATAAGTATATATTTTGGCGATATTGGGATTCTAAGGGTTTAGTAAATTATTACAAAATTAAATAAAACTATTATCTATTTATAGGTTGGTCCATTCTGTTAAAGACAGAAAAGCGTTTTTGACATCATCACATTATTTCAGTCACAAGCTATAAAATTCAAGGTTGAAATGAAGCAGTTGTTAAAATTTTGTTATATATATATATATATATATATATATATATATATATATATATATATTTTTAAGATATTTTAAGGTTATTATGCAATGCCCATAAAACAACGTGATCGATAAAATTAAAAAATAAATAAACAACTATTTAAAAAAAAAATATTAAAGCATATTGTCAATATAATAATAAATTAAATTTTATTTATATAGAAATCCCAATATCCCAATGCAATTACTGTTAGTATGATCCAGGGCACTGCTATAGCAACACTACTAATCTTCCACCTAACCGTAAATAACGCTGATGTCCTGAATTGTCCTAAAATATAATTCAATAATTCATGTCTAAAGACTCTCCTCAGTATTCGAAAACTTTGGGCCATAAGGGCATTCGTACACATTTACACAATGCACAACGCGAGTGTCTCACGAGCTATACATAGATAATTCCCATATGACTCGATTCGAGGTTCTTGTTTTTCAAATGTCTGTTAACATTACACAATTAGAACTGAACTACATACAGGGTGAAATATATTTTATAGCTTGGAAATTCTTCATAATCGAGAAAAATTGGTTTACTCCTCAAATTGATTTTTTTGACTACGGATCTTTGGTAAAATTGTGACTTTTTACGCTTGTTTAACTAGAATACCCCTTATATTATATTTTTTTAGGATCGGTGAAATATTCCAGATACATTATGTAAAAATGTATAAAATCTAAATTCAACTGTTGTCGAAAATGGTATTTAATAATTTTAGACTATTTATCTCTTGGCTAAACGGTTAAACATAGAACGAACTGACTACTTCCTCATCTAAACTTTTTTAATCTATGAGTCCGGTCAAAATTCGACATTTCTGGTTTTAACGGAAGTGTCGAATTTTAATATTTGTCTTTAAACCGGGAGTTGATATCATCTTAATAATATTGCCTATTAAGTGTAAATTCTAGCATATATATTTTGAGTAGTTTGTAAAAAATGTCTCTACCACGGTTAGCTAATAAACAGCACACTTTGTAAATAAAAGAAACTTTCTCCAAAAATCTTTCAGCATTTTTGGAGATACCAACAAACCGCTCCAATTTGAATTACTATTATTTTAAGAATTAGTTATTGTTAAAATTTTAGCATAGAAAAAATTTAAAAAGATTGGTACATTTCCTTTACCCGGAATTTCCCTTGTTATGAATATTTATTTCTGTTAAGAATAGTGAACTATTACCCAATTCAGTTAAGAATAGTGAAGTGTTACCCAATTTAGTTCATTCTTTAGTAACTAAAAGCGGAGTTCTACCGGCCGATAATATTTATGACCATGAAATTATTTATTGCGAGGTGAATTTGGGGAAAGTTCCAATTTGTCCTTAATTAATTCAATACTAGTGTTTTAAAAATTTTAATTTGAATGTTTTTTTAAATGACATGTATAACCTACCTTGGATGAATATAATTTATGAAAATAACATTGATAATAAAATAAACATATTTAATGATCTTATTTTCAATTTGTTTAATAAACTAAACCAGAAGGTCCTTGGTTAATGGGAAAATATAAAGGTTTTTATGAGGCAAAGAGACAGCGCATTGCAGAAGTACAAGAAAACTAAACATGAAGATTGGATTACTTATAAATATTTAAGAAATTTTACATTGGCTGAAATCAGACGAAAGAAAAAAAAGTTATTGGATACATTGTGCACAGAAAATAACTCCCGAAAATTGTAGTCAGCCTTAAAAAACTTTAACATTTGTAAAAACAAAAATACTACAATTCTTTGTAATTTGTCCTGACGAAATAAATTCTTTTTTTGCTACATTTTGACAAAATGTATCAGACTGCGGTGAAAAGGTTAACTATTTTAAAAACAATATTTACAACCAGAATTTAAAATTTTCATTTAAATTTGCAGAAATATCTGATGTTAACAAAATTTTAAATAGTTTAAATACCAATTCAACTGGAATTGATGGCATTTCGGCTGTAATGCTTAAGTACTGTAGCCCTTATATTGATCAATACATTACACATATAATTAACTCTTGTAAAGAAATAAGGTATTTTCCTGATCAATGGAAAATATCAATAGGAAAACCTCAAATCCGAAAAATTTTAATGATTTGCGTATTATAAATATACTTCCTTCTATATCAAAAATATTTGAAAAAATAATGCATAGTTAAACGTATATTTATTTCGTTAACAATAGTATTATACCCAACACCCAGTGCAGATTTAGAAAGAAATTTACGGTACTACGGCAGCTCTTGCTAACGTAATAGATGATATTTTTCGGGCTTCTGACAGGCAAATGAATGAATGAAAGCTTTCGATACTATTAATCATGAATTGCTTGTTTCTAAGTTGAAATATTATGGTTTTGAAAATGAATCTTTTTCTCTTATTAAGTCACACTTATCTAACAGATTTCAAGCTATATTTTCTAATAATAAATATTTTGATCGAGTTAGCTAATTTCTGGTGTCTGTCTTTCTTATTTATACCTCGGATATACTAAAATCTTTAACTTTTTGTCAGGTCCAATCATTCGCCAATGATACACAAATATATTGTAGTTTTTATTCTAATAATTACATAGAAATTGAGACAAATATAAAACCTAAAAATTTTAAGTAAACTCTCACAGAGCAACAACTTGCATTTAAATCCATCTAAATCATCTTTTAATTTTTGGAAATAAAAATAAAGTTGATTTTCTGAAAAACTCACTTAATATGTCAATAAACGACTCAAAACTAAATTTTGTTGATTGTGTGAAAAATTTGGGTTTACTGTTGGATACTAGACTTAGATTCAAGGACCACCTTAAATTTTTTTTTTTAAAAACTTACCTGTCGTTAAAAATGTTATATAATAACAGACTTATATTAAATAGGGATTTAACAAGACATTTATGTGAATCCCTTGTTTTGTCCAATTTTAATTACTGTGACTTTATGGATTTTGTTTGGATCAAGAGGGTAAATCTCGAATACAAAAAGTCCAAAACGCCTGTGTGCGATTTGTGTATAGTGTAAGAAAATATGAACATATATCACATTTATTTAAGGAAATTAAGTGGTTACGAATGGCGACATGGCTTGACTATGCCCAATCACCAGAGCGCCATTTTTCAGCGTGGATTTTCTTATAATGCTGTAAAATTCTATAATTTATTACCATTTGAATTTTTAGATTTAAAGTTTGATTTGTTTAAGTTAGTTGTGTTAGAAGTTTTTTTTGTTTTGCTTAGTGCTTACTGTTACATTCTCGCCAAGGAAATATGTACATTAATAATTAGTTTATCCCTGCCTGGTTGAGATGAGCAGCTATTAAAGCTAGACTACGCCAGGCTTTGACAATCCATAACTTTTTATATACTACATTGTACATCTTTTGAAATAAAAGGCATTTATTATTATTATTATTTTTATTATATATACTGTTTTTCAAACATTTTTATTGGGCGCCATTTTGTTTGTTCGTATTGGATTCCTACTAATTTTACCAGTTCCTACCTACGCCTCCCTTGATTTTTGGGCACAATTTAAAATAAATTAAACAAGTAGTAAAATTTTTTAAAAATTTTCGGCCGCTATTTTGTTTCGCTATCTTGAATTCGTAACAAAATTTTACCAGTTTATCCCTATATCAGACTTAATGCTTTAAAATTAATCTAATAAATAGTTTTGTCAGGCCGATTTTTTTTAAATATTTTATAAGGCCATTTTGTTTTGTGGTCTTATATTCATACCAAATGTTACCAATTCATTTTTATGTAACACTTGATTTTTGTGCAAAACTTGAGGTAAATTATATAATTAGATTTTTTAGTAATAATTTTTCTAAAGATTCCCTGGGCCGCCATCTTGTTCTGGAATATTGGATTTTTACCAAAATATTCCCATATGACCATTAATTTTAATTAAAATAAAAAGTCAATCTGATGAGCTATGCCGCGAATTGATAGACAGACAGACAGACAAACCGACAGACGGACCGACGGAATTAATAAAACATATTTGTTGGCATCTAGGGACGCTAAAAAGTAAATATATGTAAACTTCAGAGGGTGATTTTTTTTCAGATTACAAAAATTTTATGTAGCCGCCATTTTCTTCCGCCATCCTGAATTAGTACCACAGTTTTACTACTTCATCTCTATACCACAATTAGCTATGACACACAGTTTGAAATCAGTTTTTCAATCAAAATTTGAGATAAATCGGGCTTTAATATTTTTTCAACATTTCACTTGTTTTACCACATTGGATTTTATCTAAAATTTTACCAAGTCATCCCCATATGACTCTTAATTCATGACCATCGTTTAAGTAGTTTTTTAGGTATGACGCGAAAAGAGGGACCGACAGACCGACAGACAGACCGACGGAACCGAGAAAACATGTTTTTCGGCATCTAAGGACCCTGAAACGTAAAGATCTGTAAAAATCTCAGAGGCTGATTTTTTATGATTACAATATTTCACTTTTACGAGGGAAGTAAAAATACGGATCCAATATAAGTTTTCTCAGTAAGTTACAAAACCTACCTTAAAGACTCTTATCTATAGTGAACACAATGTTTGTCAAAAAACCAAAATGTTACTTCTGTCAAATTATTGCGAAGTATCTAGTGACCTTATAAAAGATCTGCGTGATCCAACGCGGGACCGCAGGAACGGTTGAGTTGCGAGAACGAAAAGTTGCTCTGCATTTACTAACGTGTTTAGTCGATGCTGCTTGTTTATGTCATATAATTATTTATCAGATGAGGAGGAAACTCTTTTTATATTAGCAAACTTAATTCTCGCACTGGAACCGCTTTCGCTTCCGCTCTCACGCAGTGGTTTGAATACACTGCAACTTTCAGTTGAATATTTGCTTGTCGTACTTATTCTATAATAGATATTTACGATACAAGTGAGGTAACAGCATCCTTAAGATACGCGTGTAGAAGTTGCAAAAAGAGTGTGTAGCTCGAGTACCCTGGGCAATGTCAAGTTAAGTAACATCTTATTGACAGTTTTAATTTCTTTAGTCAAAATGAGTGATTCATAAAGAACCATTCCTTCAGATATTGAGCAGGAAGCATCGAGGGCAATTGACGGGTTCCTTCCCGAAAAATCGAGGCCAAAATATGATAGGTTCCAAAAATGGTGCAAAAAGATGAATGTGCAGAGCTATGGGAATGAAAAGGTACTAACTATAGGCCTTCATCTCTCTGGACGTTTTATTCTATGATAAGAACAATTATATCTATTAAATTCAATATTGAAAATCTGAGGGATATCAATCAAAAAAGTCAAGAGTATTAACTGCAATCAATATTAGAACATTCCTTCTAGGAGCGGATAAGAAAAAAACTTATTTATGAAAGTAGCATTGATTATTGGGCTTGCAGGAACTTGCAGGCGAGAGGAGTTAAAGTCAAAACCAGTGTTATCGTGCCAGTCATACGATTTATCAACGACAAACTTTTTAAGTTTGTTTTTCTTTTATTATGTGTAATCATATCTTCCGCATAAAATCCGGAAGATGAATTAGATAGACCTATGATATTTTCATATGAAAAAAGAGGATAAACATATAAATACCAGCAGTTGCAAAAATCTTTGAGTGATGTCACTTCATAGTCAGATTGACAAGTTAGTGACAAAATGAGTAATAGAAAACAATTTTCGGGTTTTTTGCATCCACAAGCGAAAAAAATGGTAGTAAAAGCTCTAGAAATCGGTATAAGGAGTGTGCAGAAAATTGTGCATGAAAAAAAGCATAATTTACTACCGAAGAAGGTTAATAATTGTACACGAAAAAAGCCAAAGACAGAAGACTTAAGTGACAATGGAAAAATGGATGTTCGTAATGCAATTTACGATTTCTACACATCAAAAACTAATATAACCCTTCAAGTTTTAAAAGAAGCTGTAAAAAATCGAAGCGTATTGGAAATTGGACTAAAATCGTCAAAATTAATAAAAATGTTGGGTTTTGGATATAAAAAGGACTGTAATCGAAGATTTTTATGCGAGTTGCCACATATAGTAAGTCAGCGTATCCAGTTTTTAAAGAAATACACAGAAAATGTCAATGCAAAATTTAGAAAAGTGGTATTTTTACAAGAGACTTGGTTATTTTCTAATGAAAGTGGTTTGAAATCTTGGCAGGACGAGTCTGTAAAAAGTGTCAAGAGAAAAAAGAGATGTGAGACGGGAAAACGGTTCATCATTTTACATGCAGGTTCTTAAACAGGATTTCACCCAGGTGCAAGTTTACAGTTTTCTTCAATATCCAAAAGTATGGACTTTCATGATAATATGAACTGTAAACTATTTGAAAAGTGGTTAAAAGAACAACTGATTCCAAATTTTAATCATTCTGGACAATGCATCTTATCATTCAAAAATCTTAAATAAACAACCTACTTCATCCTGGAAGAAAAGTGATATTTATGACTGGCTAATAAAACAAAAACAAAATCCTTTACCCAATGTGCCGAAACTAGAACTTCTTTTAATAGCAAAATCTATTAAAAAACCAACAATATATTTCGACTTTATTAAGGCGTTTGCCATTTTGTGTATTCTTGTTTTCGCCAACCAAAAAATTTTAACCAAATACATATTCAGCGAATTTTCTTATTTAGTCCCTCGGCATTTAATATAAAAAATAATATTAAGTGGCTATCTTAATAATATTGCGTAATATAATAAAAAACTATTTTCTTTCTCCCTGTATATTTATAAATAGCCCATCGAGATTTAATAGCTCGACAAAAGAATCACACAACATTTTGGTATTCACTGTGTTTTCTGATTTCATTTATAATGTTGGCGACCTTTGGACCCGCACGATCATACCGCATTTGACTATAACAGACTTTTTGTTGGAAAATGTCAAGGACGAAGGGTAATGTTTTCATTTTTTTAACGACAACGAAAACGAAAATAACCAGGGAATTCTATGTAACATCAGGAAATATTCAAGAGGTAGATATGGTTCAACTAGTTCAAAAATACAATAATCTTCGCCCATGTAACATCTAGCATGGTAGGTTGTTCATCCAATTTCGAAATGGTGTGTGTATGAAGTAACCGGTTGGCATTAATTCTTTTGGATCCTTGCCAAAAAAAATTGCTTTGTATCTCAAACTTGAACATCCAGAATAATACACGGGGCATTGCTTCCGAAAATCATCTACGTCCCTATTGGCAGATTTAGAAGCTGACATTCTAACAGTAAAGCGTCGGTGGCTGGCGATACAGCAAGGTTGCGGAAAGCTACATTGAAAGTTTTGCACAAAATAAAAAAAACAGCATGCAAAATTCTGGGTGAAACGGAGAAACTTTGGACGAGACCCGAAAAAAATAATGAAACAAAGCCATAAGACGACCAGCTTAAATAATGAAAACCATGTATTGACTACAAATTTAGCAAACGTGGCTGCTTCGTCACGAAAATCTTCTTTGCTTTTTCTATATTACAAATTTGAAATTATAAGAGAATGAATGAGTGAAAATATGTGCGTTAATAAAAAGGAGTGCGGTAATGAAGCTCATAACTCACGCAAAATGCGTGGGTTAAAAGCTTCTAAACTCACGGACGTAGATAAAGTATATTTTTAATAGAAGTTTGAAGTGAGTCTGGAGCGGGCAGCTGCCCCTTTACCCAGCTGCAGAAGTGTCAACTAATAGAATTTTAAAGATAGAGCGATTAGTAGTTAAGGGTGTGAAGTAATTTCTCTATAACAGTGTTATAAATTACTAATTTTTCGAGAACGGCATAATTTTGAACAAGAAGCACAAAATTTGTTTTTGATTACAAGCTAAAGTTATCGAGACACCAACTAAAAAATATAGTTTCAACTTTCTTTTTTTTTAATTTTATTAATGGGATCGCCTCTCGAAATGTATAAAATCGATTAAATATCAGCATGTACACAAAATATATTAAGAAACTTCAAGATTTCTACTATATAGGATTCGGTGTTTATTTACTCACGGTGTCCATGGCATCTAAAATTACCCAGAATCATTTAGGTGTAATTTTTTCACACTGGTAACATGTCTTACGTGAAATCTGAAAAAATACGCACGTATTTTGCAGAATTTTCCCTGCTAGAATCGTTTCATTTGTTGAAACACTTAATTATACCATATGTGTGAAATTCTAAAAATTACCAATTGATAGGATTAAATTAAATGTAATTATTTTTGGTTGTTTTGGAAAAATTGTATTATTTAAAACCAAGTAACTACTTCTCTATTTTTTATTCACACCCAGGAGAAAAATAAAATTTGTAGCGTCATTTTACAAAATAAGCTATTAATATTAAAAAAAAGTCTTTTTACCAATGTGTTTTAATTGTCATAAAAATGTTATTTACTTGTTCTAAACGGGAGTTGGTTTATGAATGCTTTAATACTTTTAATACCTAATTAATTAATTATGGCGTACAACATTTTGACATTAGCACACCCCTCATCAAAAACTAAGCGTCTGGAAACCGTTTTTTTGTATAAATAAAACAATAAAGATCTGTTTAAGTTAAAAAAAGACGGTGTCCATCAAATTTTCTATTTCCATTAAATAAGTTTACAACCAATATATATTATATATTATGAGTATTGCAAGATATAATAAAAAAATAGTAAATAAATCTTCTATTCACGTTAATTTGGACTAAATTAATTATTGTATGCTAAAATATATTTTATAATTAAAGCTGGTACAGTTGTGAGATTTAATATATTGTTGTCATTAATCATATAAAATATGTTCTGGGCAACTAGTTTTATATTTGGTGTATGTTGTTTATTCTCGAGTAGACAGCAAAATATGATTAGAGTTGTTTCATAGCGTGAGTCTGGGAGGTCTGTCTAATGAATTATACAACTTAATGAGGATTATTAAACCCAAAATAAAACAACTCAAAAATCAAGATGAGTAGGCTGAAGTCTAGGGCCCCCAAGAAAATAGGGCCCCGCAGAGGCCTCTTTAGCTTTTTATTTGGTCAAATTAAAATTAATAATAAAACTAAATATTTTTGATATCGACTCATTTATGCCATTTATAAATAGGACCCAAGTTAAGACTATCAAATATGGATTTGCTTAGTGGATAGCATAAGGGTATGTCCATAATAGAGCGCAGCACGTTATATCGTACGTAGTCTAGCTTCTACTTTGCACAGTAGTGTCCACGTTCATGGCCGGTATATCGTATTGATTCAGTATGTTTATTAACCCGGTTACCTCTTTAATAAAGATTTACTATTATGAGAAATTTTATTAGCTTTATACCGACGTAAAAAAATTACATCGATTTTTTACTTCCCTCATAAAAGAGAAGTATTGTAATCGTGAAAAAATAACCTTCCGAGATTTTTTCAAATCTTTACGTTTTAGGGTTCCTAGATGACGAAAAACATGTTTGGTAAAACTGGTAAAATTTTGGTATGAATTCAAGATGGAGGAACAAAATAACGGCTTAATAAAACATTTAAAAATTCAGCCTAAAAAACTACTTAATGAACTGATTTGAAATTGTGTGCTATAACTAATTGTAGTATAGAGATGAACTAGTAAAAGTGTGATACTAACTCAAGATGACGGAACAAAATGGCGGCCAAATACAAATTTTTCCAATTTGTGTGTATGAAGCAACCGGTTGGCATTAATTCTTTTGGATCCTTGCCAAAACAAATTACTTTGTATCTCAAACTTGAACATCCAGAAGAATATACGCGGCATTGCTTCCGAAAATCATCTACATCCTTATTGGCAGATTCAGGAACTGACATTCTAACAGTAAAGGTGGTTAGCGATACAGCAAGGTTGTGGAAAGCTACATTGAAAATTCTGCACAAATTAAAAAATAGCATGTAAAATTCTGGGTGAAACGGGAGAAACCGGAGAAAAAAAGGGAAAGCCATAAGACGACCAGTTTAAATAATAAAAACAATGTATTGACTACAAATTTAGCAAACGTGGCTGCTTCGTCAGAAATTTATTTGAAAGATTGTAGGTACTATTAATATCTATAATAAATAATTTTTCATGTTTTATAGTTTTTAATAAGATAATTTATAAAAATCTTCTTCGCTTTTTCTATATTACAAATTTCAAATTGTAATATGAATGAGTGAAAATACGTGCGTTAATAAAAAGGAGTGCGGTAATGAAGCTCTTAACTTACGCAAAATGCGTTTTCTTTTGCTTTCTTTAGCTGCAGAAGTGTCAACTAATAGATTTTTAAAGATAAAGTGATTGGTAGTTAAGGGTGTGAAGTAATTTCTATTCTATAACAGTGTTATCAATTACTAATTTTTCGAGAACGGCATAATTTTGTACAAGAAGCACAAAATTTGTTTTTTATTACAAGCTAAAGTTATTGAGACACAAACTAAAAAATATATTTTCAACAAATCGATTAAATAACAGCATGTACACAAAATGTATTAAGAAACTTCAAGGTGTCTTCTATATAGGATTCGGTGTTTATTTACTCACGGTGTCCATGACATCTAAAATTACCCAGAATCATTTAGGTGTAATTTTTTCACACTAGTAATACGTCTTACGTACAATCTGAAAAAATACATATGTATTTTGAAGAATTTTCCATGTTAGAATCGTTTCACTTGTTGAAACACTTAATTATACCATATGTGTGATATTCTAAAAAATTATCAATTTATAGGATTAGATTAAATGTAACTATTTTTGGATGTTTTGGAAAAATTGCATTATTTAAGACCAAGTAAACTACTTCTCTATTTTTTATTCAAACCTAAAAGAAAAATAAAGTTTGTAGTGTCATTTTACAAAATAAGCTGTATTTATGTTAAAAAAAAGTCTTTCTACCAATGTATGTTTTAATTGTCATAAAAATGTTATTTACTTAGATGATGTTTTTACTGGTGTTATATAAGGCATTTAATAAGCAAGTTTAGTATATATAAATATTATTTGCAATTAAGGCTTGTGAATGGACCTTAATATTTTTATTTATAATTTTGTTTTTTTTTGTAAAGAAACTAATTTTAATCACAATGGCAAAACTATACTGTTACTATACTTTATATCCTCAAAAACCCAGGGGTGCGCAAATTTTTCTTTATGGTGTACACAGATTTTTAAAGATTAGTAGTTTAATTTATTTTATTAATTATTTTAATTTTAATTCATCAAAAATTAAATACCTTTTAAATACTTTTAAATACTTATTTAATCTTTTTAATATGCCCTATTTCCTTCTAAATAAATACTCGAATTTATTATTAAATATCTTCCAATACGTTTTAAATCCGTTCAGTAACTTTTAATTCGATTTAAATGCATTTAACTGTTTTCAATACACTTTTAATACCTTTAAATATCCCGAGGTTTTTTCGGAAATGTGCCTCACGGAAAGCGGAACAAACATGTTTTTGACGGTAGATGAAAGAATACCATCAATCTCGGGGAAATACCGTTTGCATTTGAGAAGGAAGTTATTTTCATTGCAGGGTATAACTATAGAAGTAATAGATCGGTCGACCGAAACTAAGAAATAAAGTTTTTATTATAATCGTTTCTTTTAGCGCGAATTGCGAAAAATATTTGACCATGTCTAAAGATAAGTAAAGAAATAATTTAATATCTAATAGTTTCTCGTATTAGTGTGACTCTCTAGACCCACAAATATACATGTTAGCAAAATTTTAATTAACTACAATTTGAGAATTAATAAACAGGTTAGATTGATCACTCTGGGTGTGGGTTAAAATTTAGATATAATGAAGATATATTTTTAATATTTTTAAAGGTTTAAAATATCCTGAAATTTATTACAGGACCATTTAAGCCAAAATTCCCATTAAATTGGGAAAGCAATAGTCTATTTTTAAAAATAATTTTGGAATTTTTTTTTGAAATTCTTCCAATTTCTTCGCCAGTGGCTTTCAGACATAATTATCCAAAAATCAATTTCGAAATTGTTCAAAATTCCATCCTTAAGGATGTGAAATGTACGTTATGACTTTAAAAAATGATTATTTGAAGATCAGTTTCTTAAGGATGTAAAATGTGTTTCTACCTCGGCTTCCACTTTGCTTACAATAGTATATTTCTCTTTAAAATTATTTTAAAAATTAATATTTAAAATCCATTGCCGAATTTTCTTGCCTTAAGAGGGTAAAATGGGTTTTTTACTTGGTTTTTTCTATTTTACAAAATATCTTCAACTAAATGAGATTTTAAGACAGACGAGCAATGGCTTTTAAAAATGATTATCTGATTATGTAAAACAGATGTTTAGATTTTTTAAATTTACTTTTGAGAGGGTGAAAAATGTTTTTACTATCTTACAATATCTTTTCAAATAAGCATCATTTAGATACAATGCCTTTGTTAACTGCTTTCAAAAATATCATTTAAAAATAATTTCTAGACGTAAGGAATCTCGTGCAATATTTTTTAACTAAAGTATATGTTAGCAGGATTTAATATTTAGTGGCCTTTAAATATAATCACCTAAAATTTATTAGTTATAATAAATCAGTAAAATAAACCACACGTTTTTTGTAAATTGCGATTTTCTTTAATAAAAAAGTCATAATGAAGTTAAATAAAGAAAAATTTGAAAATATTTATTACAAAGATAATTTTATGGAGTTTATTTAATTTACTCCTTAATTATTTTTCTTTCATCTGTTTTTAGGATGTTAGGTTTTAACAAAATTTTATATTGTTGTTTTCTTTGTTTTTTCGACATTATAAGAACAAAACTAGCTATTTTTTATATTGAATTCTTTTTATTATTTTAATCTAATACTCTTTACTAATCTAAATACTTTAATTGTGTTTTAGTATTTTTAATATTCTCTCATAATTTTCATTACTCACAAAATACAATTTAATACCCTAAAATTTAATGCTTTAATACTTTTAATACTTAATTAATTAATTATGGCGTACAACATTTTGACATTAGCACACCCCTCATCAAAAATTAAGCGTCTGGAAACCGTTTTTTTGTATAAATAAAACAATAAAAGATCTGTTTAAGTTAAATCAATAAAAAATAAAAAAACAACTAACCCAACACTGAATATTTCTTTCTACAGTTTAAGACGGTGTCCATCAAATTTTCTATTTCTATTAAATAAGTTTACACCCAATATATATTATATATTATGAGTATTGCAAGATATAATAAAAAAATAGTAAATAAATCTTCTATTCACGTTAATATGGACTAAAATAATTATTGTATGCTAAAATATATTTTATAATTAAAACTGGTACAGTTGTTAGATTTAATATATTGTCGTCATTAATCATATAAAATATGTTCTGGGCAGCTAGTTTTATATTTAGTGTATGTTGTTTATTCTCGAGTAGACAGCAAAATATGATTAGAGTTGTTTCATAGCGTGAATCTGAGAGATCTCTCTAATGAATTATACAACTTAATGAGGATTATTAAAGCCAAAATAAAACAACTCAAAAATCAAGATAAGTCGGCTGAAGTCTAGGGCTCCCAAGAAAATAGCGCCCCGCAGAGGCCTCTTTAGCTTTTTATTTGGTCAAATTAAAATTACTAAAACTAGATATTTTTGATATCGAATCGATTTATGCCATTTATAAATAGGACCCAAGTTAAGACTATCAAAGATGGATTTGCTTAGTGGATAGCATAAGGGTATGTCTATAATAGAGCACCGCCCGTTATATCGCACCCAGTCTAGCTTCTACTTTGCACAGTAGTGTCCACGTTCATGGCCGGTATATCGTATTGATTCAGTTTGCTTATTAACCCGGTTACCTCTTTAATAAAGATTTACTATTATGAGAAATTTTATTAGCTTTATACCGACGTAAAAAAATTACATCGATTTTTTACTTCCCTCATAAAAGAGAAGTATTGTAATCGTGAAAAAATAACCCTCCGAGATCTTTTCAGATCTTTACGTTTAAGGTCCCTAGATGACGAAAAACATGTTTTCTCGATTCCGTCGGTCTGTCTGTCTGTTGGTCTGTCTGTTTGCGGCTTAGCTAAAAACTTCTTACCCGATTGACTTCAAAGTTTGGTCTAATAACATTTTGGTAAAAGTCCAATATGGCCAAACAAAATGGAGGTCTAGTGAAATATGAAAAAAAAATCATTACTAAGAATGTGCTTATCCAATTTATCTCAAATTTTGTACAAAAATCAAGTATTATGTGCGAATCAACTGGTAAAATTTTGGTATGAATCCAAGATGGCGGAACAAAATGACGGCTTAATAAAACATTTAAAAATTCAGCCTAAAAAAACTACTTAATGAACTGATTTGAAATTGTGTGCTATAACTAATTGCAGTATAGAGATGAACTAGTAAAAGTGTGATACTAACTCAAGATGGCGGAACAAAATGGCGGCCAAATAAAAATTTTCCAATTACGAAATAGTGTGTGTATGAAGCAACCGGTTGGCATTAATTCTTTTGGATCCTTGCCAAAACAAATTACTTTGTATCTCAAACTTGAACATCCAGAAGAATATACGCGGCATTGCTTCCGAAAATCATGCACATCCCTATTGGCAAATTCGGCAACTGACATTCTAACAGTAAAGCGTCATGGTGGCTGGCGATACAGCAAGGTTGAGGAAAGCTACATTGAAAATTCTGCACAAATTAAAAAAAAATAGCATGTAAAATTCTGGGTGAAACGGGAGAAACTTTGGACAAGACCCGAAAAAAATGACAAAAAGCCATAAGACGACCAGTTTAAATAATGAAAACAATGTATTGACTACAAATTTAGCAAACGTGGCTGCTCGTTAGGAATTTGTTTGAAAGATTGCAAAGATTGTAGGTACTATTAATATCTATAATAAATAATTTTTCATGTTTTATGGTTTTTAATAAAATAATTTATAAAAATCTTCTTCGCTTTTTCTATATTACAAATTTTAAATTATAAAAGAGTGAATGAGTGAAAATACGTGCGTTAATAAAAAGGAGCGCGGTAATGAAGCACTTAACTCTCGCAAAATGCGTGGGTTAAAAGCTTCTAACTCACGGACGTAGATAAAGTATATTTTTAATAGAACTTTGAAGTGAGTCTGGAGCGGGCAGCTGCCCCTTTGCTTTCCCTAGCTGCAGAAATGTCAATTAATAGATTTTTAAAGATCGAGCAATTAGTAGTTAAGGGTGTGAAGTAATTTCTCTATAACAGTGTTATAAATTACTAGTTTTTCTAGAACGGCACAATTTTGTACAAGAAGCAGAAAATTTGTTTTTTATTACAAGCTAAAATTATTGAAACACAAACTAAAAAATATATTTTCAACTTTATCTATATAACTTTTTTTTTAACTTTTTTAATGGGATCGCCACTCGAAATGTACAAAATCGATTAAATCTCAGCATGTACACAAAATGTATTAGGAAACTTCAAGATGTCTACTATATAGGATTCGGTGTTTATTTACTCACAGTGTCCATGACATCTAAAATTACCCAGAATCATTTAGGTGTAATTTTTTCACACTGGTAATATGTCTTACGTACAATCTGAAAAAAATACACATGTATTTTGAAGAATTTTCCATGCTAGAATCGTTTCACTTGTTGAAACAATTAGACCCTACGTGTGAAATTCTAAAAATTATCAATTTATAGGATTAAATTAAATGTAACTATTTTTGGTTGTTTTGGAAAAATTGCATTATTTAAGACCAGGTAACTACTTCTGTATTTTTTATTCAAACCTAGGAGAAAAATAAAATTTCTTGTGTCGTTTTGCAAAATAAGCTGTATTTATATTAAAAAAAAGTTTTACCAATATATGTTTTAATTGTCATAAAAATGTTATTTACTTGTTCTAAACGGAAGTTGGTCCCTCAGATGGCGTTTTTACTGATGTTATATAAGGCGATTAATAAGCAAGTTTTCTTTATATATACATTGTATGAAATTAAAGCTCTTATGTGGACACTAATATTTTTATTAATACTTTTGTTTTTTTTATTGTCTTTATATGTTTATAATATTACATATTTAATATTGCAAAAAGTTAATAATATTAGCGACGTACATTAAAAAAATTATTTTTTCTTATCTTTTTACAGATGACAACACACACTTTCGTCTACACTAATTATAGCTGAAAGTAAAAAAAATAATTTTAATCACAATCGCAAAACTATACTGTTACTATACTTTTCATCCCCAAAAACCAAGGGGTGCGCAAATTTTTCAATTTGATGTATATTCACTCTTAAATACCTTTTAAATAATTTTAAATACTTATTTAATCTTTTTAATATGCCTTATTTCCTTTTAAATACTCGAATCTATTACTAAATACCTTTCAATGCGTTTCAAATACCGTTCAGTGACTCAATATATTTTCAATTTGGTTTAAATACATTTAATTGTTTTCAATACAATTTTAATACCTTTAAATATCCCAATTTTTCTTCGGAAATCTTCTCTTTTAGTGCGAATTGCGAAAAATATTTGACAATGTCTAAAGATAAGTAAAGCAATTTAATATCTAATAATTAAATAAGTTTAAACCCAATATATATTATACTTTATGAGTATTAAAACTTTTAATAAAAAAAAAATAGTAACGAAATCTTCTATTCACATTAATATGGACTAAAATAATTATTGTATGTTAAAACATATTCTATGTTTAAAACTGATACAGTTGTGAGATTTAATATATTGTCGTCATTAATTAATATAGTTTTATATTTGGTGTATGTTGTTTATTCTCGAGTAGATAGCCAAATATGATTAGAGTTGTTTCATAGTTTGAGTTTGGGAGGTATGTCTAATGAATTATACATCATTATGAGGATTATTAACGCTAAAATAAAACAATTCAAAAATTCTCTCTTCAGATAAATGAACATTTACAGAAAGGCGCACAACACCTGTCAGTCTGAGTAGGCTGAAGTCTAGGGCCCCCAAGAAAATAGGGCCCTGCAGAGGCCTCTTTAGCTTTTTATTTGTTCAAATTAAAATTAATAAAACTAGATATTTTTGATATCGAATCATTTATGCCATTTATAAACAGGGCCCAAGTTAAGATTATCATAGATGGAATTGCTTAGTGGATAGCGTGCTTAGTCCATAATACAGCACCGCACGTTTTATCGCACTTAGTCTAGCTTCTACTTTACACAGTGGTATCCGTTGATGGCCGTATTGATGCAGTTCGTTTATTAACCCGGTTACCTCTAAAAATTAACTATCATGAGGAATTTTATTAGCTTTATACCGACTTAAAAAAAATACATTGATTTTTTTAATATATGAAGTTGAGGATGTCTACTTTTAATTTTATTATATATAGAAGATCAAAACAAAGAATTAGTGTGGTTAGTAGTATTTAAAAAAGTCCGAAACTTTTGAAAATGTAATTTTACACCTATCCTTTTTTGCTTAAAAAAGTGGATTTGCAGGGCCGGACTGGAGACTTAAGGGGCATGGGGATTTAAGTATTCAGGAGCCTCTGAACCGCACGAAGGTTTACAAGAGTGCATTTAAAAGTGTCGAATGCCAACAAAATGTCCTCCGTCTTGTATTTCCTTGATAAACTACTATTTCCCATCTGGCCCATGCCGCAAAAAACTTCAAGTCAGCTCCCTGCCTACCACGGAGCCTGCTTCATAGCCCCCATAACCCTACCCTTAATCCGGACCTGTAGATTTTTACATTTTCATTTAAAATTTATGATATACCTATATATATATATATATATATATATATATATATATATATATATATATATATATATAGACAACCTTAAAATACCAAATAATTTCCAACTCATCTCTTTAGACGTAATATCCTTATATACAAACATTCCGACTAAACTTCTAAAACAAATCATTAAAGAAAAATGGAATCAGATAAAGAATCACACAACACTCACTTGCACAGAATTCATAGAAGGGATAGATCTCATTCTTTCGAACAACTATTTCCAATACAAAGATGATTACTACCAACAACTTGACGGATGTGCAATGGGTTCACCCATCTCTTCCACCGCAGCCCAAATAGTAATGGAATATCTAGAAGAAACAGTGTTACAAAGAGCCAATGTACCAATATTATTTTTTAAAAGGTACGTGGATGATTGTTTATTAGCCATACCAAAAAATAAAACAACGGAAATTATCTCCCTCTTTAACAATTTTCATCCAAAATTGCAGTTTACTTCCGAAATAGAAAATGATGGTGCTATAAACTTTTTGGATTTAACATTAATAAGAGACCACAAAACAAATGGCATTAAAACTAAGTGGTACACCAAAAAAACCTGGTCCTCCCGCTACCTTAATTATAATTCCAGTCACCCAAAATGTCAAAAAAACTCCGTGATGATAGGGTTAGTTGACCGTGCACTAACACTAACATCACCTATATACCGAGTTGACATTCTAAATAAAGTTAAAAATACTCTCTTAAAAAATCATTTCCCATTAAAAGCCATCGAACGAATTATAAAGCGAAGAACCCAAAAATTATACAATGCCACAAAACATATTGTAAATAATCATGACAACAATAAAACAACTACATACATATCTTTACCATACACTGAAGGTCTTTCTGAAAAGATTAAACACATTCTCGGTAAACACGACATAACCGTATGCCACAAATCTAACAATACCCTTAAATCTTTATATATACCACTAAAAAGTCAGACACCAATTAAAAAACAATCAAACGTAGTTTACAGCATTCCCTGCCTAAACTGCCCCAAAAAATATATAGGCATGACCACACAATACCTATCAAATAGACTAAATGGGCATAAATATACAAAAAATGCTTCCACAGCACTACATAAACATGAAAGAGACATGAAACATGAATTTGATTTTTCGGGTACAACGGTCTTATCAAAAGAACAACATTACCATAAACTGACATTCAAAGAAATGGTGGAGATAAAAAAAGAAAAAAATACAGTAAACGATCGGAAAGACATTGACAATCTCAGCCAAATATATCACAATCTAATTTAATTCAATTGTTATAAACTATTTTCCATCAATCATAAATACATACTGTATACTGTCAGACTCACACAAATACTTTTAAAACAACCCGTATCCACAAATAGTTCTACATTGTTAATATAATCAAAAAAACTAAAGGATATATATATAAAAAAAAAACAATAGAATTCTTTAACCAGTGTATCACTTACCTCCACACTGCCAAGCAAGGTAAAAGAACATCTTTCTCAAGGTATGTACTGTACTATTTTAAATAAATGTTTTAATAATTTTAGTGCGTGCCGTTATACCTAATCGTTTTTATTTATTAACTTACATATATACACTTTTTGTATTTAATTTTTAGATGTGCAGAATTAAATATTTTGAAAAAGCCTGAAATGGACAGGCGAAACGTCAATTAAAGTTTCTTTGTTCAATCCACGAACCTCATCCCAAGAAAGTACTTGATATTTATATATATATATATATATATATATATATATATATATATATATATATATATATATATTAGCATACTAAAACTTACTTAATTCATATTTTAAATATGGAAAAAAAATCATAAAACTATTTTTTCCACTTTTCCTGCTGTTTGACGGTGTTTAAGAATATTTTCTTAATTCAATTATTCAAGAAAATTCTATTATAATAAAACTGATGTGTTTTTTCTAAAATGTTTCCCTTAAAAATACTCAAAAATAATTAATTTTCCCTTATGCAGCGGGCTGATATGTGATATGCGAGCCTAAGTGAAATAACAAGTTTCAGTTTGATGTTGGATTTTATTAATTGATATGGACATATTTACATCTTCGAAGCCAGGCTATGTGTGACAACGTGCGATGGGATGGGCGGTGCAATGTGCGGTAAAAAAAGTGTATATTGGTGGTTGCTGTTTTGGGTAATGACATCATAAAATTTCTTAATATTGTATTAATATTAGGGTGTTAACTTATTATAGAACAAAGGGGCTTATTTTGTGTGTTATCTTAAAATATGGGTTTGTTATTATTAATAAATTTATTCGGTGATGTTTAATACTATTTTTTTGACAATTTTTTTTTGTATGTTTAAATATGACCTTGTTAAATTAACTGGAGATATCGTCTAAATTGAACATTGTTTCTGTTTTATTTATCTTATCTTGTAAGTAGTGAAGAATGTAGTAACAATCTAAACCATAAAAAACAATGTAATAGGCATTTAAAAATAAACTCATTAGGTACTTTCACCGTAAAAATCTGCTCAAAAATGTATTTTAAGTTAATTGTAAGATTTCGCGGAATTTCGATCAAAAGAAAGTTAATGTTGTTACGCCAAAATACACAATAAAAAATAATTGCCCACCCCGCCACCGCGTCGCGTAATTCCAATTCTATTTTTTTATAGAGGTGGGCAAAAAGATTCAGTTGCCAATTAACATCAGTAATGCCTATCTATATTGAAGGAATGCTGTATAGTGAATGTTTTCAATTTAAGACTTACTTGAACATTGTGTGCTTCAAGAATAATGTCTCTGTTAGCGTTTTCAAAATGTTCAAGGTAACTCTTGAAAACAGTGTCGTTGAACGAATTTAAGATGGGGGAACAAAATAGCTACTAAAGAAACTGTTTGTAATCGTGCATCCTTGCAGCATATACATCTTCTCATTTTAGTCTGCCGGTCTGTCTCCCTATCAGTTCACGGCATAGCTAAAAAACTACTCACCCGATTGACTTTAAATTTTGATGGAATATTAGGGGTCATATTAAATTTATTTAATAAACTAATTATTAATAAAACATAATTACCTATTTTACTCAATTTATTTCAAATTTTGAACAAAAATCGAGTGTGACATAGGAATGAACTAGTAACATTTAGGTACGAATTTAAGAAAGGAAAAAAATGACAGCCTAATAAAACATTTAAAAAACAGCCTGAAAAAACTACTTATTAGATTGATTTCAAATTTTGTGCAAGATGCCGTCAGAACAAAACGGCGGTTAAATAAAATGTTTAAAAAATCAACGTAAAAAACTTTGTCATTCAATTTACTTTAAATTATTCGCAAAGATTTGATGCTATATATACATACAATTGTAAAATTTTAGTGCGAATTCAACATCACGGAACAAAATTGCGGTATAATAAAGATTTTAGAAAATCAGTATAAAAACCTGTTTAATCAATTTATTTTAAAGTATGCCCAAAAGTGAAAAGAATATACAATTTGTACAAAACTTAATAACACATTTTGATGTACTTCCCTCTTAACACAGCTGATAGTGTTTCACAAAACGTTTAATTTTTATAAGTCGCATAGGTCGTAAGTTGACGTCAATTTAAGTAGTAATTGTAACAGGGGTTTCGCCTTAAATTTTAAGACTGTATAAAACACCGAGGTTACGACTTAGACTGCGTTCGAGAATCTTAAAAAAATTGTAAATATAAGTTAGTCTCCAAACGGACATAAAACTGTGTAAAACCTAATAAAATATATTGATGTGTTTCCTTCTGAACATGGCTGATTGATTACGTTTCATAAAGAGTACCATATTATTATTTAATAAGGCTCTTACGTCGAAAGCTGACGACAATTGTAACCGGATATCGCCTTAAGAATTTTTAAGTTATAATGCCGTAATAAGAAATTTATCGCGTAGGATTAAAGCGGAGGGATTTATTGCTTATATATTAGAGAAACTTTGAAAAGAGATATAAGAAGACTAAAACTCAATTTAACTTTATTAATTTAATATATTTATATTAAATTAATATACAATCTGTGTTTTTTTTGTTTGTATGTATGTGTATTTGGTGGTAATCTTGTAGTGGGCGTTTCACTCATTTCGTGTTAATAAATTAACTTCAAATTTGCAGGCTTATCCCACAGATTAACGACCAATCAGATACCGCACTCTTGGAATTTTCATTCATATTAGTTATTTTTACTATAAGGGATATATGTAACATTTACCAGTCGAGGACGTGTTTGCGCCCGAGCGATAGCGAGGGCTGACAAAAAAGTTCGAGACTGGTTAATGTACTTACATCCCATATAGTACATAACATTTTCCCCCCTCCGTGTATTGTATGTTTACAAGAAAATGCTGGGTATATTTTTGGATTTTCATTATCATTACATTCGATAGCATCTCATTAAATTATGAGGGCAGCCTGATCCATTGCCAGAGCAACATAAGCAGTTTTTATTTTATCAACAACGTCAAGTTAACAATTCATAGGGAAAAGTTTGAAGAAGTCGGTTTGTTTGATTCTGTGTGACCAGTCCTGACTCCAAAAATGGAATGTCACGTACATTTACAGTGACAAAAAGTGACGACACTCAGGTTTGTCATTTCAAAATAATTCAAAAGTACGTTGATACAAGATCCCACATGACGACTTTTAATCCGCGCTTCTTTATGCGATATCAAAATGGAAAGTGCTTAAATCAGCCTGTCGCGAAAAGTACGTTTTCATCAATTTCAAGTAAAATTGCGAAATTTCTAAACATTGAGAACTTCAAAATGTATAATGGACACTCTTTTAAAAGAACGTCGGCAACTTTATTAGCATATACTGGAGTTGATGTATTAGCTATCAAGCGACATGGTGAATGGAAATCCGCTACAATTGCGGAAAGTTAAAAATTAAAGCTACTTATAATAATTTTAGATTATTATTCCCCTAGGGATGTAAGTTGATTTACATCCTGTCGTTAAGGGCAACCAATACCTTGTTGAGTAACTTTCACTTACGTCTGTTAAAGCAGTGTCAAAATAGGTTGCTTACAATACAGGGAGGGGGAAAACGTATTTACTTGAACCCCATTAGTTGAGCGGAAAACTCAGATATGTACTCGAAATAATTTTATTTATTCTGAGCAGGAACTTATTAAAATATTTTGGGAGTAATGTTTAACCAAGTTTAATATATTTATATTGAAAAATTAGTTTATACATAGTAGTTATGCACATACAGAATGGTTTGAGTTTTTATAGATTTATGAAAGAATAAGAGAAAGGGCAAAATTTAATTTTATTGTTAGATCAGTTATATCGCTGAACTCGAAGATAATGGGTTTTAGTATCATGTAGAAAGGGTTTTATCATATCGCATGTCATATTCATTTCACTTCTGCCACTGGCGCGCGTGTTAAAAACGTAAATATTATATACTATTATACTCTCTCACAACACAAAAATGGAATATTATGTTTCTGATTTTCATAGTTCTTGTGGTCAGCAAATTCAATATTAATAAGTAAATGATTCAAATGTAAGCTACATAACCTCTGACGGTGACGCAGATTGTTTATTTTATCAAAAAGATCTTCTCTGTTGCAAGCCATGACTGAGTTCCTTGCTCCAAGATAAGATAAAAAAATAATAGTTTTAATGCTAACATGACAAATATGCTTTATGCTATGAATGCGCGCAGCACTGAACGCCAATAAATAAAACCATATGTGATCCTCAGTTCAATAAAAAATTATAGTTTAAAATATCTAGAAAACACGCTTTTGTCAGTAACGCACTAAAAAGCACAAAATAATATTATTTTCTCAAAATATATTTTGTTCAGTGACTATGCAAAAATGTGTGATTCGCTTTTTCGTTTCTTTGAGAAGCATGTACATTTAATTAATTTCGGCAACATTAGGTACTTTATTTTGTACTTTTTAGTGCGTTACTGACAAAATCTAGTTTTCTAGTTCTTTTAAAACTATAAATTATTTTTTACTTTTTACACACTTTACTGGACTCATCAGAATAAAACAGATTAGCCCAAACTTTAGGTTCGATGGTACCATATTATGTGTTGGACTCGTCAAAACAAACAAAATGACCATCGGTACCATTTAGTACCATCGAGCTGATGGTATCAAATCATGTATTGGTCTCTTGGTCTCGTCCATACAAACCAAATGAGCCCAAACAAGAGGGGTTTACTAGCTGGGAATATGTGTAGAATCTGGTATTATCGAGCTGGCCAGATCAGCTAGCTGCTACCAAATTTTGATATTGCCATTAGAATTATCCACACTAGCAAATTTTCAAATCGACACAACAATTAGAGATACGGGTTACGGTCTACATCAAACGTGGAAATCGATCGTTACTGAATCTCTTCGGGCTCATTCAGTGTTCAGATCTCATGGAGTAAAGATCCCTGAAGATGCCTCGTGCATCGAAGGCGTAATATCGGATAGTAATTCCAATTTGACACGGTCTAATAGAACTATGATTTCTTAATTGACCAAAGCCGTGAAAGCTTCCGTTCTATGTTAATAAATACGAGCTTCAAAATAAGTCATGTCAAACAGACATTACATTACTTCTAATCATTCTTTTGTACATAAAATGTCAGCTTATAATAGTTTTGATCACAGATTAATCAACATACGTCTAAGCAATGAGAGATATAATGAAGAGTTACATGCAATAAAACAAATAGCAGTTAATAACGGTTATTATGAAAACCTCATACACAAAACAGTAAATAAGAAACAATATAAAAAACAATTACACTAAGTTTATCCTAGTAATAAGTTCATAGAAAATAATCAATTTCATTCTTTTACATAACATCAAATGTTGCTAAGTTTAAAAATAAAAGTGCAATTATTGTTCTTAGGGCGAACAGCGTTGGTAGATATATCGAAAACAATAAGATTCAAACCAAAAACAGAATAACTTGTTGGTGTTTATGTTAAAATGTAGAACCTGTTTACAACTTTATATTTGACAAACTTGAGAACTTTGACATTTTACATGCAGAACGAAAACGTAAAAAATTTAATTTATTAAAAATAGAGAAAGCAAATATAACAATGACAACACATTAATAAACGATCAGCTGGACCTAAATAGTTCTGCATAGTTATATCTTTATTAGGCTATAACGAAAAATCCAGAATATTTTACGTGATATCAGTGGTCACACTTTTATTTAAGATCTTAGATCTGACGAAGCCACAATGTTGACGAAACAATTGTCACGTGTCTTTTGTAAAGTAAATTAAGGGGTAATTTTAAACATTTTTTTCCTTTTACTTTTTTTAATACTGCTCTTTTTCAATTTCAATGCCCATAAGTTTACTTTAGCCTTGCTCAGTTGGTGATAACTAGCTTCTAATAAGCAAAGTCAAATTTAACTTTACTAACTACATAAATAAAAGAGTGGAAACATCTCGCGTTCCCACTAAACTTTAGAGAGCTTTTTGTACGAGAAATTTAGTTCAATTACAAAAATGCGGCAAAATTTTGAAACTAAGATGACTTTTTAGAGTTTGTGATTTTATCGTATGTCTGTGTAAAACAGAAAACTTTTAATGATACGGAATGCATTTTTCGAAAGATGAGTGATAAAAATGCAAATAACCGAAGCACTTTCAGATTCAGTGAAACAGAGGAATACAAATGAAGATATTAATAAAAATATAAACTGCTGAACATAAACCACGAATGTTTACTACAAAAATAAAGCTCATAAAAATATTCATGTTTTGTAACAGCATCCCGCCGTTGGAATTGTTAATGAAAGGTCTCAACAACAATAGCAAAATTAAAAAAAATTAATTAGTATCCTCACAGCACAGCATCAAATATACTTTTCGAAAAAAATTAAATTTGCAAATAAGTTTTATTTTTACATAATCCGTAACCATATGGTCACCTAAGACTTGGTATAAAATTGTTAATAAAGAAGATAAATGGTATGTTTTTTTACGGGATGTAATAAACAATTTGCTAAAGTTAACAAAAATGGGTAAAATGTCAGTTAAATTTATTAATAAATTTTAAAAAATACTCTAAAAAAATTCAAAATATACAAATTATTTTCTTCAGTTTACTTTTACGTTGCCTTATTAAAAATAAATAATGTATTTTTTTACTTTTCCGGAGTTAAAGAAATTTTCGAAAATTGTGAACTTTTAATTACCTCTCTGAATAAATATAGCGAATTATTAAAATCAGGCTTGACATATGAATTCTATAGAAAATTTGCTAATAAGTCTTGAAAAGCAGATTATTTGCTTGCTAGTTGACATATTAATCGATTGGTAAAACCTAGACATTCTTCTCGCCTACCAAATTGCCAAGCCCCAGGTAAGGATCCATATGAAAAAAACAAACATTTATTACTTATGTGCTATTTAATAGATTAAAGAAACATTACTAGTCTATGGAAATCTAAGACAGATTCATGAAGTTAAGTCTCAGGGGCTTTTTTGTGTGGATAGACTTATAGAAAAAAAAAATTATCATTCTTTCTATTTATGAAGCAACTTAACGATATTTTAAGTTAACTACATATGATTTTGATTTTCTTGTTAGAAGAACCTTTAGAAATACAACAGAGAGGGATTCTCTATGTTACGGAAGATATATCACAGAATTGGTAAATAAAATGTTTGCACATAAATGGATTGGATATCAAAAATTTTTAGTTGGTAGTCGAGAGCTTGAAACCTTAATTCTTTGGACTACTACTTTAATGGGTTTGTTTAAAAACGTTTGCACCGCATTGTGCCCTAAATGTTGAAGCTGTATTTAAAATTAGAAAGTTAAATTAAACATGTAGTGAAGCTGAAAAATTGTAATTTGAATATGTATTTTTCTTCTTCGAGTACGGGTGGGTTACTAACTTTCACTCTCTCACTAACTCACATTTTAGCAAATAAGCCTTTTTTGCGATTTCTTTTAACGACTGTTAACTTTGACAGGTAACACAAGTTATGTGCCTATTTAGTTATCCCAATAAGCATTTGAAAAATGTTCATACTTAATGAAGTAAAACTTATTGCTTATGCTCAATGAAGCCAATTTTCTCAACAACACTGTGTATGCATATATAAATGTGGCATCTGCATGTAGTGGAATTCTTTACGAGCGATATTCTGGGTAAAAGAGAATTTTTTGAAAAGTTAAGGATGAAGAATAGCCAATAAAATGATGATCAGAATATGAAACAATATGATAGAAAATATGCACCTGCTTCTATAAAGGTTGGTAATTAAAAAATTATGAAGGCAAGCTGAAGGAATAAATATTTACTCTGTTTTAAGTTTAAAACATATTATTTATTTGTTTCTGGTATACAGGGTGTGTTCAAATTATATATTTACCACTGTATACTTGTTATACAGGGTTATTCACGGTGGATGGAACATTAGAACGTAGAAGTAACCGACCACGATCTATCATTTTCAAATATTTTTAGCGGTGAAAGCGAAGTTGTTTTAAATGGAATACCTCATGTGCTTTTTAATTTTTAGATTCTATATATGTATTATTGAGCAACTTGTTTAAATACGACCCTATACCTATCTGTAGCCGTTTTTTGAGGTATTAATTCATTTTTATTTTTTTTAACGAAAACGGAATTTCAGATGAATTGAAATTTCTCGCAACTCTAAAACAATTTTAAGCTAAAATTTGGATTATGGTATAACAACACCCTTAGGTATTTTGTGTTTTGATCACATCTCAGTTGAAGCATACACAGTGGCCCAGAAATAAAGGTTTGTTACCTACAAACTATAAAAATTTCTGAAAACCGATTTTACTTATATAGGACACCCTTTATATCAATATTGATTTAAAAAGCTGATAAAATTAGATTTTTAGCAATATATACTTTGCCTATACCTAACTCTTCAAGTTGTCGATTTATAAATTTTTTTTTTCAAACTTTGTACTTTTCGGCGACTTTGGTAGTAATGGGCCATGAAAACGATTGTTAGATATTATGAAAATTCGTTTGGCAGACATTTCATTCTTTCGTTTGTGATTTTGAGTTAATAACTCAATGGCAGAGAATAACAATGACTGAAATACAGTTATAACAAATTTATTGATTCTATATGGACATTTTCAAAAGGACGTATAAAAAAATTTAACGAAATGTATTCAGATTTATCACAAATTAATATCAAAAAATGTATTCAGATGCAGAACAATTTCAGAGATTTTGGTTTAAATTTAAATCACCGACCAAATGCTAAAAAATTGAAATTTAAAAAAACTCACTACACAGATTTTTTTGGAAATCTGCAAAATTAACCTCTAAACACTAACAAACGCGTGTTGATATCAGCACATGTAGCACCTCTAAAACCATGGGGACTAATATTTTGGAGAGCCTGATGCTCTAATTCGTTTTTAGTATTTACTGGAGCCTGGTAAACTTTTTTCTTTAGGAAATCATGGTTCTTGGGATTAGACCGTGTCAAAATTGAATCACTTTCCGACGTTTCGCCTTCGATTTCACGAGGCATCTTCAGGGACCTTTACTTCACGAGATCGGACCACTGAACGTGCTCGGAGAGACCCAGGCCGGCTATTTATAGTCGACCTGTGTTAACCGAAGCGTGACTTGGTGTAACAATCGATTTCCACGTATGATGTAGACTGAAGCCCATATCTCTATTAAAATTGTTAAGATGCTTATAAATTTAATCAGATTCTCTAATTTTGCGTTTATAGAGTCCCGAAACCGATGCAAGAGCTATGGTTTCTTTTACAGTTATGACATGCCCAGTTGAATGTTGGTCCTCAGATAGAGCTGATTGTACAATTTGTTCCTTTCTGATACATCGTTCATGTTCCTTAAGCCCAGTCGATATGGATCGCCCAGTTTCTCCAATATAAACATCACCACAGGAACAAGGGATTGCATATACTCCTTCCGTGTGAAAAGGAATAATGTCCTTTGGCGATCTCAAACATTGTCCAATTTTCTCGTGTGTGTTGAAGATTTTACGTATGTTGGACCGGCGAAGTAACCTTGCAATCTTGTCTGTGGTTCGTTTTCTAATGGAAGAACTACATTTCCTATCAGTAATTCCTTATTAGTATCATTTCGTGAAGTAGGATAATTAAATTTTCTAATTGATCGTCTAATATCATCAGTGCAATATCCATTCCCTCTTAAGGCTTGAGTCAGTTTCTCCGTTTCCGATTGTAAAGAATTTTGGTCACAAGTCGCGAGGGCTCTGTAAACCAACGAATTAATAACTGATTGCTTCTGTGCTGGATGAAGATGGGAATTTGCATTTAAGTACCTGTTCGTATGCGTTGGTTTTTTATACACAGAGTGTCCTAAGGAACCATCTCCTTTCCTTTGTACAAGAACATCTAGGAAGGGAATCGTGCCTTCTGATTCAATTTCCATTGTAAATTTTATGTTAATATGTTCTTGATTTAGATGATCAAGAAACCCAGGGAGATTTTCTGGACCATGAGGCCATATTACAAAAGTGTCGTCTACATATCTGAACCATGATTTTGGTTTTAGTAGAGTCGACTCTAAGGTTTCCCCCTCAAAAGCTTCCTTTATTGGCTACTACTGGTAAGAGTGGAGATCCCATGGCTGCTCCTGAGGTTTGCTCATAGAAAGTTCCTTGAAAGGCAAAATACGTTGATGTAAGACATGCTTCAATTATATCTAAAAGGGAGTTGTCAATACTATTATGGTGAAATAAGTCTGATATTATGGAAATTGAATCATTTATAAGCACATACGTATACAGCGATTCTACATCAAAACTGACTAAGATTACTTTGGGATCTAATTGGATTGATTTAAGGTTTTCTACAAAATGCGTAGAGTTTTTAATATATGAATGTGTTTTTCCTGTAAAATTATTAAGAATATTTGAAAAATATTTATCAATTTTGTAAGTAGGAGATCCTGTTGTACTGACGATAGGTCGAACTGGTACATTAACCTTATGTATTTTAGGTAGTCTGTAGAACCGCGGGATCCTTGACTTGCTTGGCTTTAACATCCTGTTCTCCTCTGCTGGTAGGTTGGATGCGTTTATAAGGTTGGTAATCCGTCTTTCAATTTTGTTAGTCGGGTCTGCTTGGATCACTCTGTAGATGTTGTCGTCCAAAAGTAGTTGTATTTTCTTTACGTAATCTGTTTTGTCCATGACGACAGTGGCATTTGCTTTGTCCGCTGGAAGGACCAAAATGTGTTGTTGTTTAATGTTTTTATTGCCGTTCTTTCTGCAGCTGATAGATTCGTCTTAGGCGGGTTACCTTATTGCGTCAGCTTCTTCTGCTGGAAGTTTTCTAATTGTCGCTTCAACAGATGACATTATGTCTTCTACGGGTAGTTCCTTTGGTGTAATGGCGAAGTTTTGACCTTTAGAGAGGACGGATTGTTCTGCTTCAGTAAGAATTTTGGAAGATAAATTTATAACGGTGTCCTGTGACGGTGTTAGTGATCTTTTGCTGTCTAGCAGTCCTTCGAACTTTTTCTGTTGTTTCATTGTAACTGCTTGATATATCCTTTCTGCTTGCGTATTGGTAATGTCATCGAGAGTTCTAAATATTTGAAAATTAGAGAATCTATGGAAATTTATAAGCATCCTAACAACTTTAATAGAGATACGGGCTTCAGTCTATATCATACGTGGAAACCGACCGTTTCACCGAGTCACGCTTCGGTAAACACAGGTCGACTATAAATAGCCGGTCTGGGTCTCTCCGAGCTCACTCAGTGTTCCGATCTCGTGAAGTGAAAGTCCTTGAAGATGCCTCGTGCAATCGAATGCGAAACGTCGGAAAGTGATTCCATTTTGACACAATCTAATCCCAAGAACCATGATTTCTTGATTGACCACAGCCGTGAAAGCTTCCGTTCTATTTTTTTTTTAGTGTACCCCATAAATAAAAAATCTAAAGCAGTAATATTAGATGATCTTGGCGGCCAATTCTTAAATGTCTGAACCAACGACTATCGAAAATTCGATTCAGCTTGCTGTTACTTCTGCTACTGAACTATCAAGTTGATATCAACAGCGTCGGTAATCTTTAAGTGAAAGGCTATTTGTGAACTCTTCGAGCACTGTTGGGATTTTCGTCGTATATCAGATACATTAAGATTAAATTTTTCTTGAAATTTTTTCTTGAGATATATTTGAAGTTCCGGTTTCCTGGACCATGACCAAAATTTGGTCATGGTCCAGACGATTCGGTAATTAGTGCTCCAGAAATATTTAATGTTCAATCCACCAGGAATCACCCTCTATATCTTATACTCAATATTTGTGAACGTTTTGAGGATCTTTCGCTGCAACTAAAATTAAGCGAAATTTTTTTTTTCGGTTTGATAAATAAAATAGCTTAAAATAATTGAATAATTTTGAGAAACAGTAATATATTTTTTTTAAATGAAATTCAACTACAGTAATTTCAATTCATTGCTTAATATACAAAATATAAAATCAAAAATAATAAATATATATTCGATACGGAAAAGTGTCCTCCAAGTATGCTCGTGTACTGTAATAAGCTTTTGTGACATTTTTTCAGTATTATTTTAAATAAAGTAAATTCAGCTTATCCACAACTTTCCTCGTACAGAATTTTACTGCGTACATATAACTCAGTCTATTTATGCATATAATTATTTGGTAATAACTTTATACAAATCTTATAAAATTTCAAGTTTTTTTCGTTTTTAATTATTATTACTATTTATTAAGTTTATAGAAAATAAATTGTCATTTATTATTTTTCTCCATAAAATAAGATTTTATTTCTGAAAATAGAATTTGACCAAATATTTAAACATTTTATTAGGTCGCCATTTTGTTTTGCTATATTGGAATAATACTAAAATTTTATCAGTCAATCCTTGTTAATTTTTGTGCAAAATTTCAAGTCGACTGTTTAAGTAGTTTGTCGGTACTGAATTTTAAAATATTTCTATAGGCCGGCATTTTGTTCAGCCGTATTAGATTTATATGAAAAATGTATCAGTTTATAACTATATTACAATTTATTTTTGTGTAAATATAGTAGTTCATCGAATAAGTAATTTTTTAATAGTGATTTTTTTACATTTTGTTCCGCCATATTGTTTTTTTACCAAAATTTGAAGCCAATCGGGTAAGTAGTTTTTCAGACTGTATGTCAGACCGACCTACAGACTGACAGAAATGGAAGAACATATTTTTTGGGGTCCAACTCTACAACGCAAAGATCTGCAAAAATCTCGGAGGAGATTTTTTCACGATTACAATATTTCTCTTTTATGAGGAATGTAATACACAAGGTCCTACTAAAAAAAATAGCTAGATTTGAACCTAAGATTTTCAAGCCACCTTGTATAAAAATTATATCAGCATAATATAAATAGAACTTTTGTCGGTTACTTTTTTTATCTTGACTATTTTAAAAGTTAAAGGGCTGAACTCGTTTTCCTTAATAGCTTTGCATATTACATCAAAAAGTGAATTTGCAAACTCACATCATCAACTCTAGCTATTTATAGCTAACACCATGTTACTTCTTAGTGCGCTTGAGAAATCGTTTCCAGTCAAGTCATGTTATATGAAGTTTAATCAGATTTCGTCCTGTCCAAAATAATCCATCCCATAATCTTATTTACCCCTACGTCTATTTCGTGCAAAGAAAATATTCTAGGCGACCATTTGTCAGGACAATTATGAGTGACGTAAAAGTTATTAATTCTTTTTATTTTATAGAAGACAGGTTAGATACAAAACAATTTTTTGTTCTCAGAATAATAAAATGTCTCTCATTCGTAGTATACAGACAACAATTCATTTTGAGATAAGATATCAAATAAAAATATGTAGGTATTTCAATATTTTTCAATTACAATATGGCAATTTTGCACATAACATCTTCTAGAACTTATCTACTTCCATGTAGGATTGTCTGTTTAAAATTATTGTGTGTGTATGAATTATACATATTGCATTATTTTGCATCAATTAAGGTTTTGTAAATATTGTTATAGATATCAAAAAAAAGTTTAAATTTCCTGGATTCATTACAAATAAAATAATAAAATTTCGATGATAATGAAGTATTAAGAAGGTAATATGTATAAAATCTTTATACAGGTTGTGGTAAAATTAAAATAAAAAAAAGTCATTTTATAAGGTATATATCATTTAAATCTATTTAATCCAGACATTGATTTTAAATAGACAAAACAGCTTCAAATCGGTTAAGTAGATTTTACAAATAGTATTGGTTTAAAAAAATATGTGATTCGACCCACAGGGTACGAAAAAATTGAATTACTGATTTCAGAAACAACCTATGTCACAAAAACCTAAATTAAGAAATAATTAGATAAAAGTGATAAGATCCCTCGAAACTCTTCGGGTAAATTGAAACCATGATTTACAGTAAAATATTAACTAATAAAATCTGAAGAAAAAAATTGTTCTGGTAAGGTGAGGTCGGGTCAGGGGGTCGGATGGACTTAAACTGTTTCTGCATACAATGAAACACTACTGGTGTTTTTGTTATATATTTTTTTAAGGGAAACTTGAAGTACAAAATCACTATAATACAAAACATTAAACTAATATATTTCTGTATCAATCCATACCAATTCTAAAAATATTAATTGCATTTTTTATGGGTATGTTATTCTAAAAAATATTTCCAAAATTTTTGGAGTTCTATACTTTTGTGGACTTTCTGGCTGAAAATGAAACTTGACTGTTGGGAATAATAGGAATTATTGACATATCTCAGTGGGCATTACTCTTAGCAAAAATATAGGACTCGGTAGTGGTAAAAGCATAGGTGACTCCCTCTCTAATATAGGCCTATACGCTACAATAATACCTTTGAGACTTTTCCTACTCAACAAAAAAATCTTGATATTCTAAAATATTAATATGAGTGTTATTTTACATTTCTGGATACTGATCCTGTTGAAGTTTCTATGAAAAAGGAAGACAGAAACCACATTTTCCAGATGTGTACCTCCATATAGGTATTTACAGAGTGTCTTTTTGAATTCAATTATTGTGTATGTTTGAATTATGCATATTTCAATATTTTGCATAATTAAGGTTTTGTAAATACTTTTTTAGGTATCAAAAAAAAATTAAATTTCCTAGATTTCGTTAGATATGATGATATATGATAAAAAATCGGTAATATTAAGGAATTAGCGAGGTTAAATAGTCAAAAATGCCTTAAATAGATCAAGTAGATTTTAAAAATAAGATCACTTAAAAAAAAATGTGATTCGGCATTCAGAAATAACCCATGTCACATAATTTATGTTAACAAATAATTAGATAGAAGGGATAAAGACCTCCAAAACTACTCTTCAGATAAATCTTAAATTCATCCATTATATTTATAAAGAAAAAAATGGTTCTGGTCAGGCGAGGTCAGGTCCGGGTGTCGGATGAACTTAAACTGTTTCTGCATTTAATGAAATACTACTGGCATTTTTTATTTGTTTTTACTAGAAAGTATTAACTGTTATTCTAAAAAATATTTTTTAGAAGTTTTTGGATATTTTTCTCCAAAAAACTAAGAGTGTTTGATAGGCTTCCTGATGGAAAATGAAACTGGTCTTTTGGGAATAACACAAATTATTGACAAATCAGTGGTCATTACTGTTGGCAAAAATAGAGGAATCGGTAGTGGGAAAAGCGTAGTTAACCCCTTCTGTAATATAAGCTTATACGCTACAATAATGCCTTTGAGACTTTTCCTACTGAGCAAGAAATATGGCGAAACTCTAAAATATTAATATAAGTGTTATTTTGCATTTCTGGGTACCGACTTTGTTAAGGTTTCTATGAAAATGGAATTAAGAAACCACATTTTTCAGATGTTATCTACCTCTATCTAGGTATTTGCAAAATTGTCTGTTTGAACTCAGTTATATTGTATGTTTGAATTATGCATATTGTAATATTTTGCAATAATTAAGGTTATATAATTATTATTTTAGGTACCAAAATTAAATTTCCTGGAATTATATAATTTTTATTACATTTTATACAAGTTGTGGTAAAATTAAAAAACTTACAGTTGTCCTACGATTTATCATTTATATTTATCTAATTGATCTAAAAAATGTGATTGGACATACAGGGTTCGAAAAAATTGAATCACTGATTTCAGACACAACCCATGTCACAAAACTTAAAATAAGAAATAATTAGGTGAAAGTAATGAGGACTCCTAATCCTTTCGGTTAAATTCTAAACTGAATCATTTCTTACAGCAAAATACTAATTAATAAAATGTGAAGAAAAAAATTGTTCTGGTCAGGTGAGGTTTCATCAGGGGGTCAAATATCATATGGACTTAAATTGTTTCTACATTCAATGAAAAACTACTAATATTTTATTATGTATTTTAAACAAGAACTTGGAGCACAAAATCACTTTTATAATATAAAACATTAAACTAATAGAGTTCTGAAGTATTTCAAAAAATATTTCCAGAAGTTTTGGACTTCTATATTTTTAAAATAGTTTTTAATGGGCATTCTGGTAGAAAATGGAATTTTCTATGAAATGAATGTTGCTATGAAAATTTAATTCAGTAGTAGTCTTGTACGTTTAGAATATTAAATTGAATTTCTTTTTGTATTTAGATAGAGATAGAACCTCGTTCTTAGAATGTCATCCCATCTGTAACTCAAAAATGACAAAAAGCGGAGAGGACTTTGTGAAATTTTCTGAATGTATCTGAAATGAGAGATTCAACTGCAAAGCAAATAAAACTCAAATTAAAACCTTTGAGAAAACTGAATTAAAGAATGAAAATGCTCTTTAAAGTTTTTTGATAATTGACGTAGTTTTTGAGAAAATTAATGGATATGCTTCATTTGAAATTTTCGATTTATTTATCATTAAGTTACCTAAAAACTACACTTTGTAAAAATTACTTTGCACCTATATTTTTATGCTCTCTTATTCAGCTAAATCCGAAATTTTGATTTCACACTTTTTTGTTTTGACCACTTGCGTTTACGCATTTGTTGCGCATCTTGTATATGGGAAGTTTTTGGTAGCCACATTTATTTTTTCAATAAGTAAAATGTTCTGTAATGAATAACTTTTTTTTGCTAAAGTCGATAATAAAAAAGTAATCCTTTTGATAACTAAAATTACATAGACCTTGCATATAGTCGTTAACCATCAGAAGAAATAACATCTCTTTTCACTTCCATTTTGTCTTAAAAATATGTGATGTGGTCAAAGAGAATTGATTAATTTCAAATTAGGTAATTTTACTTGTAATGTCATCTAAGGCCGTATTTAGGATTTGTGGGCCCCGAGGCTGAACCTCGGTCTGCGGGCCTCACCAGGTCTGTAAAATACCTCTAGTAGAATGGAAGGACTCAGGGGTTCGCTTGAAAATATATTGGAATCTAACCTGCAAAAATTCTATTTTAGAGCATTTTTCTAACTAAAAACCTTAAAGGAAATATCTAAAGTATATTATTAAATTGAAGACATTTTTATTATAGAGCATTTAGACTAAGCTATTAAGTATTAACATTACTATGAACATTAACATTGCTATAAACAACAATTTTCATAAAAATAAGACAAAATTGAGATTCATGTTTATGTTGACAAAATACTTCAATGCAAAAATACAAGGTTCCCCATAATAGACTATCCATTTTAATAGCTCAATAAAATTCCTATAACTTAATAAAACAACTATTTTATTAAACTTAATTACAAACTACTCTTTGGGATTTACTGTAACAAACGACTTATCCTAACTTTTAAAAATTACGTCTTTTAAGTGACTGCCATCAACTTCAATACATTTGTTGAGATTGGACTAGAAATGATTCATGACACGATTTAGCAAAATCTGATCTATTCGCCGGATTTCTTCAGCAATTTGAACTTTAAGTTCTTGGATGTTTTCTGGACAAGTTGCAAAAACCTTCGACTTTAAATAGCCCCACAGAAAAATGTCTTGTACAGTTTAACTGCACCAGACTTTTTACGGGGACGTAAAAGGCTCCAAATCATGAAATGAGTTGTGCATCAAACACTTCTCGCAGAATTCTCATAGAGTTTCTAGAGTTTCTAGCGGTATGGGCTATTGCTCCATCTTGCTAGAATAATAACGCATTATTAATATCTCTAGCATATTTATGTAACTCTCGGACGTAAATATGTCACTGTTAGAGGACGGTTATTTCCATCTTCAAAAAAATATGGACCAATAATGCCTGTTGATTCTACCGTACACCAACAATAATTTTTGGATTATGGAGATTGTTCAATACCTAAAATTCTGTTTATTAACCATACCGTTCAAATAAAAATTTACCTTGTCACTCATTATTGTGGATATCTCCTCGATGTAAATTTAAAAATTCTTAGCAAAAAGCTAATTTGGCTTGTTTATCTTGATAACTAAGATGTTGCACCATTTGGTATTTGTACGGATGAAATTTTAAGTCCTTGTGAAAAATTTGATGTAGGCTCCCTTTTGATATCCCCAAAATAGGGGATTGCCTAGTAGCAGACCTTGTGAGACTTCTCGTGAACACAGTTCTGACTCGTTCAATAGTTTCAGGAAAACGAATTGTTCTTGGGCGTCCAAGTTTAATTAAATTTTGAACAGAACCATTTTCACGCTGGTGGTGAATCCATGACATAACAGTCTTACGGTTTGGGGCATAACCACTGTTGTTATTGTTAAATTGATGACGGAATGCACGCTTCATTTTTTTATTGAGTTACTTCTTATGTAAGTTTCTACGTAAAAAATTCTTTGTTGAACTGAATAATCCAAAAGGATTAAAACTAAACGTTAAATTATATATCAAAACCTAATAACAATTAACTAATTTGTTAGAAAAATGACGTTTTACGAAAATCATTTTTTTCCTAGTTTTGTGACAAACGTCTACTCTATTAATAACATGCTGATTAAAATCTCAAAGGTCATAGAAGATAATCGTATAAAGAAACACGTACTGACTCATCTCATATAGAAATAGGTAGTATATTATGGGAAACCCTGTATAAAAAATCCACACAGACGTCATCTATAATAGTTTCATAAGAATTGGTTTAGCGAAAAGCGTCGCCATCGATATGCAATTTTCTGTATTTATACGTAAATAACAAGCAGAAATGCGGATACAAAAATGTTGGTTATCCGATAAAGTTATTTTAATTTTCTCAAAACCGCCCCTGAATAGTTATTAAAAAAAATCGAGATTGTGCCTAAATTATCATTTTTTCCTCCCATTGACCGAAAAATCCGTATGTGAGAATATTTAGACTGTAAATTATGAATTTTAAGGGACATTAAAAAAATTTAAATGGAGTCGTCAATATCTACGGCGAATTATGATAATATTTGAAGTTTCGACAGGATTTAGAAAATAAATATAATATTTAAAAAAATTAAAAACCAAGTTCTTATAAAGTGGACTAGCAAATAAAACAAACATTCAGCACAGATATATACAATAAAATTTGAACCACATGTATAAACTTACACAAAAAACATATGGAGTATATTAAGAGACAGTTTCATATATATAAATTGCTTCTGGGGGAGAGGGGGGGGGGTTTGACACGATGAAAATTTTCAGTAACAATAAAAAAGGTATTCAGTTTTTGTTCTTTACTCTAATGAGCGTAAATTTTATCTACAATAAAAAGTGCATTATTTTATTTTTGTTGTTGATAAAACTGGTTCTGGGTTGTTTTACCCTACAATTCCAAAAAAAAAGTCATTACTTTATATTATTTCTATTACTTTAGCTTTAATAAAAGTGCTTCTGTGGAGGCGGGTTTAACCTCGCCTCCTTATATACGCCACTAGAGAGATAATAGTAAACTGTTGTTTTTAAGAGTTAAAATTATTCTTCTATTGTTTCTGAAATTTAAAATAGAGTCCTTTCATGCTGGGTGAAAATGTTTCTTATTTAAAAACGCCGTCTTATAAGTCTTAGATATTTACTCAAAGCATTTCAGCTGTCCACTAAAGGATTTAGCCGCATTAGCTCACATAAAATAAATGTGTATGGTTATAGGAGGGCTATAGGCAAAGGTTATGTGTAAAAACGGCCCTGATGCCATTTTAATATTATTTTAATCAAATATGTATTAGGTAGAGAAATTGAAACATTTTCCAAATTATATCTGTAACATAACTAACAGGTGGGTGAAGGGAGGAAGAGAAAAATATTTTACATTCACCCTTTACCTATTTTGGGCTATTTCTCAACATTTACTAATTTGCCTACTACATCAATATCTAAGGACATAATTTAAAATATGTAGCATCTTCAACCACATTTTAGTCTTTGCCAAGTTTCCGTCTGGCTTCATACTAAGGTTACTAGGAATAGATGTGTAGTGGGTTTAGGACAGAAATAAACATCCCTTCTTCTTAAACAAGAGCCGAAGTTTCGACTATATAAACTAGCATCTGCTGTTATCCGTCCATACTGAATGTTGGGTTTGTATTGTTATTTCATATGGATTTGTATATACTTTTCTGTGTTGACATAGGCCCATATTTAAAAATAGCCCTGAAGAAGACTAAATATATAGTCGAAACGTCGGCTCTTTTTTTAAGAAAAAGGTATTTTTATTTCTGTCCTAAACCGGCTACACATCTATTCTTAAATTTATTAGGACGTTAAATTCCACATTATTAAGGTTACTTTTATTCGTGGGACGAGGGTATTAATCTAACGTATTTCACTCTCAATAACTTATATATTTTTTTATTACTTCGGTGTTTCGTTTGTGTTTGATTGCCTTATTTCTCCAAAACAACTGTTTGATTACGTTTGGGGATTGAAAGATAAAAGCTTTAAAATTAACATAACTTAGTAGAGAACAGAATTTGTTTCCTTTCGCTTAGAGGCAACTATTGTTTGATCCTAATTACGTGCTAAAAGGCAGTTCAGGGTTTAATTTATTTACGAATAGAAACACTTAGGTTCTTGAAAATTAACTCTACGGTTTCAGTTTAATAAAACAAATAAGTTTGTTACAAAATCGAGTATACTTTGGGCCATGGGAGTAATAGAACCCTCTTGTTTTCTTGCTTTTGTAATTTACTTTAGATAAATATTATATCTTATAATCTTAGTACGAATTTGAAACAAAAAATGCAAAATGCTTACTTCAAGGGTTTAATTGAAGTATTGCGTTACATTCAGTTCGGGCCAATTTGATGTTTGCAAAAACGCATTTATACGTTTACACGGCATTACTGCACATTCAGTTCGCCGTTTAAATAACCTTCTAGCTGTTGGAAAATTACCAGTCGACAAAAGAGGCAAAAAACACCTGGACACACAAAACCTGGTGATCGTCATCTCCAGCTTGAAAGGAAACTTTTTTGTTTGTCTGATAGATATAGAAAATAATATCACAAAAGTTTACAAATCGTGGTGGCCAAGATACTACATAAATATTGCTTATCGACTGATTTATATTAAAGAGGTGTACACGAAACTCGAAAAATGTCTTTTAACATGTCTAAATTTATGCAATTTTCTCACATACAAGACAGATGTGAATATATTGGTTGTATTACAAATTACGTTCATTCAATTACGTAGTTCACACCTAGCACCTCTACAGTGGGTCAAAGTTTTCCAGATGTTCCGGAGTATCCAGAAGTAAAAGTACCCACACCATGGTCCTGGAATAATATTTCTTGACTTCGTTTGTTTCTTAAGCTTAGTTTTTTCGAATTTTACGGTGTAGAAAATGTTTGTTTGTTCCTAATAAATTTTTGAAATACTATATTTTCTATTTTCTTATACAAATATTTTATGTATTTTAGAAACACCACAAGTCCAGATGTTTTTTTCTTATCAAATGACGCTAATAAAAATAAAAATATTTCATATTTATTAAAATGGTGTTTACTTTATATAAAGTTTTAAAGGAAAATTAACAACATTTTAAAAAAAAATCTGATCTCTCTAAAAACGGTTTTTATCGTTTTTCTCAAAACTTGGTCAGGAGGACATGTGGGGTTTCTAAAACAACCGATTCATTTAGCCTTCCTACTCATGCGTGATCAAGAAATTGTTCCCAAGTCTCTTTCAAGTTAAGCATCATGTTTCAACCAGGGCAGGTAGGAATATCTACAGTTACGCTAGCATGTCTCTCGTGAGGGAGAGAATCCAGATTACTCGCCATGATTTGGACACAAATATCTGTAAACCACTACAGGTACACCTAAAATTAGTTTCGACGCTTGAAATTAATTAATTTTCAACACTGAACAAAATCGCCTTCCAGCAAGCAGAGATTATATACCAGCAATTGACAACAAACAACTTCAAAACTCTGCTCAGTATAACCAAGTGGCATAACCTGCAATTGCTTCAAGAACGAAGAACAATTCCATAAGAGGACATAATAGACAGTGTGTAGGATAGCATCCAACTATCCTAAGGACAGGCAGATTCAATTTGATATGTAACTGCGAAAATAGTTCGTAGCTCTAAACCTCAGCTCAGCGACGAAGAAGATATAATTCTACATGCAGTTAAAGGAAATATAACGGTGGCTATGAACAAGGATAACTATATATAGAAAATAGAGATATTACTTCAGGATGACAGCTATAGGGCAATCAGAACGGATCCAACTAGGAAAATTGAAAGGAGTGCCTAACATCTAGTTAGTGTCTTGAATTTGCCGGACCTAAAGAAGAAGAAATTGAAGCTAAGCGGTTCCAATATTCCTCGATCTTACGGATCGTTTGGCAATTTTACGAAATAAGTTAATATTTAGGCAATTTTTATACCCCTCTACAGGACGAACTAATTCATATATCAAAAACTCCAAACATTTCGTGGAAAAGCTGAAATATTCTATTTTAGATCACGAGTATATTTCAGTCAGTGTTAATGTTGAATCGCTGTATACAAGTCTGCTTGTTAACGCTTCAATTTTTATAATTTCTGACATATTTCGACATAAAAACCTTAATCCAATCAAAATTGATTTGTCAAGAGAATTCTTAACGTTCACATGTTTCATTTTTCAAGAGACTTTTTATGATCAAACCTCGGGAGCCAACATGACGATCTTCGCTATCTCCTGTGGCAGCAAATATATTTATGAAGGTTTTCGAGTAAAAACTGCTGTAAGCTCTGTTCATTTAAATTCTAAATATTTTTTCAGATATGTTGATGATACTATTATAATATGGCCTCATAGAGAAAAAAATTTAACTATAAATTTAGGTCATCTAAACCAACAAAATTCTAATATAGAATTCACTATAGAAATTCAATCAGATGATGCCATTCCTTCTTGTTGTGTTAATACAAAAGAAAGAGGAGGGCACCCTAGATTATACTAGTAACAAGAAATCAATACATATGAATAGATATTTAAATTTTCCATGGTAATCATTCATTAGTCTTCAGGGCTTTATCAAAAACTTCGAACGAAACAGAAAAACTGATTGAAGTTTTAAAATCACACGGATATTGTACTAAAGTTATTAGGCGCTCGATTAGGTATTATAAATACCTTAACCAATAATGGATACTCAATTATTAAATAGTTCAGTTCAACCTTTTTTATAAGGTTCCAAAAATAAAATTGCGGTGATCTAAAAATCTCACATCTTTAATACACGTAAAAAAAGTTAGCAATGTCACCAAAAGATATAATTTCTTTGCAGTCAGAAAAAGTTTATAAAATTTTTCGTTCCTGCTGTAAAGAGTATATAAGTGAAACTTGACAGTTTGTGTCCACTAGATGCAAGGACCATGAAAGATAAGTATAAGTAGAAAACAAATAATTCAATCCGCTATCACCGAATAACAGTATTTAACAGGAAAGATAATTATTATAAATGATACCAAGGTTCTTACATCAGTCTCGGGTTATTATAAACGGAAAATTAGAATCCATTAAAATCATGTAGCATCCTGAAATCTTCAATAAAGGCGCGAGTCACGTGCTACAGCATGCGTGGTAGTGTGTCCCTAATGAAGGGAAAATATTCCTTTCAGTAGGGTAGGGGGTGGACTGTAGCTTATTTAGGTTTACGTTGGTTCGCCGATTTTTTTTATTACCGCGTGCCTTTCAAGGTGGCTTGATCATATTTGCCTTTTCTGACGTATGTAATATCTCAAAAAAATGTCCTTTAAAAAGGATAATGTAAAAGTTATAAAACTCCGCTTTTTTGTAACCTTGGATAACGGGAATAGTATATCCAGCCGTTTTCGTTGGGTCAGTATGGCCGTAAAAGTAAAAAGTCTAAGGGCTCGAGGGTAGACTTCCTGATACGAAAACTCTCGCAGAAGTGGTTCCTATCTCATCCACAGTCTGATATGGGTCTCATCAAGACGGTTACAAGGGTAAATAGGAGACTAGAAATGGAAATTGTATATGGATAAGGTAGGTTTGTCGAGTCAAATAAAATTAACTTTTATTATACAAATAATACATAAGAATATTTAATTATTATAGATGCATTTATAATAAAAACTAAATAATAAAAATAGTTCTAATTTGCTAGAATCCCAAATAAATTGAAGTTAAAAAATATACAAAGAGACAGAACACGTGAAAACTAATTATTACGGAGCTAATTTCTAATATATGAGAAACAGTAGCCCCAATTATTCGCAATTTTTTAATTTTTTGTAGGGAAAAATGTGTCCAATAATACCAAAATATTATTTTTTGTTTCTAGAAGTAAACACTATCGAAACACTTTGAACTATTCACTCTAAAAATACACAAGTTATTTATTTCTAACAATATACTTAAATGGGAATTGCTGATTTGTACCATATTTATTAATTATACAATATTCGGAACGATAAATTAGGATACATTCAGATCCGTGAATGGAAGGAAAATGACCATATATATATATACACAGCAATTTGTCATAAGTGCATCATTAGCATCTACGTAACACTGCAGTGCGGATATATTATTACAACTATTAACAATTATTACATTGGCGCTCCGTGTCTATAAATCAATTATCACGTTAGAATTAAGGCCATTAAATCTGTTTGTGAGGGTTCAACAAAGTATATTGCTTCAATAAACAGATAACTTATTAAACTGTTATTGAGTTATTTGTTGGAGTTAATTATATATATATATATATATATATATATATATATATATATATATATATATATATATATATATATATATATATATATATATATATATATATATATATATATATATATATATCAAAACAAGAAAGGTATTAATGTGGCAAAAACTATAATATAGTAGCAAAAGGAATTCTTTGGGAGGACCTCTAAAGCAAAATGAAATTTGTCCAACAGTAGGCATGCGTTTGTCACTTAAGGTCTTCATCAGTACAGTCAACTAGTTGAAAGACGTATACAACTAGTGCCAACTTAACAAACAAAAGCACACAAGAGTCACCAACAGGAGCAAAACCAACATTTGTGATTACCATGAGAGTTGACTGTACTGATGAAGATCTTAAGTCAGAAACACGTGTCTACGATTGGCCAAATTTTATTTGGTTTAGCGATTTTCCCAAAGAGTTATATGTATATAAAAATTTGATGAAAAGTTCATTTGAACATGGGTCCGCAGATGTTTGTTATTCGAGACAGGTGGTGTGAAAAATTAAACAAAAAATCCGAAACAGCAAGAGCTATTTGATTAACATTTGACACAGCCTCATAGCTATTTATTGGCTATATTTTGACAGTATTCACAGTTTTTATTTCAACCATGGGCGTAGGTATGGATAGACATCCCTGACTCTCTTTAAAAAATGGTAGTAGTAGTAGTAGTAGTAATGGTTTATTTAGCAAAAAGCTACTCTTACATTCTACTTAAATACAGAACTCATACATTTTATTAATATTGCAATAGGATTGTTTCATAAATATATCAATCTTGGTTATTTAGCAAGTATTCTTTTAGCACTTTTTTAAATTTATTTAAAAACCTTTGTGACCTAATAAATGGTTTTAATTTATTATAATTTATTAGATCATTTTAAAAGACCGACTCGTAACTTAACGATTTCGAAATTCTATTTAGTTAAAAACTTTGACAATTTCTAGTGTCATATGCGTGATTTTGAATTTTATATATAAATATGCAAACTAGAAAAGATATTAAATTTGTGACATTTAGCCATTGTAATTTTTTTCGCATGATTGATATTATATATTTATTCATGACAAAAATTATACGCATTGCTTTGTTTTGTAATATTTGTAATTTGTTTTTTATACTTTCACTGGCATTATATAAAATTATTGAACAGTACAGGTAATGAGGTAAAATTAATGTATTATGTACCATCTTTTCCGAAAAATAGTTCACATTTTTACTAATTCTTTTTAAATAGTTTGCATTTTACAAAATTTTAGAAATTACTTTTTCAAAATAAATGTCAAAGTTTAAATTTTAATCAAATAAAAATCCTAAGTATTTAAAAGAAGTAACTATTTCTAAATTTTCATTATCAGTTATAATGTTTTTATTCATATTTAATTTATTATTTCCAAGTATCATATACTTGGTTTTTGATACATTTAATTTTAATTTATTTACTTTTAGTCAATTACATAAAAATTTCTTAACTTATTTGTATGTTATTAATATCCATTCCAATTAAATTTATTAAAGTATCATCAGCAAATAACTGAATTTTACAAGAATTTAAAATATTAGGCATATCATTTATATACAAAACAAATAATAAAGGACCCAAAATACTTCCTTGTGGAACACCAATATTGTTTGAAATCTTTTGAGAAAATTTGTTCTTAATTTTAGTTTTTTGTGTTCTACTTTCTAAATAATATTTTAGCCATTTAAAAACCGGACCCCGAAAACCATAAAGTTTACATAATAATCTTTTTCAAGAACACTGCTGCAACAGTTTCATTTTATCTAAACTTCTTTTTCAGCTCTTAATTACGTATTGTATTGCAGTTTCAGTTGAATGTCCTTTTCGGAAACCAGCTTGAAGGTGTATTAAAATTTTGTTTTCTCCAGTGAATTGTATAATTTGGTCATAAACTAGCCGTTCTAAAAGTTTTTCAATATCCAGTAACACATTTATAGATCTTAATTCATACCATTTTTTAAAATTTTTAATTTTTGAAACTGAAGTTATATCCGATTTTAAAAAAAATACTAGTTTCATCATTTGGGTCAAGGTAAAATAGGTAAAAAATGTTGTTAGCAGTTTCTGATAGGACTAGACATTTTCGAGAAAAGAAAACAAATTCCATTTTCAATCCTCGGATTTAAAAAAAAATTTTAATAAATAATACCCTAAAATGTCCTATTTTTGAGATAAATTTAATTATTATTTTTTTCTAACTCCAACAACCTGTATCTCAAAAATAGGGAATTGGCGGTCATTATCTATTGAAACCTTTTTTGTTAAAAAGACCCATGGGATCACTTTTGTAGAACTTTGTCCAATTCTGGCTCCAACTAAAACTGGACCAGCATAGGTGTGAGAGGTGTGCATCAAAATAGAATTTGTTCTTTTTCTCAAAAACGACTTTTCCTATCACAAAATATTAAGAGGCATTTTTTGCGTATTTTTACTTGCCCTAAACGACAAAGTTAGTAGGTTTTTAGTAATCAGGCTTAATATTTTTGGTTATGAAAGTACGACTATGGTTTAAATAAAAACTGTTGAATACCCTCAAAATGAGGTTATGCCAAATCTTATTCAAATAGTTGCTACTTTTTCGGAATTACTAAACCAATTCATAATTTGTTTTCAAACTTTACCATCTTTATCAGTGGGAGACTGATTTTTTTTCATGTATTATATTTGTCCGCCATCTCGAATTCGTACCGCAATTTTACCAGTTATCTCTATATCACACTTAATTTTTGTAGAACATTATCAATCTAATATTTTGTTTGTTTTTGTTGACTGAATGGTGAATGAGAATAACATCTACATATTTGTAACTGTGGAAAGAAATATCTCATTCATATTATATTTTCTTAAGTACGATCCTGACTTGTTGTTCGAAATCACGATAGATTACTTCAATTAGTTGGCCTCTCTATTTAATAAATTCCAATTTTAAAGAGATCATAACAATGCATATCGTGATTTTAGCTTCATAAAATTGTCAGAATTATTTTAGTGTCTCACTCTTGGTTTATATGTGGTTAAACGTTATTTTTAACCAATAATATAACACTCTCTACGCTAAAACCACAATCTGTTGACACGACCGGCTAAATGTGCTTAAGACACAACAATTTGAGCCAGATTTATTAAACTCTATGAACTTAAACTTGAGGGACAAAAAATTATATATTTATTTAGTACGAGTATATAATAATGCCTTTCTGTTTTAATTCAATGTATACTTTGCTTTATAATTTTAATTTCTTAATCTTATGTTTATTTAGCTATCTATTTACTAGTTATTTCTATAATAATTGTTATAAATGCTATCATTAATTTAAAATATATATTTATTTAATACAAATGGAGAAGTTACTCGGTGTGCCATTAGATATTTACCCATAGGGCATGGTACAAATAAAATTTAAAACAATTAATTAAGTACGATAAAAACCTATACTACTAAGAAGTGAAACAAGGTAACTAACTCGCAGGGTATACATAACTAAGATGCCTGTAATAATTTCAGACAAGAAGTTAAATAAATTGAAGAGGTAGTACATACAGCCAGAGTTGGGCACAACTTACTTTGAAATTAATTACTAAAGTAGAAATTACTTTTCAAAAAAAAAAGAAATTTAATTATAAATTACTTCTAATTTGTAATTAAATATTCAATTACTTTTTCAGTTATATTAGATTCTGTCTGTTTACATAATGTATAATACAAAAGGAGTGCTTTTAGTATTTAGGGAGCAAGGGTGCTGTACATCCATGGCCGCGAAGATCTCAATTGTTTAGGCGCTCCAGCAGCGTTTGAAATAGTCAAAGTTTATTTATATAAGTTAAAAAAAGTTAAAAAATACAAGAAACATTCAAAAATTCATTTTTTTGCCAATATCTTAAGATCTTCATAAGTACAGCCAACTAGTTGAAAGACGAGTACAACTAGCGCCAAAATGAATACACAAAATAATACCAAAATCACCAACAGGTGCAAAACCTATATTATATATATATATATTATATATATATAGGTGTAGGAGATAAGATATAGATCACTATAGGACTCGAATAATCCGAGAAGCCATAGAAATAGAAAAACAAAGTGATTTAAATAAAAGGGGTGAATCATTAAAGTTACCAGCAGTATGAAAATCAATCATATATAAACCAAAAACCACAGAAAATCATGCGGCATTAGTCCAACAACAACATATAACATATAACAAAATATAAACAATGACGCACGACCGTTTATATATAACCTTCCCGAGGGTCAGGGTATAAAAGGAAGCTCCATTGTCACTATCAAAAATGCCAAATGCGATTTTGGCGAAACGTTAGCAAAATTGTTTTTTTCAGAACTAGAGTGATGAACGGATGCATATATATATATATATATATATATATATATTTATATTTATATTAAAACTTATATACTTTTGAGTGGCTTGGCATAGCTGTAAACCTTAAAATATTTCATATATTTAGTACCATTTGATGAATTTGATCTACAAGCCTCAATTATCAGTATTAAATTAACTTACGTTAATTTAATACTGGTTAAGAATGTAATACTAGATATTTTGCATAGCAATATAAGCATTAATGTAATAATCTGCATAATAATTAATAATATTACTGTTGTCATTAATTAAATGCGCAAGTTAGACTGAAATTTCGAATTATATATTTCCATCGCAATTGTTGTCAACTTTCACAGTTTCCACCTGTTGAACAGCTGATTTGCCTGGACCTGTTTGCCTTAATTTAAATCTAAAATACAAAACATGTATTAATCATATATAATTGTTTCAGGTTGGCTTCAGGCCGTACACAAAACTTAATTTACACCAGGAAATTGCAAATGACTTCTTGCCGTCCCCTGGAAGGCCAAAACGGAATCTCGAGCGCCATATCGAAGGTAAACTAACAGTAACTTTAACATTACAACTTTATCCTTCAGAACTTTGTTAATTTCCAGTCTTACTAATATGCGCTTATTACTTCAATTCTTACAAGTATGAATAAGTCCTTTGTTAATTAATTTATTTATTAAAAAGGTATATGAGCTGCTTTTTTGGAAAAATATGTTCATGAATATGAAAGTTTTAAAACTATATCCTTAAAAATTCAAAATTTGTTATGTTATCTTAAAGGTAAATATACAATTTCGGTGGAGACCCGTCCAAAAATCTCGAACAAGTTTATTAACAGGAAATATCGGAGCATGGGATGTCGCTTTAAAAGAATATTAAATGGTTAAAAAATACGCTATCTATGAAGGTATTTTGCCTTGCTGAAACCCTGCCACTTTTACCAACGGGGGTTGGATAGGAAATACAAAGCAGATTTAAAATCAAAATAGGATACCTAAACATCAAATACGGAAAAAGTGGTCAAAATTCCGAAAAGAAAACTAAAAAAAATTGTTTTTGCTCTTACATTTTTCACACATTTCAGTTATTTTTCCCGAAAACCATAAGCAGCAATAATTTATAGGGTTTTAAAGTATCCCCAAGGAACTGAAAAACCAGAACCCCAATATTAGGTTCCCGCTTATACGAGCGAGAGATTTAGAACTAAATATTTATTTTACTACTGTTTGAACATCTGAAAGGTTGATTTTAAGGAAATTAAGTAAATCCACCGATGAAAATGGCGTTCTAGATGGATTAGATTGAAAAACGTCAAAATAACCACTTTGACACGAAGCTGAGTTTTTACTTCGATGATATGAAGGTGTAGATGGTTTTATAACATCCATTATAGTGCAAAAACTAATTATTTTAATACAAACAGTAGATTTCTGTAATTCCGCTGATACTTACAAAAGGTATTTTAAATAAAAGTTCAGGTTTGACTTGTAGCCAGAATCAGAGTAGAACTGAACTCAAAAGAATGTTTTCCTGTAAGTTTTTACTTCTAGTATTATCCGTTCAGGTTCAATATTTTTACAGTATAAATAGTCCAATATAAATTCACTGTTGCATTTTGAGATTTTAACATTACTATCACTTGTAAAACTATATGTACCTCGCAAGTGACTAATATAATATTGTCAAAAGTTGATTTAGGAGGGAGTTTTTATGTTATAGTTTTTCAAAAATTGTATTTTTAACAAATACCAAAAAAGAAAATTTTCAATTCAATATATATATATATATATATATATATATATATATATATATATATATATATATATATATATATATATATATATATATATATATATATATATATATATATATATATATATATATATATAACGGACGGACAAGCAGATAACAGTCAAACTGAAAACACAAATAGTGATGAGACATTGAAAACATGAATAATTCTACTGTCTTAACCAGATTTTGCATTTTTTGGATTTAGCTTGTTTTGAGTTAATAAAAAAAAAATTGCAGAAAAGTAATTGAAACGAGGCAATATTAATGTATTAGATATTAGTTCTTTGGTTCAAGAGTTTAAATACTTTTGCACCTTATAAATAAGTTACCTATCACCGATATATACTAAAACAGTAGGAGGTACAAAATGCTGATTACTATCGGACAGCAACATATTATTAATCATTAATTTTTGAGTCTATTTTTAAGAAAATTAGTTAGCCATCAAAGTGCAGTTCCCATGCTATTCAGTTTTTTAATTAATCAATCAATATCCACCGTTTTAAACAGTCTTTGTAGGTCCAAAAACATAGCACTTCTTATTAAATTTTTATTTGAACTACTCTTCTAGTCATGCACATCCAACTGAAAAGCTGTTTTACAACCATCCCTGACCTAAATCTCGACTGTACGCTGTTAATGACGTTATTTATTCCACTGTCACTAGCCTTCTTTTATTTATATCAATCCCGGCTGCGCCATCATTAGCCGGTATTTATAAGAAAGCCCAATCCCAATCGGGAAAATTACGCCATAAATAGTTAGGATTTATATGAATACCGATGCTGCATTTTATATTATTTATATCACCTTTAAGAACAAATTACAATTTCTCACTCGAATGTGGTATTAATCTATCTTATGTTGACCGCACCACCACTAAACAAAAAACGAAAATTCAGCATAATAACTGAGTTGGTATAAAAAAAAACACTTTTCATATATATTTACACGTAAACGATAAAATGCAGTGTTTTAAATGGCCTACAAGCGCAGTAACGTCTCGCCCGTATCGAAATAAATAATGTTATTAAAGAATCATAAGTCAATAAACAATTTTCCAACTGTATTATACCATTTTGTTGCTAGAATAAACAGTTAATTCAAATTAAAATAATGAAAACGTTTCGATCTATAATCGTATTACATCAGAACATAGCATCCGTGGCGGAGAAAGCTTGCCAGATTGCTGTATATATCAAAATAATTCAAAATCTAACTCAAACATAAAAATTTTTCACTATTCGCGCTGTGTCCAACGAGAACAGTTTGACCTGTATATAGTATTAGGGTGTTTCAGAACAGGCATTGAACTAAAAAAAAACGGTCCTTAATCTGTTTTCTAGTAAGTTTTTAAGTTAAGTTCAATATTACATACAGTATAAATAGTCCAGTATAAATTCACTGGTGGCGCCTTAGTTAAAGTTTTACAACTATATGTACCTAGCAAGTGGCCAGTTTAATATAGCCAAAAGTTTTTAAGTTATAGTTTTTAAAAAATTGTATTTTTAACCGATATCAAAAAAGAAGGTTTTCAATTCAACCCTATAGGAGAAAAATTGAAAATATAAGTTGAGTTTAATCGATATTTCTCCCTAAAATAAGAAAAACACATTTTTAGAACATAAATTATGATGTCTCTGCAGATTAAATTTGCAAAAAAAATATTTTCGGCAAGTGTCTTGCAAGGATTAGATTTTAAGTGTAATAGACTTTGATATCGTTTAAGAGTATAAAATGTAAAAATTCATATTTTGAGAACGGGCAAACCGATAACAGTCAAACTGAACACACAAATCGTAAAGGGACATTGAAAACATGAATAATTCTACTTTCTTGACCAGATTTTGCATTTTTTGAATATAGTTTGTTTTGAATTAATAAAAAAAATGCAGAACAGTCACTAAAATGAAGTTGTAGCTAATGTATTAGATATTATTTGTTTAGTTCTAGAATTTAAATACTTTCCACACCTTATAAATAAGTTACCTTCGAAGAAATACCCTTCATTAAGTTATTTGCATGGCTTTTAAAATATGGCCCCCGACCATTGATAATTTCTAAATAATGAAAAGTTCAGCCTGTTCAATTACATTATTATTTATTAGAGTAAAGATAGTTTCCTAATCAAAAAACGTATTTAAGGTTATTTTATTACCTCTACTAATAATATGTATTTATCCGAACAGGTAAAGTAGAAAATCGTCAAGCTACCACCACCATGTCACCGATATACACTAAAAATAGTAAAAGCCACAAAATACTGATTCACTAAACTCCACGCTCATTCACTGTACTATCGGACAGCAACTTATTATTAATCACTAATTTGGAGTCTATTTTTAGGATAATTATTTAGCCATAAAAGTGCAGTTCCCATGCTATTCAGTTTTTTAATTAATCAATCAATATCCACCGTTTTAAACAGTCTTTGTAGGTCCAAAAATATAGCAGCCCTTATTAAATTTTTTTTTGAACTACTCTTCTAGTCATTCACATACCTCTGAATAGCCGTTTTACAACCATGCCCTGACTTAAATCCCGACTGTACGCTGTTAATGACGTTATTTATTTCACTGTCACTAGCCTTTCGGTATTCATATCAGACCCGGCTGCGTCAACATTAGCCGGTATTTATCAGAAAACCCTGTTTCTCTATGCCCATCAGAAAAATTATGTTATAAATAAATAGGATTTATATGAATACCGGTGCTGCATTTTTATATTATTTATATTGCCTTTAAAAACAAATTACTATTTCTCACTCAAATGTGGTATTAATACTATATTTACTTTAAAATATTGTGTTAAATTCTTCTGTAGATATGGCGTTAAAAAGGTTCCTAGACTAATTTGTAGAACAGAAAGATGTAACTTTCTGAATTTTTATTATTATGAAGGAGAGTTCTAAGAAATTGTTTTAAAAAATGCTCTGTTAGATTTATCGAAATTCAACCGTAGCTTTAAAAACCATAATGTGATACGTTATTATCAACTTCAATCAATCAATAATGTATTAGCTTTGTAGTGGCCAAATGTGGTTAAGTTTTAAAAAAATTAGAAATTGTAAAAATGTGCATGGACTATTTTAAAAATCGACAAATTTCCTTCTGGAACTTCCCGTGTTATGAATCTTCTCTTTCATTAGGAATAGCAAATTATAACCCAGTTTAGTTCCGCACATAATCACTTAGTATACTGACTTCAAATATTTTTATTGAGCGCCATTTTGTTCGACCATGTTGGATTCATACCAATATTTTACCATTTTCTACCTATGCCACAGTTAATTTTTTGGCATGATTTAAAATACATTGTATAAGTAGTTTTTATACTGTTTTTAAGATTTGAAGTAAATTCAATAAGAGGTTTTTTTACGTTGATTTTCTAGGGCGCTGTTTTTTTTCGCCATCTTAAATTCGTACCACAATTTTACCAGTTTATCGGTATATCATACTTAATGCTTCCCCAAAATTTGAAATTAACCTAATAAGTAGTTTTTCAGATTGATTTTTTAAAATTTTTTTATTCGACCGCCATTTTGTTTTGCTGTCTTGGATTCGTATCAAAAATATTACCGATTGCTCCATATGGAACACTTGATTTTTGTGTAAAGTTTGAGTTAAATTGGATAATTGGATTTTTATTAATATTGTTTTCAACATTTCATTAGGTCGCATTTTGTTCCGTCATATTGAATTTGTATCAACATATTATCAGGTCTCCACATAATTCTTAATTTAAATCGGGTAAGAACTTTTTAGCTACGCCGCAAAATGACAGACAGACCAACCGAATTAAGGAAATATAACTTTTAGCATCTAGGGAAGGAAAAACGTAAAGATATGTAAAATATTTACCAGCGTTTCACTTGGCCGCTATTTTGCTTCGCCTTCTTGAATTCGTAACACAGTTTTGTCAGTTCATCTCTATATCGCAATTATTTTTAGCACGAGATTTGATGTCAATCTAGTAGCCAGTTTTTTCTGGCTGAATTTTTAAGTATTTTGTTTCTTCATCTTTGATTCGTACCAAAATTTACTATGTATGCTTGATTTTTGTTCAAAATTTAAAGCAACTTGGATAAGTAGTATTTTAGTAATAATTTCGTTAATAGTTTACTAGACCGCCATTTTGTTTTCCATATTGGATTTTTTTGAAAACGTTACCAAGTCATCCTCATATGATGCTTAATTGTTTAGCACATTTTCGAATGGACATCAATGGAGTTTTTCTTAACAGATCCAAGAACTAAAACTATGGCTGCATCGTGCATCGTTATGTACAGGGTGTCCCAAATAAGATCCTCTATCCCCTTATCTCGGAAGATATACAATTTAGGAAAAAAAGTTATATATAAAGTGTTATTGTTTTTAAGTGAACTTTTATATTATATACCTTTCATGTATACAGGGTGCTCAGTTTTTCCTGGTTAGGAGTCAACTCCTAAAAATTAAATGGGACACCCTGTATATTATCCTGGATATGGATTCCTCATTAAAAATAAGGTTAACTTTCATTAAGATATTGTATACCTATCTCTCGTCGTTTAGGATATAATAGCCGTTTTATTTAATTTTTTGCTAAAAACGAATATATTTAAGGTAGTAGAAAAAAATATAAGTATATAATATTTGGTGAAGCTGCAGACTTGAATACATTTTTAGAAAGTAAGCCTATAGAAATACTGTCTTTAGTAAGGAAGGATCCCTTAACCTGGCTAATATATAGAGACCATTTGCTTTACCCGAATCTTGGGACAGCCGCACTCTTGGAGATTGGATCAAACTGCAAAAAATCATCTTTCCTTACAGTTTTCTCCATGCTTAATTTAGAGCCCTCCAGTGCCAATGACCTACAATTTTTTAAAGACAACACCACAATATATAATTTAAGTTGTTTACTTTGACTACAAATTATACAGGGTGATATCAGAAATTCAATCGATCGGAATATATAAAATTACTTATAAGTCAATAATCTTAAATGGAACACCCTGTATATTATTGCAGATTTCGATGGTTCACAAAAAATTAAAGTAACTTTGTATATAATAACCTATACCTATCTCTAACCGTTTAGAAAATATTCGCTATTAAACTTTTTTTATGCAATAAAAAATACCTTTGGTTTAAATTTAATGACGAAATACGTCACAAATATTTTTTAACGGGCTGACCATAGTAGATTTTCAACAAAATACTGTAGTTTACAATTTTAACTAAGATGTCTGTATTTTCTGAGAAATTAATTCTTTCCAATGATCGATATAATAAAATACCTATGGCCGACATAACAAAAATATTAATCTTTTATTTCAACGAATACGAAATTTTAGCAAATATAGAAATGTTTTAACATTTAACAATATGTAAATTTTGTGAACTATTAAATAAGTATGTAGTAAGAAGTTAAGTTAATAGAGAACATTTACATAATTACAAATGAATTAATGTGTAAAATCAAAAAAACAATTGCATGTATAACGAAAGGACCAATATACCTAATGCAAAAGGGAAAATTAAAGTAAATTTGCCACATGGCCTCCATTTTGGGTAATACAAGTTGTGTAGATGACTTCCATTTTTCTTAAGGCATCTCTTACTGCAGCACTTTCATTGATATTTTGAATTTCTTCCCTTATTCGATTCTTGAGATCATCAACATCTTGAGGTTTATTTTTGTATACTTTATCCTTTAATGTTCCCCACAGAAAATAGTCCAGGGGCGTCAAATCTGGACTCCGCGGAGGCCAACGAATATTTCCATTTGGTCCAACGACCTCTGCATAGTTAACACTTAAATAAGTTATTACTTGAATGGTGTTATGGCAAGGTGCTCCACCCATTTGGTAAATAATATTATTTATGTTACCATTGACCTCTAGTAACGGCCTGATATTGTTAGTCAGTAGCTCTAGGTACCTCGCACCATTTAAATGGTTATCCAGAAATAGAGGACCTATTACTTGATTCCTGTAAATCGCACACCAACAATGAACACTACGACGACCTTGATGTTGAATAGTTTTGATGTTGTGTTTGTTTTCTTGAGACCAATATTGAGTATTCTTTCTATTAAATATCCCTGAGGTAGTAAATATCGCTTCGTCCGTCCAACAAATTTGGTTAAAAAAATTAGGGTTACGAAAATGTCGATCCATCATTAGGTCACAATATTCCAATCGTAGAATATGATCGGTAGGTTCTAAGTGTTGCAATTTAGCGAACTTAAACGCCCTGTAGTTATTCATTTTCAGCGTCCTATGAATATCAGTTCTAGCAATACGTAAGTCTTTTTCTGCATCTCTGATGGAATTTTCTGTAAATTCTTCGAAATATAAGCATATATTTAATTGCGTTTCATAATCCAAGATACTTTAGGTTTATTTCTTTTTTCATATTTTAAAACACCATGCTGTTCGAGATCCAGTTCAATTCGCCCAAACATGAATCTTTCCGGTATTCTTCTCTCCGGATACTTTTCATGATATGCTCTTATATTCAGTGCAACGCTTTTGTTATTTTGAAGATAACACTGATATAAGTTCAACCTTTCTTCGACAGTATAAGACATTATAAGATAAAGATGAACTTAACGCACAACAAATCAAAATTTATTATATTATTTGACAAATATTGTTTACGTTGGTTTCCAAAGCACTTTATTTGTTTTCCATGGCAGTTTTGATTTTGCAGCGTTATATAGTTAATTACATGCAATATTTGGTTTCATTTTATGATTTGTAATGAATTATTTTCTCAGGAAATACAGAATACAGACATCTTAGTTAAAATTGTAAACTACAGTATTTTGTTGAAAATCTACTATGGTCAGCCCGTTAAAAAATATTTGTGACGTATTTCGTCATTAATTTTAAACCAAAGGTATTTTTTATTGCATAAAAAAAGTTTAATAGCGAATATTTTCTAAACGGTTAGAGATAGGTATAGGTTATTATATACAAAGTTACTTTAATTTTTTGTGAACCATCGAAATCTGCAATAATATACAGGGTGTTCCATTTAAGATTATTGACTTATAAGTAATTTTATATATTCCGATCGATTGAATTTCTGATATCACCCTGTATAATTTGTAGTCAAAGTAAACAACTTAAATTATATATTGTGGTGTTGTATTTAATATAAAAATGGCAGCTTCACAAAATATTATATACTTATATTTTTTTCTACTACCTTAAATATATACGTTTTTAGCAAAAAATTAAATAAAACGGCTATTATATCCTAAACGACGAGAGATAGGTATACAATATCTTAATGAAAGTTACCCTTATTTTTAATGAGGAATCCATATCCAGGATAATATACAGGGTGTCCCATTTAATTTTTAGGAGTTGACTCCTAACCAGGAAAAACTGAGCACCCTGTATACATGAAAGGTATATAATATAAAAGTTCACTTAAAAACAATAACACTTTATATATAACTTTTTTTCCTAAATTGTATATTTTTCGAGATAAGGGGATAGAGGATCTTATGTGGGACACCCTGTACATATCTCTTTCTTTTCCAAAACAGAACCAGTTTTTCGGAACTTCGAAAAGATATGAGCTACAAATATCGTTTTTTTTTGTTTAGTTTTGAGAAACTTGTATACGATGTTTTTTAAATTTTGTAGAAAATTTAGGTTTTTTTTAATATAAACCAAAATAATTGATTGCTTAGGTAATCAACTAGCTGCCCTGTCGTTAATCCAGATTTCTCTTTTCACACCGTTAAAATTTTTCTAAATGCTTTACCGTACGTTTGCTACCTGCTTTTAAATAGATTCTATCAAATATGCCATAAATGTTTTAAAAATTGAATTTTCTGTTTGCAGTCCTCTTATCCTCTTCACAGCTTTTAAGTTACTTACTCAATTTAAATCAGTTTAACAAAAATCGTTCTTAGCAAAATAGAAACTGTACTCTATTTTCACGTTTTATAATAGGAACATGGTACATGCGATATTTTTATGCAAGACCAGTAAACTGTTAGTTAACTCGTAAAATTTGTTTTCTAGTTTTTAGAAAATACAAATTATATAATAGCTGGATTTACAGAATGAACAATACTCTTTAATTTTAAAGCTATTTTGCCGCAATTGCATAATATAAAAAACAACGCTCCTAAAGCCTTAGAAGAAACGAACTGCTGAAAAAGACATCGTGGTAGTCAAAAGAAAAAATTGACACGGTTTTACTAATTCAGCCTCACCGTCACCCCTGGAGACGGTCCTGGCTTTTCAAATTTAACAATACTTCATCTTTATACTCATTTGCATAAAGTATGTGCATAAAGTTTTTATCCGTCAGAACTTTTCAAGCTAATTTTTAAATTATTTTTTTAAAATACCCAGAGGGCTTATCTGAAACATTTTTTTTTTGCAAAACGTGTTCAGTGTTTAAAATAGTTTTATTAATCTGTTGAGATTTATACAAACAATAAGGGGGAAGTATAAGTCCACAGGGTATTTAAAGGCATTACTTGTTCCTCGTTATGTTTACCTTTCATGCTCCTGCCTTTCGCATAATTGTCCTCAATTATTAATGTCGAGCTTATATTAGTTAAGTATGTTAAATACTAAATTAGTTGGACTAGCAGCAATTTTAGTTTCTCCAGGGTATTGTAGACACGTTCAGTCTAGAGTCTTAAAGATGAGATAAAAATGAATACATTATGCTCTTTTGCAGAAGAATGACTGAACCTTCGTGGACGAGGCTTACAATATATACAAAAAAACAATATTTTTTAATATTCAAGATGGCAATTCGACGTTTTTTTTTTGAAGAATTGGATAATGCTTGTTAAAAAGCAATTTAATTTTTAATAAGGGCGTTGTGAAGAAAAAGTGTTTTTTTTTAAATAAAATAATCTATAGTTAAATAAACTTTTAAAATATACTCATTTTTCCATTCTACACATATCGTCACCTATCTCACGTAAAGACGTAACTGACAAAAATGAGTTACACCACTTGAGACTTCCCTACAGGGACAACTTTTATCTCACGAAGTGTCGTAACAGCATATCTCACGGTATCACGGCAGTGATGGTGTTTGGAATAGAAGTATCTGACAGTTAAAAACCACATTTTTCTCACGTACAAGCGTATGTGCAATTACGTCTCTTCGTGTGTATGACATTTATTTGCTATCGTATCTACAGTACACGCGGTCATGCAGCGACAGACTAAATTCTAACCTCAAAATGTAGTAAATTGTGGTTATAAATCTGCATTCACAAAGAGAGTCGTCATCTGAATGTTCTGGATACACTAAGAAATACCACAAAAAAGACACATCTCGCAGACCCAAGACCATAACTTACACTCTAACCAAAGACAAATAGCCTGTTGTTGTTTGTAAGAAACTATATCTATCGACTTTTGGTATCAGTGAAGGAATGTGTCGAACTGCGTTGGTTAAAATAAACGAAGAAAGTGTAATGGAAAAGGACAAGAGAGGTGGCCGATAAAGAAGCAAGGAAACTAAGGAGATGGAAGCAAATATAAGATTCAAAATTAAGGAGCATATTACTAGATTTCCAAAAGTTAAATCACACTTTTATAGAGGCAAAACATCTAAAATATATTCTTTTTTGTCTTCCAAAAAAGATCAATGTTCTCTTTGCCTTACGTCAAATTGCAAATTAAAGCAGCATGCAACCGAAGATAAAAAAATATTGTGCGGTGTTTCTGATTTGCAACAAGTTATCATCGTCCTAATCTCGAAAGAAAGCGCCATTTTTTTGTAAATCCCGGCTGTCAACTTTTAATTTCACGTTTTATGATGTAGCGAGTAAAGATTGTTTTTGTTTTGTTTGGAACGAATCTGTTAGCGAACGTGGATCTTCTGAGATTGCCTCATGCCTGCTTACAGATTTGGAGGAGTATAACCAAAAATAAAATTTCTGTTTATTTGCTGATGGATGCTATCAACAGAACAAAAACAGCATTATTGCTGCAACGTTACTTTATCCTTTATCAAAACTGAACAGCAGTATAAAGTCATACTAATGAAATAAACGGATTTTAAAGATTTCTAAACTGTTGTCAAAAGAGCTTCGCATTTTAAGTGTTACCGTATACCGATACTGCCAAAAACATAAAGCGGCCAAACATTATGGAAAAAATGGTTAACAAGAATGAACAAATAAAATTTTTTTTGAGAAGTAGTCATGTCCAGGATGAATGCGATAGTATTACCGTAAAGAGATGTAGAGATAATCTTTCGATTTCTTTTTTAAACAGTGAGCCTCGAAAGATTGCTAGTAATAAATTCGAAGACTTAGTTGAGCTGTGCTCAGGACTTACCCCTGTTATAAGACAACCGAAACTCCAGCAGTTTTATTTGTCGTTACCACATGATATTGCATAAAACAAAAATATTATTATAGCATAATATTAGGTTTGTTAACAGACATGTGAAAATGCATTCCCTTACTTCAAGTTTAGATTAAAATACAATTTACCCGAACTACCTGATTCTTTCTTTCCTTTGAACATGGAGTCGGCTGCCACTTTTTTTGATTTCAGCGCCATTCTCCAGCCTAGTAGGAACGACCACGGGTTGACGAGCAAATTGCTCTCTGTAGATTGTTGAACCGTACTATTATATTTTTCTTTTGAAAAGGCACATTGGTTCCACTGTGAAAGGGTTACCTCCTAGGACTTCTACTGATATTGACGTATATCCTTTTCTTTCAAAGCGACTCCGGACTTGCGATTCCCGTAGAACTTTCTGGTTACCGCACGACCTTTAGACTTATAAGATAAGCCTGTCCAGGGAAAGAAATCAGAATTCCCACATCCCCTAGGACTCTCCGCCTCACAGCGATTGGCCCGTTATGTAGGACATTCCCCAGTGATGTTTCCACAACGCTCATTGGACTGTCCCTCGAAATACCACGAAAAACTACACTTCCTTCCGGCCGTCAAGGAGCCTTACCGAGCACGTGTGTTTAGCTCGATGGTCCGAGCGGAAGTCTACCTGATGTTTATTTTCATAATAATAACCTCACCTACAAAATAGTACTGTATGACGTATCCAATATATCAATAAAAGAAAATCTCACAAAATGACAATCAAACAATGAAATAAGATAACAACATATAAATGCCCCATGACCTTAGAATTTACCATCAGTTTAATCAAACTACAACAAGTTTAATAGAGGTAATTTTTTATTTTCTTCTCTCCTGAAAAATGTACAAAATGCGAGTTACGCCAGTACGTGAGATAGGTGAAGCTATAGTTTACTAATCTTTATTTTTGCTGTTTGTGTTATATTGTTAATTTTATGATATAATTTTAGGTCACAAAATATCGAGAATATCGCGGTAAAAATATCATAATCATTTATAAATATCGTGACCACCAACTTTCCGTAGTTGTCGTTCAAATAGAAGGTAAAGGTGTGCATGTCACAATTAATTAAGGTCTAGCATGTGGGGGAGGATAAAGTTTATTGTAATTTGGGCGCACTTCTAAAAGAAAGAGATAACTTTTAAACTTTCTCCAAAATAGAGTTCAATTTCTATTGCACGGAACACTTTTATAATTAAATTTGGTCTCGTATATTTTTTAATTAACCTCACAAAGATGTCATTTAGTAAAATCCTAATTAGACTGGTAGTCAAACTAAGAATTACGTGAGCATGTAAACAAACCAAAATTTAATATGCACGCAGATTTTATTTTTTCATATGCTACGGATACGTAAAGGTTTACTGTATCACATCACCAAGTTTGAAACTTTAAGAAATATGGTTAATTAAAAATACAATTAGCCATTGAACATTGTTGAATACCTAGAGATGTACTCCTAATTTTAATTTCCTTGAACAGTGTTGCCAAGTTCAATTATTTACAGGATTATTTATTTCTATTATTTTTATTTTTGTGCCTTGGTATACACATCATGTTAAAAAAAAGTAAAGCTAATTTAAGAGCTACTGTAGGCCATCGAAAGGTTTGACACTTGGAGTTTTAATACAGGTTAGATGAAATTCTATAAAGTCCAAATTGTTTATTTTGCATTTGAGGACACAGTTACAGATTTTCTCAGAGATATTGCCCATTAAAAAACACTAATAAACAGTTAATATAAATGAGTTTTTATTACCAAACATACAAACGAAACTATACAAAAGCGACAACAAGGCGACAAAAACGATTAAAACAGAAATGCGAAAAAATAAAACGAAAACGAAACACAAAAACTTAAACGTCTGTTGGCCTTCCACCAGCTCTAATGCATTGCTCAATTCTTCTTGGTATGCTTCTTTAGGTTGTTTATATTGTGATGTGGAATTGCATTCCATTCCTCCACAGCGGCTTCAATAAGGTTGAGAAAACCTGCAAAAATTTCATTACCTTTCCTTACACGCCTTCCCAATTTATCCTAAGCATTTTCGACTGGATTTAAGTCCGGCGACCGCGGAGCCCAGTCCAAACTTGATATTCCTTCTACTTATTTATATTCGATCACTGATCTTGTCCTATGTGCGGCAGCATTATCATCCATGAATAAAAAGTTTGGACCTACAGGACGCCGCCGCATGCGAACAACCGGGTCCAGGATATGGTATATGTAAATTTGACCAGTCATCGTTCTGGGTATAGATATCAAGAGCATTTTATTATTTTACATTATCCCACCCAAAACGCCTTGATATGGTAGCACTTCTCTATACTTGGCAGCCCTGGCTTCTCGTCCTGGAACTCGCTAAACGTGAACCCGTCACGCGTCGGTCATCGGACATTAAACCAATTCTGGTTTCATCGGAAAACATTACATTTTTCGAATGATTGATATTCCAATGGCGATGTTCGATACATCAATTTAACCTTGTGTAAGTTTGAGAACTCGCAGAGGCCTTCTGTTTCTTAGGCTTATTTCATGTAGCCGTCTTCGAATTGTTTGAGTTGATACCTCGATGTGATGTACTGCCCGAATTTGTTCCTTTATAAGTGTTGATGTTGTAGTTGGATTCCTTCTTGCCAGTATTATAATAAAACGATCTTGATTTGCTGTGGTCTTGCAATTTCGATACTTTCGAAGTGTATTTTCAATTGAAACAGTCTCAATATATCTGGAATAAATTCGAGAGACATCACTCTGGTTAACTCCTGTTATTTCGGCAACATTCCTCTAAGTTCTACCGCTCTCCACTAAACCTATGATTTTTAACTTTCTGTAGTTAAGTTGACAATGACAAAAAATTCACCTTAGAGGTCGATTAGGTTGTTTATTGTTATAAGAGTTGTTGTTTATTGAGTTTTAGATGATCAAACGCTGATTTAAAATAGTAATACCGATACATTATTAAATTTGGCAGCATATTTAAGAAAGTTAAAAGTAAGAGTACATGTCTAGGTATTCAAAAATGTTCAATACCTAAATGTATAATATAATTAGCCATATTTCCAAATTATGGTTTAAAGTGTTTATATTTTTATTCACCCCGCATTAAAAATTAAAGTTTCAAACTTGGTAATGTGGTACAGTAAAATCTTATGTATCCGTAGAATATGAAAAAATTAAATCTGCCTGCCCCGTCTCTTTTTGGCAGTCATATTAACTTTTGGTTTATTTACAAGCTCAAGTAACTTTTAGTTTTCCCGGTACAATACAACAAAATTTTCAACTCTGTCTAGGGCTTCAGAAAGTAAAAGGACTGACCTATCAGGAAAAAAACTTTGTTAAAATCGGTTGAATAATAACCTAAATATATGCATTTGAAATCAACGTTAAAATTCAGCGATGCATTATAAGTGTTGACTAGTACACTAATTGTGATATTTGTCGGCATTTTGTGATTTAAAGTTACATCATAAAATTAGCAATATAACCCAAGCGGCTAAAATAAAAATAAAAGTATTTTTGAAATGTAAAAAAATCGTCAATTTAAAAAAGATTTTTCATAACTTTATATATATATATATATATATATATATATATATATATATATATATATATATATATATATATATATATATATATATATATATATATATATATATATATAGTATAAAATGGATTCTTTGGGATGACCGCCAAAATAATGGAATTTGGCTAACCATAGACACGTGATTCTGACTTAAGGTCTTATATATATATATATATATATATATATATATATATATATATATATAGGAGCAAAACCGACATTATATATTACCAAGAGAACATCCAATACCTTCGCCGGACTTGGTACTCTATTTACCACGGAGCAGCATATAGCCACTTGTGGCGAATTTTATAACCCAAAAGTAGTAAATCAAAAGTAGAAAATATATAACGCGGCAAGAACTAGTATATAGTAGAAAATGGATTCTTTGGAATGACCGATGATACAATGGAATTTGGCTAACAATAGACATGTGTTTCTGACTTAAGGTCAAAGGGGTCATCGCAAAGAATCCATTTTCTACTATATACTAGTTGACTAATAGTAGTGACTCTGGTATTGTCTTGTGTATTCATCTTGGCGCTAGTTGTATTCGTCTTTCAACTAATATATATATATATATATATAAGTCGACCTTAACATATATATATATATATTATATATATATATCCCAAAGATATATATATATATATAAATATATATATATATATATATATATATATATATATATTTCGCCACAGGTGGCTATATGCTGCTCCGTGGTAAATAGAGTATCAAGTCCGGTGAAGATTTTGGATGTTCTCTTGGTAATCATAAATGGCGGTTTTGCTCCTCTAGTATTGTCTTGTATATTCATTTTGGCGCTAGTTGTACTCGTCTTTCAACTAGTTGACTGTACTGATGAAGACCTTAAGTCAGAAACACGTGTCTGTGGTTAGCCAAATTCTTGCCGCGTTATATATTTTCTACTTTTGATTTATATATATACATATATATATATATATATATATATATATATATATATATATATATATATATATATATATATATATGTATTTATATAAATATATATGAGATTATGACATTGCGATGTTTTCGTTCGATTTTTTTTTATAATCTATTATTTATTAATTATTTTCGATTTTTTTGTTTTTAGTGACTTTTGCTTAACAATTATAAAACTTAAAATATAAATAAAAACTCCGATCTCAAAAGATTGTTAATTAACAATAAAAAATATTTTATAAAAATATTGGTTCCCCAAGTATCTAAATAACACCATTTTTTAAAAGTTTTAAATTAATTAAAATAATATTAATGATATATAGTTTTTTACTTGCTACGATGGGTTTTGAGGTATCCTAACGGCTTAACGCCCAACGCGTCTAGCTGTATTTTCATGATTCTCTGTATTTCAACATTAAATTAAAATTATTAATAATGGAGATAGGGTTCCGAGCGTCGGGACTTTTTTATTGGAAATTTCTTCCTCTTTAAGAGACTTCTTTTTTAAATCTTAAATGCTAATTAAAAGAAAAACTTTTTTAATTGGTTATGTTAAAACAGTATCTTTCTTTACTTTGTGTTGTGTAAAACCAATTACATATTTGAAAATAAAGTGGCAGTTTAGCAGTTTATCTTTTATAAAAAAAACTTAAAATTGGGAGAACATGCTAAAATAATTATAAATATATTTTGTTCCCCAAGAGATGTTCTAATGCCGAAATTTAAACTTGTTTCATAAAAATAAAATTATATTTTTTAATAAAATCAGTGGCTCTAAATATTGAAAACTTATTAACTAGAACACTTTGGCGTATTGCAAGTTGCCGTATTGCATTTAAATATGTTCTTGTTGCGTTTAAATATGTTCTTTTTGCATTTAAATAAGCTCAGCTGAGTACATTGTTCAGTATATGAAAGCTCTATAGATAGCCAAGTGTCAATTTACATTACAAGATTTTAATGCCAAGAGTGCGGTTAGTAGTACTTTAATGAATGACTGTCTAGAAATATCAGATATCGACGAATGGGCTGCTGGTTGTAGCGATATATCATCTAGAAGCCACTAATGTGTTTGGAAACATTTTACAAATTCTGTTAATGCCTTATCTGCAAGAAATTATTATGAAACCTCATTTAATATTAACATAATATTTCTATTAAGCAAATCAGCTGTTCTTGGACAACTCCCTAGAAATCGCAAATGTAGTACCTATTCCAAAAAATGGTAATTTATTATAGCAACAACTACAGATCAGTTTGCCTTTTTTGTTGCTTTTCAAAAAGAATGGAAAAGGCGGCATATGACAATATTAACATTACTTTGATACAAAAAATTATAATTGTCATTCAAACCATTATTTTTGCTACAGAAATTAAGTTTAATGTTAAAAATATATCCAAATTTTTGAGAATATACCTCTATAATTTTCATATTAAGACAATTGGAATGCTAACAAAGGAAATTGCACGAAAACGTATTTGAATTCCGTGAAACTTCTTTTAATATTTTAGTAGTGTGTTGCAGATGCTGTAAGAAAATTTTTTCATGCCAAAAATCGATTATCATATACTGGGCATCGAAACCCGTTTAAAACCGATTTTAACATAAAATCTTTTAAGACCTAAATTAATATTCTAAGATAGCTTATATATTTATACGGGGTGACACTTAAAACTAATAATGTTTTTCAATTACAAAAACATTGTACAATAAATTAAACCTCAGCCTGTTATTGGGCTAAATGGAAAATACTAATAAACGTCATTAAACGTTTTTTTTTGTGATAAATTATCTATCTCCGTTACTTTTTTTACAATATTTAGCAAATTAAGAAATTGGTATCACAGAAGTAATTTTTGCCTTAGTATCTATTTTTGCGGAATACAGGTCAGAGAATATTTTCTATATATCGTTGTTACAATCAATTTGCTCTGAAATTGCCAAATTATCTTCATAATATCTATTTTTCTGAAGGGAATTTTAGACTATAAAATATAGAATATAAAAATTGATGCAAGCACCTAATGACAGCCTCTTTCGGCAGTTTCTGTTATAAAAAGCATTTGTTTTTGTTCTTACCACACACTTACTACTACTACTACCACTTTCCTTGTAATGATAAAATATTGTCCCTATTTTTCTTCATCTTACGTATACTGTTTTTGAAACTTAAACTCAGCAGCGTATTAGGTTTTATTGCTTTTTCTGCTATATTAAATGTATTCTTGTAGAGACGAACAAGAAGGTTTTGGTATTCCAATACCATCAAAACAGAAATTGCATAGTGTATTAAAAGGAAGTCCATGAGATTGACAAGCTTTGATTATTAAGTCATTATCTAATATTTAAATAAAACACAGTGCACAGCTTTCAATAAAAAACTTTTGGTCATATCTTTAAGTATTATAGCTATATACAGGGTGATATTCTGTGATCTGGAAGTTATAATAATATATATATATGTATATATATATATATATATATATATATATATATATATATATATATATATATATATATATATATATATATATATATATATATATATATATATATATATATATATATATATATATATATATATATATATATATATATATATATATATATATATATATATATATATATATATATATATATATATATATATATATATATATATATATATATATATATATATATATATATATATATATATATATATATATATATATATATATATATATATATATATATATATATATATATATATATATATATATATATATATATATATATATATATATGTGTTGATTTTTACTCCTTCACGCATGGAAAAATACAATGTGTTTTCATTCCGGGTGTACATCCGTTCACTACTGTCGTTGACACTTAACCTAAGTAACATCATTCACCCTTTATTGTGGAATCGCATAGAAACTTTTGCTTTTTGGCGAACAGAATCAAATAAGAATATTAAGACAGATGAACTTTCAAAAAAGTATGACAATCTTCTAAGAAAGTCGAGTCAGCCACAAAGATCATCAGTAGACGTCGATAAATTAGTACATAATATATCATCCTACAGTCTCTCAGAAAGTGAAAAATCCGTACTGAGTAAGGGTTTAAATTTTGCGATATCTCCTAAGGAAATCCCTAAAGAAGAAATAATAGCTGGAGTGGAAGCTGTCCTTAACTCCTCTGAAGAAACAAAAGCAGAGGAGATTCGACAAGAGGTGGCCAGAATTTTAAGATCAAGCAAAACACCAAAACAAAACTTAAATACCACTGAACAAAGGGCCCTAATAAACCTTCGAAAAAATAAAGACTTCACAATCCTTCCAGCAGATAAAGGAAACGCAACTGTGGTTATGAATACTCAAGATTACGTACAAAAAATGCAGGAGATCCTACAAGACAATTGTTTTAGGCCTGTTCCAAGGGACCCGACAACGTACCTAGAAAAAACAACTAAAAATAAAATAAAAAGTTCACCAATAAACCCCGAAATTCAACAAAAAATCATACCGAAAAGTCGAGCAGATGTCCTAAACTCTATGGTTTACCAAAAATACACAAACCAGGGGCGCCTATCAGACCTATTGTAAGTGCTGTAAATTCGCCGCTACAAAAACTGGAGAAATACCTTTCTGAAATTATGCAACCAACTGTAGAAAAAGCTGATTCATTTGTAAAAGACTCGGAGCATTTCACTCGAATTATACGAGATATCGTCCTTGAAAAAAACGATATCATAGCAAGCCTAGATGTCAAATCGTTATATCCCAGTATTCCCATCGACGAAGCATTGGACAAGATTGCTATGAACGAGGATTTCCAGGCACATATAATAGAACTCTCGGAGCATTGCCTCAAAAATACTTATTTTTCTTTCAACGGGCAAATGTATAAACAAATGGATGGTGCTCCAATGGGGTCCTCGCTATCACCAGTAGTCGCGAATTTGTTTATGATATACTCCGAGAAAGAAGCTCTTGAGAAAGCAAGTTTAAAACCCAAATTATGGATTCGTTATGTGGATGACATATTTATTATATGGCAACATGGTCATGCCGAGCTTGAAAAATTTCACGTAAATTCAATCCACTCCAGAATACAATTTACTCTAGAGTTAGGGGAAAACAACAAACTACCATTTTTAGATGTTTTGGTAAAAAAACTACATAACGGACATTTCGAATACACCGTGTATATAAAACCAACACATACAGACAGATATTTAAATGCAAAATCACATCATCACCCAGCACAAATTCAAGCTGTGGCAAATACTCTAATATCTAGATCCGTGCGACTAATTGAAACACAGACGAGGCAAAACGAACTTAAGGTAATATCTAGTGCTTTAAAGAAAAATGGCTACACAAATCGCACCATAGAGAAAGCTATTAATGCACAGGTTTCCCGAACAACGAACAACAAAAAAAAATATGAACCGGGAAAGCAACGAGTAGTCTTACCATATGTAAAAGGCACAACAGACAGAATCGGAAGAATTCTGAGGAAACACAACATACAAACAATACACAAGCCACAAACAACTAGGTAAACTACTCGGAAACCCAAAAGATAAAATCGAACTGGAAAACCACGGAGTGTACAGTATTCCGTGCCAGGACTGTGAAAAGTTGTACGTAGGGCAAACTAACAGGCGAATATCAGCAAGAGTAGAAGAGCATAAACTCAGCATTAGAAATAAACAAACAACCTCAGCTTTATTCCTACATCATCAGGAAACCGGCCATAAAATAAATTTCGATGGGTGTAGGGAGATTGCCAATATAGAATATTATAAGACCAGAATAATCCGAGAAGCCACAGAAATTAAAAAACAAGGTGATTTGAATAAAAGAGACGAATCATTAAAACTACCAACAGTATGGAAGACAATAATCGACAAATCTAAAATCGCAAAAACTCAAGCGCAATTAGCGCAACAACAACAGCACCATCCGGAAAACATAAATAACGACCAACGCCTGCGCAGATATAACCTTTGGCCCCGAGTGGTGGTATAAAAGAAAGCGTCGCTGTCATCAATACTTCAGTCTCTATTCGGACGCGAGAAAGAAAGCTTCGAAAATGCCAAATGTGATTTTGGCGAAACGTCAGCAAAACTGTTCTTCTATATATATATATATATATATATATATATATATATATATATAACTTTATCTGTATTATTAAAAGAAGTATTAGTAATCAAGAAACAGTGAAAGTGCCTACAAATATTTTTATTTGTAAATTTTTCGATTTCCTTGTATAAGCTAGTCCAAGAAATAATTTATTTTATCAATGGGATTTTTGTTTCCTAATTAGCGTGATAACAGATTAAGATTTCATTTATTGCAAAATATTTCTATTAGAATAAAAAATAATAAGCAGCAGTTTTTTTTGGTAATCTTTTATAAATGGGAAAGATATCTTAGTATACATATTTAAGTCTTATGAGAAAATATTTCATATTGAATCCAAAAAAAAAACCACCAGAATCAATATGTACAAGTTCTAAAGAATTGCTTATCAGTGGTATGATAGCGCAATTGGTTAGAGCAATGGACTAGTGATCCAGAGGTGCGGGTTCAATCCCCGCTCGTACCATAACTTTTACTGTTAATTATAAGAATTTCTAAAAATATATATTTTACAGTTTAGAAACAAACTGATAAAAGACTTCTATTCAAAGTTCATTCTTATGTACCACTTTTTTTTTTTGCAAAATTTAAGGCAAATTGGATAATTAGTTTTTAGTAATAATTTTTTAACGTTTCATTAAGCCGCCATCTTGTTCCAGCATATTGGATTTTTACCAAAATATTACCAGGTCATCCCCATATCAGACTTACTTTTTGACTAGAATTTAAAGTGAATCTGATAAGGTGGACCGACGGAATTGATAAAATATACGTTTTGGCATATAGGGACGCTCAAACGCGAATATGTGTAAAACCAGCTAGGTTGAATTTTCAGATTACAAACATTTTATTTAGCCGCCATTTTGTTCCGCTATCTGGTATTCGTACCAAGATTTTACCAGTTGATTACTACATAATACTTGATTTTTCTGCAAATTGGATAATTACTTTTTAAGAAATAATTCTTTATATAGTTTCACTAGGTCGCCATCTTGTTCCGGTATATTGGATTCTAACCAAAATATTACCAGGTCATCCCCATATGAGCCTTAATTTTTCACTAAAATTTGAAGCCAATTTGATGAGTAGTTTTTAAGCTATGCCGCGAACTAACAGACAGACAGACATACCGACAGATTGACCGACGGACTTGATAAAACATAGTTTTTGGCATCTAGGGACGCCAAATCGTGAAGATAGTAAAACGTGAGAGGGTGATTTTTTCTAATTACAAAAAATTTATTTGGCCCATTTTGAATTAGAACCATACTTTTACTAGTTCATCTCTATACTACAGTTAGTTATGATACACTGCTTGAAATCAGTTCATTAGTAGCCATCTTGGATTCGTACCAAAATTCTAGCAGTTGGTTCTTACATAAAATTTGATTTTTGTGCAAAATTTCAAATAATTTTTGACCAACATTTGAGATCAATCTGGTAAGTAGTTTTTTAGCAATACCGCGAACAGACAGACCGACAAACCGACAGACAGACCAACGGAATCAAGAAAACATGTTTTCGTCATCTGAGGACCCTGAAACGTAAAGATTTGAAAAAATTTCGGTGGGTGTTTTATTCGCGATTACAATACTTACCTTTTATGAGGAAAGTAAGAACAACAAACTTTTACCCGGGACATTTTTTCTCCGTGGGTAAATAAGGCGTTCAGAAGTCAAAGTGTTTTTATATTCTTCTAATGTCCTTTTAAATCCCAATTCAAAATTCTTGTTAACTAAAAATTGTTTTAATTCTGTTAATATTGTTTCGCAATATTTAATTTCATCGTATTTTCCTACAAAGGTCACGCGTTTATATAAATGTTTTTGTATTACTTTCAATTTTGTAGTTTTATGTGATATTATCTGTAATTTGTATGAAAACAAAAGAACAATAAAAATTAATAAATGTAGTATAAGATTAAAATAAGCCTGAATATACATGTGCCATTAAACATTATTAAGTATGTTTAACCAAACTTCTTTTTAGTATAACCCTTGTTTTACAACTTTTTGTATTTATATTTTCCAACGGTTGGACCTCGCATGATTAAAATATGTATATGGCTTTTCTTTATACGTACAAAAAGCTTGCGGTCTTTAATCTTTCTTAAAAATAAATATGTGGAAAAAGGTAGTCCCTTGCTGAACTTTCTGAATACTAACTTGATTTTGCGGTTAAGTAAAACTGGCGACATCATAAAACTGAGGATGTATGCAGAAAAGTAATTCGAATAAAATATTACCCTGAGATATGAAAATTAATGTACTGCTTTTTCCCAATTACAGCTCTCTGGGATAAACCTGACACCAGCTCGTTACTGTAAATAGAGGCTTCCTCATGAAAAGAATATTCATGAACTAAACTTTTACTGAAATGGCCTGGATTAGGGAAGTGTTCTTTCAAAACATCTTTTCAAACTGTACATTTTTTAATTTATGATGATGTTTAGTTTTCTTTTGGTTATCGTAAAGAATTTAGAATTTTCTGTTTGTAGGGATCGAAAATCTATTTACTAATTCTTAAACCTATTTTTTAATTCCTTTAAGTATTATGTCTGTTAATACTGTTCAGTGTTATTAGATGAAGGCTAAAAACTAATGCAATCAATTTACTTCCCTCGTAAAACGGAAGTATAGTAATCGTGAAAAAATCACTGTCCGAGATTTTTTCAGATGTTCACGTTTCAAGGTCCCTAGATGACGAAAAACATGTTTTCTCATTCCGTCGGTCTGTCTGTCTGTCTGTTCGCGGCGTAGCTAAAAAACTACATACACGATTGATTTGAAATTTTCGTCAAGAATTAAGGGTCATATGGGGATGACCTGGTAATATTTTGGTAAAAATCCAATAAGGCGGATTAGTGCAATGTTAAAAAAATTATTATTAAAAAACTACTTATCCAATTTAATTCAAATTTTGCAAAAACATCAAGTATTCTATTGGAATCAACTGGTAACATTTTGGTACGAAACCGGCTTAACAAAATATTTAAAAATTCAGCCTGAAAAAATTGTTTGATTTCAAATTGTGTGCCATAACTAATTGTGGATCAACTATAAAATAGTGGTACTAATTCAAGATGGCCGAACAAAATGGCGGCAAAATAAAATATTTGTAATCGTGAAAAAGTCACCCTCTCACTTTTACATTTCTTTACGTCTAACGTCGCTAGATGTCAATGTTTTATCAACTCGGTCGGTCCGTCTGTCGGTCTTTCAGTCTGTTTTTCGGTCTGTCAGTCCGCGGAATAACTTAAAAACTACTTACCCGTTTGGTTTTACATTTCGATCAAAACGTAAGGATCTTATGGGGATGGCCTGGTAAGATTTTAGTAAAAATCCAATACGGCGAAACAAAATGGCAGCTTGCTGAAATTTTATTACAAAACTACTCATCCAATTTATCTCAAATTTAGCAAAAACATCAAGTATTATGTTGGAATCAACTGGTAAAATTTTGGTACGAATTCAAGATGGCGTAACAAATTAAAATTGTGTGCCATAAACTAATTATGGTATAGGGCTTAAATAGTAAAACTGTGTTACTAATTCAAGATGGCGGAACAATTGCGACCAAATAAAATTTTTGTAAAAATCACTCTTTCAGGTTTTACATATCTTCACATTTTAGCGTCCCAAGATGCCAAAAAAATGATTTTTTAATTCCGTCGATCCGTCTGTCGATCTCTCTATCAGTTCCCGACATAGCTTAAATACCACTAACTCGATTGACTTTAAATTTTGACCAAAAATTAAGGGTCATATTGGGATGATTTGGTAATATTTTGGTAAAAATCCAATATGGCTGAACAATTTAAAAAAATTATGAGAGTGGTGTATTATTTGACTTCTTTTAAACTGTCGACGTTTCGGAACTTAATTTGTGCATCCTCAGGACACATATATATATATAGACCTCCAACTTGGATGAAACCCATATTATCAGTCTTTACCTACTCCGTTGGTCCGCAGATATTTCCTGGATATTAAGTTTCTAAATGGTTTTCGTTAACAAACCTCTTGTTATTTTACAATGATGTATTATTTGGGGTGAGAGTCCAGTACAAAAAGTCTGTTTTTAAATAGTCGACGTTTCGCAACTTTACTGAATCATGCACCTGGACTTTGACAGATTCATTTTGAGATTCCATTAAAATAGATGATAGATTGAAAGTACTGCCTAATTTCTTTAATGGATTTAAATAAGGATTCTTAGCATCCTAGGACACATAATTTCTTTCTCCTGCATGATATTCCTCATTTTTGTTTGTAGAGCACTTTTGTCGTAGATTTATCCAGGACACATACAAAAATGCATTTTTTGGCAAAAATCGCACTTAAATTCAGCCATTTTGTAAATAAATAAAAAATTAAAATTTTCAAAGGAACAAAAAAAGTGAAAATTATTAGTTTTTACCTACTCAGTTGGTCCGCAGATATTTCCCAGATATTATGTTTCTATAGTTTTCGTTAATGCTCCTCTTGTTGTTATGTTAGAGTGGTGTATTATTTGGGGTTAGAGTCCAGTAAAACAACAAAAGACTTTTTAAATTGTCGACGTTTCGCAACTTTATTGTTGTATCCTTAAGACACATATATAAATTTTATACCCTGCATGAAACCCGTATTATCAGTCTTTACCTATTACCTGGTCTGCAGATATTTTTCAGATATTAAGTTGCTAAATGGTTTTCGTTAACGATCCTCTTGTTTCTATGTTAGATGAGATTTTTTTAAATTGTCGACGTTTGCGTTAAAAATTGCGAAACAAAATGGCGGCCTAATAAAATTTTAAAAAAATCAAAGTAAAAAATCTTGTTCAATTGATTTTGCAGAAAAATTAGATGTGAAAATGGATAAACTGGTTCGAATTCAACATGACCCAGCAAAATGGCGGTATGTTTCAATGTAAAAACTTCTTATTGAATTTATTTTATAATGCTCAAAAGTTAAGTGTGGCATAGGTAGAAAGAAAATGGTAAAATATTGAAATCCAATTTATAGAACAAATAAAAATAAAAAACAGTATATGTAACTCATATATACTGTGACTAGGTACTGAACTAAATTGAGTCACAATGCCCTATTCCTAACAAATGGAAAAAGATCATAAAGAGGCATGTTCCAGGCAAAGAAATTTATCGATTTTTTAGTTTTCAACGTGCCTTGATTATTATTTTTTCTTGCTTTTCAAATTTTAATTATGTTCTTTGATTATAAAGGACCACGCACTAATGTTACGAAAAACTGGTTTCTGTAGATTTAATATGTTGTAGGCCAAAAGTCGCCATTGTCGCGCAATGGTTCAAGTTCCATATGGATAAAATACACAGGGGAAACAGAATGACACGAAAAAGTTCTTTTGGCACTGTTTGATATTGGGCAAATAACGTTACTTATAAAAACCCTGTATATCGAGAACAACGCATTTGCAGACCTATCTGTGTAAAACTTCTTTTTTAAATTTGAAAACTGATGTAAATTAAATTTATTATATTTAGGCTTTTTAACATATTATTTTCCATGTCTATAATATATGGAATCTGAGCAAAACACCCTGTATCACGAGGATCACTCGAACTATTAAGAAATTCAACTAATAGGATTTAGTATTTTTTAATTTTTGTAACTACTGATCTATTAGATTTTGTTATTGTAAGTTACAGTTACTGTATCTGCATTATCGGACTTTCGTTTTGGTCCGTACGTACAATTTGCCTAATATTTCTGGTATAACTACTCTGTTTATGGGAAGACTCCTTATCCTAACATAATATTACAGCTCGGTTATACAGAGATATAATAACATCTTTTTTTTGCCGCCGCATAGTTGGAATTCTGCTTGAGAAACCGATCCGTCGGAGTTAGTTTCGTGTAAACAAAGTTGCAAACGGTAACAAAATGTTGCTTATGCTAAGAATTTTGCATAATTTAAGGACATTTTTTGCTCAATTTTTGCCGTATTCTCAATAAGTTTCATAGATATAGGATATTAAAGCTGTGTAAGGTGTTGACCTTTGCAAAGTTGGCAACTAGTCAAGAAATGATGGGTAGAACAATCGCATGGTGATTTTATTTACTTGTTCTCACTGTATTCCTCTATATTATAAAAACATTTTATTGCTAAATATCTAAATATAATTAGCTTATAAGCAAGAAGGTCCCTCCTGGTAGCAGATAGTTACTTAAAAAGTTTAAACGTAAAAACAATAAAAAAATAATAATATAGTCTAGAGTTTTAATGCTGTGCAGTGAAGATACCTGACGATACCTCATGTAATCGCAGACGAACGCCGGAAAGTAATTCCAAGATGATATGTTCTAAACCCCAGAAACATCATTTTTAATAAAAAGTAATAATTTTATGCTAATATTAAAAATTGGAAATTTAACTAGGATAGCGAATTAGAGAGCTAAATCGTAACAAAAAGCTCTGATTATAATTATATTTAATTTAGAGTTTGATCATGTTTGGTTTTTAATTAAATGGATCTAGTAAATATTGCAGCCAATTAGACATTTATCAAGATAATAAATATTGATGGAGATCAACTTTAGTCTTTGACCCCTGAAAGTAAATGGCTGTAAAGGTAATGTTTATCATGTCCCTTTAAAATCTCATTTATAAGATTTTTAGTGTTAAAAAAGCCAAGGTCTAAAGCTATAGTTTTCTTAATTTAAACAATTCTGCAGTGTATATTTAAAAATGTAGAACTGTCTGTTTCTATCTTTGCTTGCCTCGGAAAAGAAAAGTATTTTAATCTTGAAAAATCTCTCTCCTTCTTGGGTGGAGTCCTTAGACCCCGAAAAGCGTGTTCTCCCATTTGCATCAGTTGTCGTTCTATCTATAAGTGACCTAGCTCAAAAAATCCTTATCCAATTTTCAATTCAAATTTTAATAAAAAATTAAGGATCATAGAGAGATGGGATGGCAACATTTTGGTAAGAATTCAATATAGCGGAACAAAGTGGCGGCCTCATAAATTATTAGAAACCTCAATACTAAGAAATTTTTTATCGTAAGAACCTAAACTTTTTCACAAACATAAAATGAGATACAAGTATAAACTGGTAAAATTTTTGTGTCAAGCCATTATGGCGGAATATAATGGCCAGCTAATGAAATGTTTAAAAACACAGTAGCAAAAGCTAACATGTAACATGTAATTGCACAAAAATCTGTGAAACAGAGATATATTCGTAAAATTTTAGTACCGATCTTATTTGGCAATACAAAAGGCGAAATAATAAAATGTTTAAATATTCCATTTGGTGAAATTAAATCTTTTTATGAAGGAAACTAATAAATTCCATAGTTTATTTTATATAGATTTAGTAAGTAAAGTTACGAAAAATAAATATAATAATAGCAATAAATAAATTAAGAAATTAAAACCTATTGATCAAATCCTTTTTAATGTTCTCAGAATTGAGCTTTTGAATATGAAAATTAATAAAAATTGCTTTAACAATTTACTCTATTGCAAAGAATTAATAACACTAAAGCTAACTACTCAGAACTTTACGAAACCGTTCCCAGTAAATTACGATTACGGCCAAAGAGCTGTCGAAATAAGGCCCTAAATCAATTTACTTAGAGTCAAAATAGTCTTAGAGGCCTGTTTTTAAAAGTAAACTAAAAAATGTATACAATGACTGACTTGGGCCATAAAATAACTATTTTATCCCATATATAATTTGCAGAAATTATTTTCCTGGCACATATTTTTGATATAACTGATGATTTAAAATAATTGCTTGTATTATTAAAGGAATTCTGTTCTAACCTTTCAGAATGTATGTTCATGACGTCTGAGGAAGGAGAATTCTACCACAAAGCGAAATCACGTCCAGATGGAAAAGCATGTGGAATATATATTTTTGGAGACGTTGACCAAAATATAGAAATAAAGTTTAATTATCTAGACGTTCCTTGTGAAAATGGAGGACTCGTTGCGGTAAGATATTAAAAATCATAAAATAGTATGTAACGTAACAAATCTAAATTGTAAACACAAAAGAGAAAACAGTAATGGTTAATTATATTCTCCGCTAATCCAGTTAATATTTTATTTAAATAGACTGAGAAATGCAAGCGAGGGCGCCACCACACTTCTATAGTTGTACATAACTTGGCTATTTACGACATACCACTTTTTCTATTTTTTTCATTCAAATAATACTTGCTGAAAACCTCAGAACCATTTAAATCAAACTTTTTACCGCATTGTTTAGCAATGCAAAAATAAAAGCTTTTGGAGCCTGCAAACCTTGCAAGGTAGATAAACCTTAAGAAGCGAAATGATATTGATATGTTGTATCGATTAATAAATAAACATTTAAAGGAACTATATATAATCGAATGTACAGAGGAAAAGGGAAATGCTTAAAAATAGTTTAAGAAGTAAAACTACAGGCAATTTAGAGCTAATATGAGTTCCATCTGTAAACTACATTTCTTTACAGTATAGAATTTAAATTAACAATTACAAACTCTTAGTTATGTGCATAATTGTTTTAGTTGTTTATACAAGGACAAAAGAAAACAAATAAAAAACTGATTAATTCTGACGGTGCCCTGATTGAAGCAAAATTAAGGAAAAAGAAAAAATATTATCCAGTTATAAGCACTTGGATAATATAAATCTTCATAAATCATAAGAAAAAGTAAATTACAAAATAAATCACTGGCTCAAGAAAGGAATTAGATAGGGTCTTAACATGTATATTTCCAACGGACCTCCGGCAAAATGTAGTCTAGGACTATGTACGTCGTATGCCTTTGTAAAGCAATATATAAGGGCAATGGAATAGTCATACACCCATCACTTAGGTATCTTGTAAATTTATATATATATATATATATATATATATATATATATATATATATATATATATATATATATATATATATAGTGTTTTGTTCTTTAAAAGTCGTGTTAATATTCATTCTTAGGAGAACAATTTACTTTTAGGATGTAATGTTTTTCTCTCCGAAAAGCCCTCTGCCAAGACTCACCTGTAACAAGTATTACCGTGTCGTTTACATAACAGTTACAAGGTCTACTGCCATTTGACCAAACATAGAATAGTTCGTTAATATATTGATATAATAAATCAATATAACATTAAGTTAACCTCAAATAAATTACAGGCAGTATCTTTTATTTCGGTTGTTTTTCTTGGGGTACCTTATCCATTCCGGACATTGGCTATCAGCAAGGCTATTCTCACTTTATTCACTGCTGCTCGAAACAGTTGAGTTGTAGTTAGTCCATACTAATCCTATAAGTTTTTCATCCACGGGTGACGTCTTCTTCCAGGATCTCTTTTTGCTTCAAGTTTTCAGTTTTAGCAGAGGGTATTTGTTGAATTGCATTACGTGGTCAAGATACTGAAGTTTCCCCTGTTTTGGAGTTTGAGCAGTCTCATTCTCCTTTCATATTCTATTTATGACTTTTTCGTTGGTGATGTGTAGCGTCTATGAGATTTTGAGAATATGCCCGTATGTCCACAAAACCGTTCAATTTATTCATAATTCCCCGTCAACAGTCCATGATTCCGCCCCTTATAATAACAAAGAGAAGACGTAACATATGATCATTCTTTTGATTTTAAGTTTAAGAGTTAGGTTTTAGGTGTTAAACACCTTTCTCATTTATAGAAATGTCACCCTGACTTTCTCAATACGACATATTATCTTTCCTTTCCTCTGGATAAGTTTACCGTCTCTGACATTATCGAATGCCTTGGAGAAGTCAATACGTACGCCTTGACTCATATCTCTGCAACTTTGAATGACAACTTGTAAGAAAATATGACTTCTAAGGTCCCAAGGCCTTCCCGAACGTGTCTTAAAAATATTTCCTTCACATTTGTTATATATTCGTTGGTAGATAACCTTTAAAAATAGCTTGGTTATATGAGTTATTAAGCCGATTAATCGATAATCGTCGCAATTTCTAGATGTTGTCTTTTTTGGGATGGTAAGGAATGTCGATATCAACCATTTTTTAAAAATTTGGCTGGTATCATAAATGTCGTTAATCAGCTTTAACAGAAGATGCAGGAGTTCGTCACTGTCATCAAAGAGTTTTAATATTTTTATAGAGATGTTATATGGGCCGGGCGTTTTTCTATTATTTATTGACCTAATAGCATGTGATGATCCGGTGCGAGTTATTAGTGGTACGATGGTAGTAACATATTTTTTTCATACCAACAATTTCTCAGCGTCGGTCGTCTATAATAACCTTACCATCGTTATCCAGTCAAATTGCTGCTTTATATCTGCTTTTTCCTATCATCTTTTTTACTTTTTTTTGTGTACCTACAATAACCTTATCGTACCTTTGTTATAATTCCTCGATTTCCTGGCATTTTTGACTCATCCATTCCTGTTTTGGTTCTGATTTTTCTGTTGATGTCTTTAGACCTCTTGTGTTCCTTACAGTCTTTCTTCAGTCTATTAATCTTATTATCTCCTCTGTCATCCATTCCTCTACCGGTCGTTTGTCCTTCTAGAAGTACTGCATGCGAGTTATGTTAATGATCAGGTTTTCCCATCTATTTCTTGGAATTACATCTTATTCTTCTTTTTGTTTCCTTAGGTATGTGTTAATTGTGTGAATAAGAAAAATGGCTGTGAGCAAGTATATGTTAAATAGAAGAGTAGAAACTTTGTATTTCTTGCAAATATTTATTAAATAAAATCATAGCTAAGCGCTTTCGGTTTTCTCCATCTTCTGTGGAGACAGAAAGCAAGGGACTAACTTTACCTTAGAGAATTTAAATGAAAGAATGGTAAAAAGTAAAACAAGGAAACAATTTTTATAATTCACTTTACTCTAAGGATGTAAGTACAAGAAATATTTATTGTATAATTTTAAATGTAAATTTTGTGTAAGTTAATAAGTTTTTTGGAAATAAGTTGATTTAAATTTTAGAATGTTTGTTTATTAAAAAGAAAATGAATAAAAAAAGGGTGCATACATGAACAAGAACAACAAAATAAACATTTAAAAGTGTATGTCACATCAAAATATTTAAATACATTTAAACTATAAAAGAGGGTCTTTTTAACCCTTTCTAAGCGATCTAGTCAAATATTGTTAATTTGTAAAACGTGCTAAATAGCAAATAACAGTTAACAAAGGTTTAACGTAGGAAAACTTCTAGCCAAGATTTAAAACAATTTTGGTCAGGCAAGAAAGGAATTATAGTCAACCAACCAATTTGAAAATTGATAATAAAAACAGATTTTTTGATTTAGTAATAAACGTTGGGGGATTGAATTAACAAAATTGGCATGATTTTTATTACAGGGCTAGACTCGACCAACTTTAAAGAAATAATAATAAATTTCCTAATCTCAGACAAAGTAAAATAACTATGTAAGAAATATTCGCACTTAGACCAGATTTTCTCAAATTAAGCCAAATTGAAACAACAAGGAAGGTGGAATAAATTATTGTTAAAATGTCATAATTTAATTCCACTAAATTGGCAAAAGTACTACAGACAGACAGGAATTATTGAAAATTATAAATAAATTTATAAAATAATTATGCAATCAATGAAGGTATTTAAAAACTGTAAACTGTACAAAATGGCGAATACAAGTTTAAAAAGTCTAACACATTTTTTAGTGTGAAAAACATCTCAAAAGATTAATGCATGGTATTTGAAGCTACCAAAACAATAGTATAACGGCGTCTTTTAATTCCACTTTAATATTATTATATCGAGTTTCATACGTTATTTTTTATTATATTATTTATTATATACATGGCTTGCTCGACCAAAGAAGGGATGCTTTATGGCAATTAAATATAAGTTTAAAGTCGAATTATTACAGAAAGTTCCTACCTAAACATAGACAAACTGTATATTTTTGAAAGATGGAAACGATGAGATTTTATATTTTAAATAAAATATAGGGTATTCCATTTGAAATTGATTTTTCCCATTAAAAATCTTAGTAGAAAATCCAAAGACTTTTTTGACATTCCTTCAAATAATACCTTTAAACGCGTGCCAAATTATAACAAAAAAAACCTTGTACAGGGTGTCCCATTTTGGGTACTTTTGCGGGGTATCTCCGGTATTTTTATAGATAGAAAGATGCGGTTTTCATGACAGTGTGCTATTTTTTCCCATAACTAAAAGTGCCGTTAACAAAATTATTTTAGTTTTTAAGATACAGTTGCACTTCAGGCACCTCTCGTATCTCAACTATCAGATAACTTATGGAAAATGTGAAATCTGTTATATAAATTTTTCCGTAGAACTCAATTCCGCATTTGGAATTAGTATACATTTTCAGGTCAAACAGTTGTCGGACTCTACTTTAGTTTTTTAAATGGAACACCCTGTATATTTATAGAATATAACATTTGTCTTTTTTTACCTTCTTAAAAATATATAATAGTATATACTTTTCCTCTGAAGCACGGAAATAAATGAGAATTTTCTAAAATTAAATGCATAATTTAATAGAGTAGGCCATGAATAACAATAATAAACAATTCAAAGTTACATATTGCTAACGAAGAATTGGATACCTTGTATACAGGTATCTTTTTATATAAAAATATCTATAGAGTTTTTTAATAACAGTAAGTGTGTAACAACAGTTTGATAGCATAAAGCAACAATATAACAAACACAAAAAAGTTACATTACCGATTAAAGAAAAGAAAAAAACAAATTTTTAAAGGTGAGGATTAAATTGACGACCATTTTCTCTAATGCAAAATTGGCACATTTTTGTAATTCTTTGAATAGCGTTAAAAAAAACCATTGTCTCATTCGCAGATTTCGAAAGGCTAAATGAATTGCCTTTCGAAGTTCTGCAATGCCGTCATATTGTGTTTTATATACTTCATTTTGTATATAGCCCCATAAAAAAAATCTAAACTATATATCTGCCTAAGATAAAATATGACACCTCAACTCCTAAGCATCCTTGTGGCACCCTTTCAAACATTAAATGCTGATTTTCATTGATAATTCTATTGTGACGATTAAAAATTCCCGCATTTGAATAAAGCATTCTTCTGACCAGATAACAAGTCTGCCAAATCGATCTGTTGCAAATACCACTAACAAAATAGTGCCCGGCGCTCGGTATCGGAAATATAATTCCGAGGCTTCTTAAGAATTTTCACTACACTGTGAATACCAAGAGACCGTTTATAAACTGCTTTATAAATCAAAAGTTGATCCAAAAACGGATGAGATGGACAAATATTTGACATTTATTTTCGTTTGTTGTTATAAACAATAGCCACAGACTACTATTAAATTATGTATTTAATTTCAGAAAATTGTCATTTATTTGCGTGTTTCTGAGAAAAAGTACATACTATGATATATTTTTGAAAAAAAAAGACCAATTTTATAGTCTATAAATATACAGGGTGTTCCATTTAAAAAATAAAGTATGGTCTGATAACTTTTTGACCTGACCTTGTATACTAATTCCGGCGGAATTGAATTCTACGAGACAAGTCATAAATGAAAGAGTTTTCACATTTTCAATAAGTTATCTGATAGGGGGAGGGGGTGTCTGAAAATACAACATTTTCAATTTAGCCCTGTAACTTAAAAACTAAAACGGCTATGAAAATTTTGTTAACGGCATCTTTAGTTTTACGAAAAAGTAGCATACTGTCGCGAAAACCTAAACTTTCTATCTTTAAAAATAACGCATATACCCCACAAAAGTACCGAAATTTGGCACCCTGTAAATAACACGTGGTTACGCAGATTACTGCCCTTTTATAATTACCACGAGTCAGTCTACAGCTTCATTGTAGCAATATTCACTACTGGTAAATGTAACAACGTTTATACAGCACTAGTGATGTAAATACCTATTACCGTTGCATCACGTATATTAAAAAAATCTTGCAGCACTGCAAGAAAAGTGTGTAAACAATGATTGGCACACCTTCAATAAATACAAGGTTTTGAAAAATCGTTAAGTAAAAATTATTTTAGTTTATTAGATTCTAATGGTACCAACGTTATGATAAAAATATCTAATCTTCTTCTAAGAATATTTAATGTTTGTCAGTTTCGCTGACAAAAAATGTTTCGACTTCGTCAGATAAGGAAACCTGATGCTCAACAAAACCGCCCTAGGGGAAACAAATAAAACTTTAACTCTAATATCAAGCTCTAATACAATTCCAAATTTAAATCCCTAGACACTCTACATAATCAAATTGATTTTGAGAATCAAACCGGCAAGATTGAATTAGATGGAAATAGGAATAAACTTCGAATATTCGAAGGAAATAAAACGGTACAGAAACAATATTATTTTAAATAAAACCACCATCGAAATTCCTCAAACGCTGGATTATACATTTATATTAAAATTCAATACGAATTTCTTAAGATACATTTTGCTTTGCGTTTTGATAACATTCAGCACAAAATTTCAAACTCAAATATACGCCCACAGTAGCAATATGAATATAAATTTAATTTAAGTGGTGATTCCTAGTAATAAGTAGGCGAGACAGTCTTCATTAGTACAGGGTTATTGGTGTTTCACCGTTTATAATTTGTTAAATTATTTCTAATAAAAGTTGTAGCAAATAAGCTAATTTTTTTTGTTTAAATTTTTAAAAAAATAGAGGATAACGACTGGGCTATGGAATTTTAGAATTCTTATCAGGACATCTTGTAAAATAAAATCAAATAAATGTAAACTGGAAAAAATAATAATCTAGGGTTATTTAAATTCAGTCCAGAATTCGAAAGTAATCAGTGTACAGGACTTTCAATTTAGAAAAACCTAACTTTGGATTGCTACGGATTTTTATCGCACTCTGTTTCGACACAATAAAAATTTAACTTAGCTACAACTTTTATATGTTTTGTTTTAAGAGAAAACAAGATTATTCTTGAAGAGAAGGTAAGGCAACTAGAGAAAAATAAGACCCAAAAAACATGCATTCCAGTCATACCACTTGTAGAAAATGATGTGCCGAATCGGCTAAAGTGAACGTCAACCGTTTTGGTTTGATACCCAAAACCCTTCCATCAGTCGATGAACCGATAATCCTCTCCAAGAAGAACATTGAGCAATCGGGAACGCCGCAAGTTGTATGTGCCACTGAAAAGCGAAAATCAGCCAAGAAATTTGCAAGAGCTAACCCCAAATTGATCAAAATCGATGACGACGACGAAATTGGCGAGACAATTTTTAAAGATGAATAAGAATATAGTTGGAATGAAGTTAAATATAAAAGAACACGAAAGGCCGAAAAAATAAACCCCTCCATTCGACCAGAACCAGTCAAGGGAACGAAAGAAAACAAAAACTGTCCTTTAAAAACAGCGCCGAAAATGACCTTTCTTTTCCTGTCTGGTCTGGCACCAGAAGTGAGCAGTAACAACGTTATGAATTATTTAAAGGGTTATAACTTGCAGAAAAATTGTAAGTGCGAAAAACTAAAAACAAAAAGGGAAAAATATTGCAGTTCTTTTATAATTACTGTACTGCTAGAACAAAGATCAAAGTATTTCTGTCTGTCTGATCTCTGGCCACAAGGGGTGACAATAAACTATTTTCTGAATATCCAGAGCTGCGGGAAAGTGATACAAAGATCCTGAAGATCAATGCGGAACAGTGCTTGGAGCTCTCAATAAATGCCTTGCACATTAATGTACGATCACTTCGTAACAAAATTGGTAAACTAGAATCATTTATTGCTGACAAGGATGTTGATGTTTTATGCATAACTGAACACTGGATGCCGAAAGAAGAAATTAGGACTATACACATTCAGGGATACAAACAATTCTTTTTCAAGGATGCAGTTTTCTGGACGGGAAAGAGCTATATTTGTTAAATGTAATCTAGACATAGACGTTAAATCTTTTCTTCTAGGCTATAATGTTGAGTAAACTATAGAATGGTCATGTGTTTTTATAGAATATTTTAAGTATATATATATATATATATATATATATATATATATATATATATATATATATATATATTAGCAGTGTATAGATCGCCAACAGGTCCATTTGACACTTTTTTGAGAACCATGGAGCATGTACTTACTGCACTGGGCAACAACAAAACAGTCGTTATGGCTGGCGACTTTAATGTACATTTTGGAACAAATGAGGCCAATGTGTTGCAGCTGTGTGACACGTTTATGGGTTTTGGTTTACAAAGGACCATACATGAAGCCACTAGGGAAAATGCACGTCTAGACAACATTTTTGTAAGTATGAATGTGGACATTTTGTTGGCTCAGGTTGTTGATCCAAATATTTTTGATCACTTGGGTCAGATGGTTCTAGTATCTTGTCCATCTCGGAGTAGTTTTCATCAGTCTGAAAGGATATGTAGGCCAATCACACAACAGGACTTGTTTGTCTTTTATGCAATTGTGTGTGAAAATTCGAAAGTGTTCTCGAGATATTTAATTTTAAAATGTTTAATTTTGGTGGATTTAACTAATTCCAGGACAACATGGCATCATTGCTATTTGCTTGGACATCAATGTAATGACAATCTCATCACATGTGTTTTGTCAACAAAGAAGTATAAAAAAACCTGTAGGTTTGAAAACGATTCAATTATTTTATTTGGATTATTTTTTTGGGATGGTGAACTAATATTTTAATAAATTGTGGTTTGCGAGCATCGGCGTGTGTAAAAAAAAATTAAAAACTTGTTATTAAAACTTTTTCGATTAATAATTTGTATAGTTTTAACTAATTAGGTTTATTAGTTTCCAAAAATTAATAGGGAATATGAATTTACCAAGCATATTATTTTATAGCACTAGATAGGTAATTTACACACTAAAAAAAGTATTTTAAAAACTTAAAGTAAATCCTGAAAATAACTACCACCACTATTTAAACACGCACGAATATGGCGAACGCAATTTTCTTCAATAGATTCAAAAACGTTGTTTTTGTCTAATTTGTTCCGCTGCAGTAAAAATACGGCCATCTTGATTTTCGATTTCAACTCTATTATACACTAATGTTTTCATGTGGCTCCAAATATAAAATTCAAGGGGGTTTGGGTCTGGTGACCTTGGAGGCCATTTTCTAGGTTTTGGGGACAGTTCGACCTATCCACCTATTATCAAACGTATTATCCCGATGTTGTAACACATTCCTATGAATGTGGACAGGAACCCCATCATGAAGAAATCAAGCACTGGCTCGCTGAGCTAAAGGAATATCTTCTAAAAGAGTGAGCAAGTCATTAGTTAAAAATTGGAGGCATGCCTCTCCTGTTAGACGCCTCGGTAGCTCAAAAGGTCCGATTAACCGATTGTGGATTATTCCAGCCCAAATATTTATTGATAACCGGTATTGAAATCGGCCTTGTTGAATTGTGTCTGGATTTTCTTGAGCCCAGGTATGAGTATTATGTTAATTTAAAAGTTCATCTCTCGTAAGCCAACATTTATCGGTTGTCAGTACGTTTAAAGTAAAATTTTCGTGCTCTTGGTTTTTTCGGAGAAACCACCGGCAAAATTCTCTTCTTCGGGGTAAGTCCTCTAAAGTCAAAATCTGTACTTGCTGCACATGATAGGGGTTCAGAAGATTTTCACGAAGGGTACAATGAATGGTCCAATTCCATCCTGTCCTGTCCAAATCCAACTTGTCGCGAGATTTCCCGAGTGCTCAAACCAGGGGCCTCCCCTAAGACTAAAATATGTTCCTCGTTTTCGAGTCTTATTTCCCTTTCAGGCCCCCGATTAGTTTGACGGACGATTACACTTTCTGTATCGCGAACTCTTTGTAAAATCGACACAAATATTCTGTCATGAGGACACCTCCTGTTATATCTTTCCCGGTATGTTTGGGACGCCAAATGAGCGTTCTGTCTACACTCTCCATAAATAAGTAACATGTCTGCATATTCAATATTCGTATACATTTTTAAAGAGTTTGTAAACTCCGACTACGTATTAAAACTGTCCAATAAGCATTCTATGATAAAAAACAACAATTTATTCGTTTTTTATTTTTTAAATTTAGGGCGCTCAGATATTTTACTAAGAAAAAAATTGTAGGCATTTTGTAGAAAATCATATAATTAATTGCTTTACATAATAACATTAATAAATGTGTTAACGAAGTGCTTAAAAATTAATAAAACAAAATTAACAACTTTAAGGCCGTTTTTCTCAAAAATGGTAAGGAATTGACCCTATGTCATTTAATAATTTTTTAATCACAATGGTCCATACTATCACGCGTTAAAATATTTGTAGTCAAATCCCTAACACCCTGTATAAAAAAAAGCAATACCCCGAACAGACAATTCAAATAAAAAATTTAAAAAATAATCTAAAAGGATCCATTTCAGTAGTAGGGGGATCCATCGAGAGATTTCCGCAGCCAGAGTGCCAGCCAGCGGTGACCTCCGACCTGTTGAATCGATCTTAGTTCGACTGTCTATAAATCTAAATCAGTCTACATACCACGATTATATTTGGACATGAATCATTAGTGCTGTGAATTTTTGAAACTGCATATTCGCAGTATAATCGGTGTCCCTTTGCATTTATCAAAACTTTTGTCAAAGTAAATTCCTATACAACTTTCAATTGTTTTAGAAGTCAAAAGACATTAAACAAATAATATAAAATTCGATTTTTTCAAAGATATGTCTGCTTAGATGTGAAAAAGGTAAAAACAAGTGGGGGGAGTGTGCGTTCTTTTTATAATTCAGCTTTTTCAAATCTCCCTGCCTAAGCTCCAATCTTCCACAGATAGTTCTACACGTACACAAAAGCAATTTTCTGATATTTCTAATTAATTGGAATCGAGAGTTCCTGATGATAGTTTTATAGGGACAACAGAGATTAATTAGCTAATCCCTCTGTTTACCAAAGTTTTTAAAAAATGCCAATATTGCAATAGCATGCAATAGCATAAGTTGAATGATAAAGAGCTCCTACTGTTTTAAATCCTGAATTTCAATAAAAATAAAATAACAAAATGTAGAACAGCGATTTATTGCTCGTATTTAAAAGTCTTTGGTCTCAGCTATTCTATTTTCATCCTACAAGTTTTCTGGATAGACATGGGCGAAAGTAATTATACGTCATTTCCAATATTTTTATTTAAATTTTATGTGCTGCATTTGAATAAATCTATTTTAGTACTTATGCGAAAATATATTTCATTGAAATAAAGTAATTATTATCTAGGAACTGTTTACGTCATGAGTGAAAGCGAATAGCGATAATCAGAAAACACACACCTTTATCACATTAGAAATATCAGCATAATAAATATTTACGAAACTACTTCATATAAAATCTCATTTTATTTTCCCTTTGATTTTCGTTTTTTTCTGGTGGCAGAAATGCGTTATTACCCGACTACGCATGCAAAGGAGGGTAGGTAATGTGTTTTACAGTCAGGCATGTACGTATATATATATATGTATATATATATATACATATATATATATATATATATATATATATATATATATATGTAACGATTATTTATTACTACTTACAGGCTAAACTCTTGGATCAATTTTCATGAATGAAGCATTTGATTTTCGCGAGCATTCTGCAATCAAAAAGTTGAAAGAAGTTCTCCATTTTCTTCAACATACAAAAATAGATTATTTTATAATTCCGTTAGATGAGCTTCAAATTAATGAACTCACTATACTTATGGCTATTTTAGTATACAGGGTGTCCTAAATATAAGCAATTATTCCACGTTCAGCTTTGTATCATCTAAATGGTTGATCTTGGGGGAAATAAGTGAGAAAAGTTTGTGTTTCCTTCAGCGAGAGTTCATAAAATTCAGCTCGATTGGCCTTCGATTTCTCAGAAATTCTTGTAATGTAGCGCGCACGAACTTTTTTGCTTGGGCAGAACAAAAGTTCCACATTTTTAATATAAAACATATAATTACATTTTTATCCTATGTCAAATTGAGTAAATCGAGTTAGCAAAAAATGTACAAACTTTTCTTTTGAAAAAACTCTCACTCGTTCGAGGTGTGCCTTGCCGACACGATGCTAAAATAAACTTTTTGACAAGATCGATTTTTTTAACCAACATCTACCCAGAAATTTGCAAATATCAGAAATTTCCGAATATCCCCTCAAATGCTTTAGAGGTGGGCTGGAGGTAAAAATTAAATTCTAATATTTTTAAAACAAGACAAGATACTGAGGTGTGATTTTCAGCTATAATTTGCAAAATTAATTATACAGGGTGCTCACCAACACACCAATATTTTATTTGTTTTGAAAATTTGCAAAAGCAATTTGTAAGTCCTAATTATTAGGTCAGCATATTTATTGGTCAAATTGTAAAAAACAATTTGAAACCTTTCTTAAAATTTTTATTTTTTTTGAGATTTAATTTTTTTAAATTAGGTTTTTCTTATATATTAATCTGTAACTTTATATTAGACTTTAGAGAGTCCATAAATCATTTTTTTTCATAAATCTGTAAGTTCTGAACTAGGCAGAAAACATACAGAGTATGCAAAATAAAAAACTTTAAAATTGGTGACAAACCTAGCGATCCTAGTAGTAACATTTTCTCTAAACGGGTTTTTATTTTCTCTCTGACTTTATTAATATTAAATATACAGGTGTTGCATTTAGAGCCAACTTTGCCAATACTGGATGATACAAGAGACATGTAATTGACTCTCAATTTTTTAGTTTCAAAACTATCAATTTGAAATTTGAGATATTTCTATAAGTCCATATCAAGCAATGTATTTATGAAAAACAATTAAAAGTTACTTTCGATTTTACGCGAAGTGACCTCTAATTTAATTTATTTTAAATAGGACCCTGTATATTTTTATGGACCTTCGGGTTCAGCCTAAATTCAGATCAATAAACTGAATACTAAAGAATGGCTTTTAAAAATCACGTATATAGCCCCGATATGTTCAAAACCGTATTTGAATATCTTTTGTATTTTCGGATATATTTGAGTCTAAAAATAAAGCTAAAATTTCCTGCGTTTCGAGGTTTCAGCAATGAAACTGATTATTTATTTGAATGGTATCTCAGTGGCATTAAACTGGACAGTATTTCCTTTTTGTCTCAATTCTATCATCATCCTTGGGACTAGACCGTTTCAAATTAGAATTACTATCAGACGTCTTGGTCAGGGCATCTTCAAGGATTTTTCCTCTACGAGATCTAAAGACAGAATCTCTGCCGTTGTGTACCAACGCAATAAGTTCTTTTTTTTTTCTTTAACATTTATAATATTTTCAGAGGTAGAGTGGTGAAGCTAGAGCGGATTAAACAATTTGTTTTTTTTTTGATGCATAGTTTATGTTCTCTAAGACTAGTGAATACTGAGTATCCGTTTTCACATCTTCACAGACATTTTTCTGGAATCGCAAGCATTGTCGAATCCTCTTATGTGTACTCAATATAGTACTTATATTTACGGTGACGATAATTTTATTTAGAAGAAAAAATATATGTTGAAAATAAAGTAGGAGCAGATGGTTGATAATTCTTAAAATTAAAAACAAGGATTGGTCAAATGTGTTTTGTGACATAGGATGTTAAACTGAGTTCTTACCACACTGTTAAAAATTGGGTTAAAATTACATAATTTTAACTGTAAAAATAATAAATGGGTTCTGCTATTCTATCTTAGTTAAAATTGTACCTAATTGTTATCAATGTTTTACTATTAAAATTTGTTTTTACACTATTACATGTAAAAAAAACATTTTAATAATGTAAGTGTATAATTACTTCGAGAATTTACCAATGTTCTGTGAAAGTACTTCGCAAATTTACCAAACATTCGTGAAAATTCATTATGCATCCAAATTTTTCTAAAAGGTTGGTGTATGTTTCATGAGTTGTCGTAATTTTACTCGACTTGGCACGTAACCCTGGTCAAAAGCAAGAGAAAAATAAAAGAAGAAGAAATTTTAACATCCAACTTCACATTTTTATTATCCTTATTCATTAATCGTCTGGCAGTGCATGGCTATTTTCAGGTTTCAAGTGTTTCAGTGTGCGTTTTAGTGTAAAAAACAACATATACTGTAAAACTAGATGTCTTAAAAAAATTATCGGCGGTGATAGTAATTTTTGAGTTCCAGTGTGAAAATTAGGTAACAATTTAGAAAATTGTTATGTGTTTATTGTTAGATAGAAACATTATTCACTATACTATAAGATTTCCCTTAAAAAATTTGATTTCAATAATTTTAGTTAAAATCTGTTTTTGTTTAGTTTTATATCATAAAATAAATTTTTTTTTTCGAATAAACTATACCGACCTACTTTTTTTGCTAACAGCATATCCTTTTATGTTTGTTTAAAAGCCCTTCTTATTGTCAAGCTGTATATTTGGCATATCTGTGATTTAAGTTTGTTACAAATGGAAAATTAGAACTGAAACCAAACATAAAGCATCATTTTTTTAGCAATATCATCTGCCATAAGACTGAAATGTTTACGTTACAACGCCATTAACGACCTCTATTTGTGTCATTAAAAAAAATTAAAGGAGAATGAGATTTTTTATAAAATTTTAAGTTAGCGTGACTTTAATGTAAGTTTTATTATTTTTAGTTTTGTAAATCTCATCATAACATATAAAGTAATGATCGTTTCTATCATTTTACTTGAGGAAGCAGGTATTTTTACATACATTTCATACAAATTTTCAGTAATATATTTAGGTTATTGAATTAGTTTTTATAGTAACTTTGAGTGAGAATTAAATAGTTTCACTAAAAACTGACTTAATTTTATACAAAGAAATAGAATTTGTAAGTGGCACTTTTCCCTGTAATAACGTTTTGTTTTATGTGCAATATTTAAAAATACTAAAAAATATACTAAAATAGTACTCCAAAAATACGGTTTCAATAATTGAATTTTTACTATAAATATGACGGAAATTTCAACTGTATTTTACCTCTATAAATGTACTTTTAAAATTACTTGCTTATTTTTGCAGTTTTAAAAGGAAAAATAATTGTAATTTTACTGTTAATATGACGGAATTTTCAACTATAACTACCTGTGGAAATTTATTTTTAAGTTTTAAAATTAAAAATACGTAAAATTACGTTTTTAACATGATTCTAACGTTTTTTTTATGTAAAATCACTATTTCTTTCTAACAGTGCACTGCTGACGGAGGTAGTGATATGTTTAAGGTAAAATTTTAAAAATCATGAAACGTGTTTAGGTGCGCTTTGCATTAACAATTATTCATTTATTTTATATCTTACATTTGAGCTACCCGGAAACACGTCTAATGATAAGTTTTAGATTTCCGCTAAATTATTGAGTTGAAACCAGTGGCTGCTCGTGAGTATATTGAAGGGTGAGGCTACATGAGGTTAATTTTGTTTAAATGTGAATACATTTCCACGTCACCCATGAGGTATTATTCTGCGACGCGTTGACCTTTTTTTTTTTAATGGAGGTCATCGCCAATAGCCCTACTAAACCATTAAAAACTAAAAAAATAAACTCTAAAAAAAGTAAATAAAAAGTAAACAAAACAAGTAAAATATGTACACCTATCACTAAAATATAGCGGTGCTTGCGATAATAAAAACATAATTTAGTTTATTAAAACTTTAAATAAATAGTTGTATGAAATAAGATAAAAAAACTACTTTTTGTATATTAAATCTATACGTCTGTCTTTTAAGGTTGCAAATTTATCTATAATTTGGTCGTAAAAGTTTTGGTCTTCACTAAGTTCTGACAGTAATTCCTGCTCTATTGACATCATTGCTAAACCCGAAAGCCGTTCTTGTGTCATTGTGTTTCTTAGGTAGGTTTTGATCCGTTTAAGACATGAAAAATTTCGTTCGGCCAATACACTTGTTGCGGGAATAGCTAAAACTAAATTAAAAAGCTTATATGCTTCCGCAAAAGTTGCTTTAAAATCTTTAAATAACAAAGCTAGACTTTTTTCGACATCTAAATTTGAAAATTGTTCATCCCTATACAATACAGAAAGCTCATTCTTTAATCTATCTCTGTCAAAAATGTTTGGATAATTTTTTAATAAATTATTTAATAAGTCGTCTGGAAAGCATTTAACATATTCCGAATATTTTGTGCAATCGACTAAAGCAAAGAAATTTAAATTATTTAAATTTTCAAACCGCATCCCTAATTGAAGAGTTATACAATCTATTATTTCGAAATATAATATTTTATATTTAGTAAAAATATCAAAGTCGCTAAAACATTGCCCTCGACGTGTGTTAGTTGGCAGAATAGTGGCTTTTTTAGCAATATTGAAAAGTTCTTTGAAATGGTCCTCGTTTCTAAATTCAATAATTCGTTGCTTGGCAAGGTTTATTTGCGAAATGCAGTAATTTATATCTAAATGCTTTAACTGTAATATTTGAAACAGTACATCAGTGCAACTAAAAATTTGTTTATAAATATGCGTTAAAAGGCAAAATTCGAAATCATTAAAATGCTTTAGAAATCTTTTTGCACCATTAATAGATTCTGTTCCAGAACTTAAGTCATTAATAATAGTTTCAAATACTATAATTAAATTGTCCCATTCATTAGCCACTAAGTTTAAAATTTTAGACCGTGTATACCATCGCGTTTCTACAGCTCGCGGAATTCTTTTACCTACTATCTGATTAAGCACAAAAGACCGTTTTGGTGATTGGTGGAAATAATTTGGTATTCCTAATAAAGTGGCAAAAAATATACGACTTTGGGTAATCAGTTTTGTACCCTGTTGTAAAACTAGATTTAATCTGTGGGCGCAACAATGAGCAAACATAGCTAAAGGAGCAATAGATCTAACTTTTGTTTGAAGCCCATTTATTTCACCTGCCATAACACTAGCCCCATCGTAACACTGCGCGACCAATTTATTTTTAAAGTCATAAAGCTCTAAGCTGTTTTGTATTAAATGAAAAAGGCTCTCTGCTGTTCTATTATCACTAACGTCAAAAAATCCGTTGGTCACATACCTAACGGTTATCGAACACTGTGATTTTTCTGTTATATCAGTACTATCATCCGCAATTACGCCAAAAAAACAACAATCGGTGTCATTGATTTCTTTTTTTATATATTCTTGAATATAGTCATGTATGCAACCAATTAGTTCATTTTGTATAGTCTTAGATTGTCCCGTAAAAATGTTACTAAATTTAGCACAATGTTCAGTAAGTTCGGCATTTCTTTTTATTAAGCATGCAAATATTTCCTTAAAATTGCCACGGTTAAAAGAATCTGTTGTTTCATTATGACCTCGAAATGCCAAGTCCTGTTTACCCAAAGTAATAGTAACATCAATTAAATAATTTAATAATAAACGGTTTTTTCGAACATTTTCATTATAAACAATTTTATTAAGACTTGCATTTTCTTGTAGTGCATCCGCAATAGTCGCCCTATTTTGCTCCAGTCTTGTAAGTGCTACCGAATTTTTAATATGCTCTCTTGAACTTTCATGCGATTTTACTGCTCGTGAAAAATATTTTAAATCCGAATATCCGCCCCCTGAACTCCAATTATTTTTGACGCAACCTAATAAAATACAAGGCCAACAATATAAGCTTTCTTTATAAATACTTCCGCATAGCCACCTATAAATTTCGTACCAAGATATTTGAAAAGTTCTTGAATATTTTTTACCTTGCCTCTTATCGTTAAATATTGCTAAAATTTTCGGCGTCGGACGGCTACCTAATGAATAGGATTCATTTCAAAAGCAAAAAGCAAATACAAAAAATGGAACGGTCCAACTTACCAAATCAAAACAAAACAAAAACTTACTCACGCGTATTTATTCACCTTAAAAGACAGAACGCCTTCAATCAGCGATTATCGCAATCTATTTCCTATTTCTTTCTCAGCCGCACGCACCACGTAAAAAGAAGCCGTTGGAATATTTCTCATGATGTTTTAAATAACCAATAAAAGCATATCCAAGCTACAGATTTATCGCCTCAAGAATGCAATAGAAAACGCGTGCATCGGCAATCGCCATCCCGCTCTGTCGTAATCAGGTGACTCGCCGGCATCGGCACCGGCCGTTGATAAATAGGTCAGAAGTCGAAACTTTCCAAGCTAAAATTATTTCGCCTCATTCGAGAGCACTTTCTTTAGGAATGGGTTTGCACGGATTGCACGGTCGGTTTTTTGATGTGGTCAGAATTTATTTTCTAAAATATTTATTATGGGATTATATTTTGCTTTTTTTTTAATGTTATTATGTTGTAAAACTGTTAAAAAGTATATTTCTAATTGGTAATAGATAAAAAGTTATATAAAAAAATTCTCTTTTCCTTTATTTTGGGGGTGAGGCGCGGCCTCAGAGGCCTACCCTGACGAGCCGCCACTGGTTGAAGCATCATATTTTGAAATTTTTTTTTATTTAGAACTGGTCGAAATAATAGAAATGGCTCGGGTAGAAAAACAAGCAGTATTCAAGAGACTTTCTCAGAATAACTTTAAATATATTTAGTTATATATTATAGTTGTTAATTTTATTCTACATTTTCAAATTATTCAGAGACTACACATCTCAAAACTATAATTATATAGTTTTTGTGCTAAATATGGAGTTCTAATAGACATGTAGTATCGAGGATATTTTTTACTTATTTAGCAAAATTACATTACACCAAACAAATCAGTTTCCACTGTATCTGAAGGAATGAAATGAATAGTTGGAAGCTAAATTACCTTATTGTGCGTATATATTGCTCCCATTTATCATTTGATTTTTCTTTCAGATATTTATTCGACAGTACTGATTGGTCTATTCAAGAGGAAATCTTATTAAGGAATGAATTCATTGGTTTTCAAGACAGCATTGCATATATTTTTTGAGATACTTTAAAAAATTTTCAAAGCCTATTAATATTTATAATGAAACGTTCAGGAATATTTACTAGGCGTAATTATATAATGTGTAATCCCCAAACGGGGAGTCTTTATGCCACAAAGAGAAATAAGCTGTTTCGTAACGTCTAAGATCAGAAATAAAATAACCTTTTAGAGAAAACAAATTAAAAGTCTATATTTATACGACAAATGTATATTTAATCTAATTATAATAAAACATAAATACAGTGCTCAGACTTCTAAGTAGAAAGAGTCAATTTTTGCCATGTTTCAAACATCTATACTTAGTGGCGGCCTAAGAATATTTCAGACACCATCATATTAAAGCTCGCTATTTTTATGGAGAGAAAATGAAGGGAGAGAAAATGAAGGCAAATGTCACTGTACCAAAATTTGTATAATTAGTTTATCTCTTAAAATAGTTTGATAATGTCTAGAAATTAAGAATCTTGGGTTTAGACCGTGTTAAATTAGATTTACTATCCGACGTTTTGCCTTCGATTGCCTGAGGTATCTTCAGGGATTTTTACTCCACGAGATCTGAATACTAAATGAGCTCGGAGAGATTTAGCCGTGCTTTTATACGAACCGTGACGCTATGTCAAAGTCGGTTTCCACGTGTTATGTAGACCGTAACCCACATCTGTATTGAAGTTTTTTAAAGAAGCTTTTAAAACTTCGTTTCCTGTTTACTTCAGTAATATATGCTCCTGCTATAGTATGGAGTCCTTGAATAGGTGCCGTGAAACATCTTATAATACGTCTTATAATATGATTAAATATACAAGCTATTGCAAGTTAGGGGATAATATCCTCCCCTTTATTAAGCAATAGTTTAGATGCGCGTTTTACATTTTTAGCTTCTTTTTTAATTTTTTTTTGTAGGTATGACAGAAGTAAGGGTGGAACCCGTCGGCCTTTCTTCAAAACTGATATTCTAAATATTTTCTCAAAATTTTGACGTATTACAAAATAATAAAAAAACACAGTTACAAACATGTCCAAAATCTGATAAATGGAACAGTGGTTACGAATGAATATTATTGAGTTATTTATATTTTTGTTGGTATAAGGGAAAGTAAATACAGAGAAGAGGGATTTTTAGAAATACGTCATAAAGTTACGAAAATTTCTTTTTTGTTGTCACTTCTTTTGTCCATTATTAGTCGGTATTGAGATTTTTGCTTATATGTTTTCTTTCTGTTATATGTCCCCTTATTACTTGCATAATCCCTTTAGCTTTTATAATTTACAATTGATAAAGATAATTTAATAAAATTTAATTTTTTATAAAGCCACAACACGTAGGACGAACTTGTTGATTTGTATCAACATCGTCACACGGATGCTTTTTAACTATACAAATATACAGCTCCTTTGAAATATGGTTTGTCTTGTCAGTACTAATTTTTTCTGGCTTCAGAAAGAAATCTAAGAGAAAAAATTAAGTGCTGGTCCTGGTAGCATTGTTTTCAACAGTAAATATTCTGATCCAAATATATTTCATCACGGATATTATCGGTTGACTATTGGGTTATTCAAGATAATTTTATAAACAATATTTTGAAAGTAATTTTTGCCATTTACCGTATTTTTTTAATTCCATAAACAAATGTAATTTGTGCACATTTTTATGTGCAGCGGTAAATAAAAAAAACGGTAAATAACCGACTTTTACCTGGAACTTTTTTTGTATAAAATTTCACTACACACATAATACATTTTTAATCTGCATATAAAGTGGTCAACACTCGAAGCGTCTAACCCAGGTTTCTGTCCCATTTTCAGAGTTGTCTATCTCAAAAGGTATCATGCGGATTTTGATAAATTTGAACTTTAAAATGACTGTTTAACTTTTTCTGTTGAGGTATCAATTTAATGTATATTATCAGATGATAGGGATATACAAGGCATATAATGAAGTGATGTAAAATGATCTAAAATGTCTAATGATCCCATTCGAACCAGAAAAATGCAGTTTGATTTTTAATTCGATTTTTACGGTGTAGGATGAAAATAGAAAAAAGTGATTTTCCCGATTTTTGAAATTTCCCTTTTTTTCCAGAGATACGAATTTTTTGCAGAAAATGGAATTTTTTTAAATACGGCTACGTATTTTTTTTGCCATTCGATTAAATTGCTTAAATTTCAGCTCATTAATGTAAATTGTTCCACACAAAATATACAGGTTTGCTTCATACAGAATGTCGCCAAAAATTGCGGACAGGTATTGGAAAAAAAAATTCCGATTTTCTTTGCAATTTTAGGGGACTAAATTTTACATGGAACATTTTGTATAAAATACTCATAATTTACCAGGTTATTTATACATTTCTGTTTTAAGGTGTGTTAATCTCGGGACGGTTTTGTAATGTTTTTGCCAACGTCCTTCTTAAAAAGATACAGGGCGACTAAAAGTATGCGGTATTGCTTAGCATCTGATGAATGAGTTTCGGTAGATACTTGTTTTATTGTATTCCGTTGAAATATGTAATTATCAACATCAACAACTTTAAATGAAAGTCACAGTTTTAACAAATAAAACACTAAAATAACCTTAAATGGAAAACAAAAGTGGGACCTATTTACTACTAAAAATAATGCGAAATAACAGTAATTTTGCGTGTTTTAAAAATTTAAATATCTTTACCTTCATAACAATGAAAACAAAAATCATGCACTATAAGTGGTTATAAAGGCATTTATAATTTTAAAAGCCTCAAGTGAGTATTTTTTGAACTGTGAGTAAAATGGTTGGATTTTCAGAACACGAGTGACAAAATATTATGAGATATGTATTAACGCCACGTTTTATTATCTTTGCAGTTTTTGGCTCGACCGTGTAGTCAAGAAAGTATCAACTGCCAAACGTACAAATATAACTTTATCATTTATGTTTATATACATAAAAAGGTGTATCTTCGCGGATAGGTTTAATATACGTGTTTCAGATGGTTGCGATTTGGTATGGAGAAAAAATAATAAAAGAGGAGGAGAGGAGAATATGGACGCGCGTATACCTTATGGAGGTGGTGGTGTGAATGTTGGGAGAAATTATCAGAAGTGGAAGTATAAAACTGTTTTTTTTTGTGCGAGAGAATGTGACTGCATTAAATTATATAGAAAGGTGCGTGGCAGCGGTTATTCTCCGTTTTGCAGAAAATTTTGAATATGTATTTGTTCTTGTTGATGACAACTAAGGCCCCACAGGGCGCACATTGTTAATGAGTTCTTAAGGAAGAACAACATTGAGAGAATGGAATGATCTGCCAGATCTCCAGACATGAATCCAATTGAGCATATCTTGAGTAGAACAAAATTTTTGCTGAAGCAGCATGAAAATCAAGTAGTAAGCGTGGACGATTTGGTAAATTTAGTTCGGGATATATGGGAAGCTATTCCTCAGGAATTTATTCAGCATCTGACTGATAGCATACCTAGGAGAGTAGTATATGTAATACCCAATAGGGGTGGTCCAACCCGCTATTAAAATTTTGTTTTGTATGTATTATCGTTACTGTTTTATCTGTTAAAGTTGTTATTTTCGTTTAAACTTAGTTGTGGTTAATTAGCTATTGTTAATGAATACAATAAAACAGTTGTCTACCGAAATTTATTCTTAATGCTAAATATCCTGTATATTGAGTAAGAATTTGTTTAAGATGCAGCTAGAGCCACTAATGCAATACTATAACAAAGCCCGACTTTTCAGAAGACCAAAATATCTTAGTTGCCCTGTAGTTTTCTTAAAAAGGACGTTGGCTAAAAAATAGGAAACCGTTGAGAGAACAATACACCTTAAACCAAAAAATTATAAATTGACTGTTAAATTATGAGCATTTTATACAAAGTGTTTCTTCTAAAGTTTAGTCTCGCAATAGCTGTCCGATATTTTTTGGGGACATTCTGTAAAAAGCTAAACTGTACATTTCGAGGAAACACTTTACACTAATGCGTTAAACGTAAAAACAGATGGATCGAATGGGCAGTAAAAAATACAAGGCCGTATTTAAAAAAATTCTATTTTATGCAAAAAAATCGTATCTCCGGAAAAAAGCGAAATTTCAAAAATCAGCAAAAATACCTTTTTTCATTTGTATCTTAGACTGTAAAAATCAAATTAGGAATCAAACCGCATGTTTTGATATCGTGAAATATTTTAGTTCATTTTACTTCACTTCATTATGTACCCTGTATAACCATCCGACAATACACACTAAATTGACACCTAAATTGAAATAACATTCAAAAAAGTTTAAATTCGTGACACCTCAATTGAAACCCAGTTAACCAATAATTCCAAAGTTTAAATTCATTAGAATCCGCGTGATACTTTTTAAGATAGCCAACTTTGAAAATGGGGTACAAACCTAGGGTGGACGGTTCGATTGTTGACCAGCCATTTAGCAAACTAAACTAATAACTAAGCAAATTAAACTTAAAAAAAAACCTAGGTCAAAAACCATCTATGAAAAAACGTTTATTATTTAGTTACCAATAACATTATACATATTCTATTAACTGTGATTTATTTCATATAGTTTCATAACGCTGATAATAAACAGTTCTGCTTTTATTTTTATTTCAACTACACCCCTGCATCTTTTAGTGAAAGCACAGCTTAAGAACTGTTTGTCGCTTGTGACGTCGTATTCCACTAAAACGTTTTACATCCCACCGAGAAATGATAAAAACGCTAAACTGATTTTCAATGTATACATTAAACTTGATATGACAGCTAACCTTGTCAACATTATAGAAGAGTTCAATCAAGTTAGTGAACACAATCCGTAAGACATGTCTTTCCCATCACATTATTTGCATTTACTTATTATTTACTGGTATGAACATATAAGCATTCTATAGGTACAGAATTTGCCTCGAAAATAGAAAACGTATTTATTAATACGATAATTTTTTTTTTGGCTTTATTTAATTTTAAATTGATTTAAATAAATATGTAACACATTTAAAAAAAAAGAAAAGAATAAAATTGATCTTATCTTACTTGAAAAATGGAATTCGATGCATATTATAATAAAATTTATAATTTAAATATTTACAAACAATAAGTACAAACAATTCTAATAAGGAAATAAAAGAAAAGTAGTTTTTGACTCTGTTTTTTTTTTAGCTTAAGATTAACTGCAATATTTAAAAAAATAAATGTAATCGCAAATAAGAAGGAAAAACAAAATTTATCCTGTGAATTTAGAAGTAATTATGGCAAAAATAATATATCTATTTTAATGGTTTAACGCCTCCGCTGTTGTTCTTTTTATTTTCGATTCACTTCTTTGCTGAGGCGTAAACTCTGTAACTATTTCTTCGAAACTAAAGTTTCCGTTTAACTTCGCTTATTTTGCCCATTTTCTTACGTGGGAGTATATATATTCCACTAGCAACAGGTTTTAGAACAAAACGACGTAAAGTTATTTTCGTCTTTTTGAGCTATATGAGTTTAAAGGTGGATTTTCCTATCAGCAAGGGTTTAAACGACACTACTGTTTTAAATTATTTTGAAGAAAAAACTCACTTTATGCAGTCGATGTGACAAATAACTTTTCTAAAAATATGCAAAATTTGCGAACATCTCAGGTCACACAATTCTTTTAGTTTTTAGACTATAACTTGTATAATTTTTGTAAACGCCTTGAACAATTTAGGTTTTTGAGGTACTACCTCAAGGGAATAGCGATTTGTTTGACTGTCAGTATTTCTATTTATGTTTAAATAAATAATTAAACTAACATTATTTCTTTCATTCTTTGTCGGCAAAGAAGGGTGATGTATGGTAACAAATAGACACGTGTTTCTATTTTATTAGATGACGTCTCTACGGAGGTAACCTTAGTTATTTGCCGTGATATCCAAGCTCTAGAGCATCAAAATAGAGAGGTGATTGTGGGGATGAATTCTTGAAGAGAAAAGTGCAACGATTCGTGGGCATGTCCGCAGAAAAAAGGATGAAGTACTGTAACCACTAGACAGAGAGACACAAGAGAGTAGCGGTATAACCAAGTTGAAAGATTAAGCAACATCATAAAAAACAAAAATGGATTCACTGACAGGAGCCATACATTCGCAAACTCATCGAGAAAAGCCCAACATTCAGGGCCAATATCTGGCATCGCTATTAACTCACAAATGTGTGACTACCTATATGCAGTTACCGATAGGAAATAACTGATGACTACAAAAAAAGGTCATTCATAATTTTGCATACATATTCACCAACAGGACAAAAGGAAACTAGTTGTCCTTCAGGATGAATCTCCATTTTGCATTATCGTCGGGCCCCCTAGCATTATTGGATCCCCCCGCATTGTGGCTAGCGACGGTGTAGCTACTCCACTGCATTGGTACATTAAGGGGGAACTGCACGCAGTATTATGTACCATTTGCAAGCCTTCCGTCGCTGCAATATTATGTTAAAGCTGTAAGAGATATTTATTGGCTTCAAGGTGATTTAATTAGGGAAATATGTATAGTTGGGCGCTAAATACGATTTTTTATGAAATAATTAAAACTAGAATTATAAAACAGAAGTCGATTTGTCCATTTTTGACCATTTTTTGACCACTTTTTGACGCAAATACCATCGCATATAATTTTTTTAACCACAAAATGGCTCTTTAGCGCCTTGCATTGATCCTTTGTCTACGTGACTGCAAAATTTGAAATGGTATATCGTACTCATGCTTTTGTATTTCTACAGCGCGTGAACCCTTTTGAATTCATTTTTAACCGAAATGTAATTTAAATTGCCTATACATAACACATTGTTTTGAAGTCGGACGCGCAGGAAGTTTTTTCTAATACATAGGTAACATTTCATCTTACTTTGAACTTGACTAGATCCTGTCGCTGATTTTTCACTTTTTGCGTGCAGTTCTCCCTTAATATTTATGTTTAAAGGCAACTCGGAAAACTGACAAAAACCCTGCCATAAGAGGAAATGTATTACATTAAATCCATCTGCATTAACTTCCATTTAGATTTTCAGCTAGCTTGGCTTAAATTTAAAAATAAATAACTGTTTATTGAATTTGGTTCAATGTACAGTAATATGCTTATATACACTAGTCTTAAAAGTTTCATTAAGAGTTCTAATTTTAAAAATAAATTTGTTTTCATAGGGTAAAATGAAAATGATAGTCTATACAATATGTTAGATTCGCATTTTGTTAACAAGGAACTTAATAATTATTGAAAGAAAATAAATTAAACTATTCTAGAAGAAAGAAGTATTAAAAAGTGGAAATTACTTTTGAAACCACATGTAAACCGAAAATAACATCTCATTTCTGAATAAAGGTTCTAGTATGGAAAACAAATTACTTAAAAATTCTTAATATATTTAAAAAATCCTATTATGAATTGTTTTCTTAAGAAAATAAGCAAAAGAATAAAATAGATATACGTCGAAAACCACGCAAATCTTATTCTTTCTTAATTTGGTTTTAGGTAGTAGATGGATGGGAATTAAACGGCGAAGTTTTTCCAAGTCCGGACGATCACCCCAAGGCCCTTAAATCGAGGTTTTACGAAATATGTGGAAAGAGAAAGATAAAACAAACTCTTGTCAGTTCTCAAAACGTGGCGCTTATACAGTACCGAATGCCCTCCAGGGGAGCAGGTTTTAGTTTTACAGTGCGATTTGTGAAAAATCCAAGCCGTAAGTAACTATAAAATAATTTTATTTAAGAGAAATGTAACACTTTATCTTACAGTATTTCTGAGTAGGAAGTGAATTTATTTTGTATTTTTCTTTGATTTTCAATGAATATTATCTTATAAAGGACCATTTTTCGATAATGGTAATATTTTTTACACATTCACTACATTGATTCTTGAGAAACAAGCTGCAAGAAAGGAAAATGCACTTGTGCATATTTTTAACAATATTCCTTTTATACTTGTTTCAAATTTTCATAATATTTAGATTTATTCTTTAAAACATTTGCTATCTATGCTTGAAGATGGTAGAATGTTCGTGAAATTTATTCGATTTCACAACATTTCGAATGGTCAGTATCTCCCATAGTTTTCAAATGTAAACTAAATACTAATTATTATATTAATCGTGTGCGGTGATGTTTGAAGTCTCCGTCTCCCAATTCCTAAAATTTAAAGAAGTTATCTAAAATTTTAAGAAGCAGCTTTCAAATATTTGGAATATCTAAGCTATGAAGATTTGCACAAATCTTCTATTGCATCAATTAACGATATCGTTAGTTTCAAAACCCCATATTTTCCATAGACTAATCGATTTCAAAAAAAATATTTTCGGCTAAGAGGTCATTTCTTCCTCCTTATTGTATGAGAGAAAATAACAACTATTTAACTGTATCGGGTGTATTTTTATAATTTAACGATTTTTCCTATTTTTATTTAAACGGATATCCAAAAAACTTTCAATACAAAAGTTGTTGGATTTGAGATGTTTTTTTTTTCGCATACAGGGTGGTCCAATAATGCGGTACTCCTACCAACTTCTTTCTTTTAAATAGATCACCCTATATTTTTTTTGACATTTGGATAGAGTTTATTTTCAAATGTATAATATGTCTATATTTGGTTCAATTTTTTTAAATTGCTGAAATAAGGTTTATTTTTTGTGTTTTTATTCGTAGCAGCCATGGACCGAAAGCGCAGGTTGCTGCGTTTACTTTGTAAACTACGCAATCAATAAGTGTTACTCTAGGTAGCCATGGAAGAAATAAAAGAAAACACGTAAACATTTTTCTTGGTCCTTACGTTTTTACTATAAAGTCTGAATTATAGTGTTTACGCTAGTTCTTAGCCCGAGTTATAGATTGAAAACGTTTGGGCTTTGCGTCGCCTGCTATTTTTTTTATATTTTTAAAATAAAAAAATTCAAACAAATGCCAGATTTATAACACCGCTTATAAATATGATATAAAAAGAGCCTTGACGGACGCACAAACACACTCCTTAAAAAATCCAACTTTTTAAATGTCAAAAATTACTAAATTATCCACAAAACCCACCTTAATAATTTATAACTTTATCTATTTATCAGCACAGGATTTCCTCGCACTGAACTTAATTACACAGATTTGCACAGATGCCCAGTCAACCAACACAAAGTGTTAAATATAATCCACTTCATATGTGGAGAATTACTGGACAAACTAATTAATGTTTTCATAGATAACCCTGAGTGAGCTAAGCTTGCCAAAAAACAATTTAAGCAGCTATACGATAAAACTAAAACTCCGTTCACCATTCTGGGAAATAATAATATGGTCTATGGCTTAAAGCGAAAATCTGATAATTAAATCTGAAATCTATTTAAAAAATGTTAGGAATATTTCAAATAATAAGTAGTTGATATCCAAATAAACATTATAATATAAATGTCAGCAGGTTTCACGTAATCATTTTTTATTCTCTTTTTATTTTTCATTTAAGATAAGCTTGTGCTTGGTCCGCAATACTAACAACAAAAACTTTAAGGTTTTGAAAACGCAACAAGCTTCAAATAGCCAACGCTTCATTTTGCAGGGGTTTCTTTATAAAAAATATTTTATAAGTTTATTTTGTTTGTACAGTTTCGAGATATTCAAAATTGATAAGTAAAATACTGTAAATACAACATATTGAGGAAGAGGCTGGAGTAAGAATAGATTTATAAAATATTTTTGAGATATTGAGAAATATTAGAACAAAGACCAATATTTTTTATTTGCCTTCAATCACGATTTTCTTTGTAAAGATATATTTAATAAGTTTATTTTGTTTTCACATTTTCGAGATGTTCAAAACTGATAAGTAAAATACTGTAAATAAAACCTACTCAGGAAGACGCTGGAGTAAGAATAGATATTAGAACAAAGACGAATATCTTTTATTTATCTTCAATTACGATTTTCTTTATAAAAAGTATTTTATAAGTTTTTTTTGTTTGCACAATTTCGAGTTATTCAATTGATAAATGAAATACTGTAAATAAAACCTATTGAGAAAGAGAGAGATAATGAGAAATATTAGAACAAAAAGACTAATTTCTTTTATTTGCCTTCTATCACGATTTTCTTAATAAAGAAATATTTTTAAAAAAGTTTTTTCACAATTTCGAGATATTCAAAACTCATAAGTAAAATGCTCCAAATAAAACCTAATTGAAATGTGCCATTTTTGCTATTTTTTAGATTTTTAAAATAAAAAAAATGCAAACAAATGCCAGATTTATAACAGCGCTTATAAATATATAAACATATAAAAAGAGCCTTGACGGACTCACAAACACACTCCTTAAAAATTGCAACTTTTTAAAAGTCAAAAATTACTAAATTATCCACAAAACCCACCTTAATAATTTATAACTTTATCTATTTATCAGCACGGGATTTCCTCGCACTGAACTTAATTACACAGATTTGCACAGATGCCCAGTCAACCAACACAAAGTGTTATATATAATCCACTTCATATGTGGAGAATTACTGGACAAACTAATTAATGTTTTCATAGATAACCCTGAGTGAGCTAAAGCTTGCCAAAAAACAATTTAAGCAGCTATACAATAAAACTAAAACTCCGTTCACCATTCTGGGAAATAATAATATGGTCTATGGCTTAAAGCGAAAATCTGATAATTAAATCTGAAATCTATTTAAAAAATGTTAGGAATATTTCAAATAATATGTAGTTGATATCCAAAAAAACATTATAATATAAATGTCAGCAGGTTTCACGTAATCATTTTTTATTCTCTTTTTATTTTTCATTTAAGATAAGCTTGTGCTTGGTCCGCTATACTAACAACAAAAACTTTAAGGTTTTGAAAACGCAACAAGCTTCAAATAGCCAACGCTTTATAGTTTTTAGATTGTTTCTGCGTGAATTACTATCGCAAACTGGCAAAATCCCTTATGATGTTTGTCTAAACATTTCTTCAAAAAAATATTTTATACCATTTAAAAACAATACCTACGTTACATAATGTATAAGTACATATTCTGTGCCTATATTTACAATATGTTTTTGGACAAGTAATAGTACCTATTACTTCTAGAGAGTAAAGGTTTATTACTCATGGGTTACAACCAATCATGTAACTACATTCGTCATTCACTTAAACCAATCAAAATTGATGGTGTTTTAAAGAGGCAACTAGATTTTCGAGCAATAAAAAGGATGGAAGAGTGCTTATTTTTGTAACAAGATGAGAAATAACCAAGACAGTTTTTCGCTTTTTTCAAGACGGCTGGTTTATATCGATCACAATATTAATATTGTTTACTATCTAGTTTTCCCTACGTATTTTATATGAAATTTGAACAAAGTTTAAAACCCTATATAGACTTACGAATTATAACATACACATATTTTGAGGGATTTGACTCAAACCACTTTTCCATGAGATTCTTGCGTAGTTCTCTGAGAAGAAATAAACTACATGGTCTGCATATTTTTATATTTTATTTTGCCTAGGTTACATGTCAAACACGTTTAAAAATTTGGTTTATGTGTCAATTCATTTAAATTTCAAAATATACTTGTTTCATGCCCGAGGAACTAGTAAGTTAGTTCTTCTTCTTCAAGTATCGTACGCTTAGCTGCATATAGGTGGCCACTATCTAGTCTGAGCCAACAATAGCCAACTTCCTTTTTCAGCATGTCTGGAGATGTCTTGGACATCTCGCAGACCACTTCATTATCTGATGTTTCGTATCGATGTGCCGTGTTTAACTACCTCGCCCAATGCACTTTTCTGTATCACTAGGCACATAAGTTGACATTTTTCGGCGTCCAGCAGTTGCCTTCTGGCTACAGCCCTTTATAGAATATCATCACTTGAAACGTGATCTATCTACGGGATATGCAATATTTTTTCAACCTTCAACGACCAAGTTTCTTCAAGCGTATCTAGGTCTAGCAACTGTAGATCTAGGAAGAGTCGTCGCTGGTACAGGAAAGCGTTCGGCTCCAGAAACCCTTCTTTGGCTATCTTTAATCGTACTCTGACCTCTCTATCACAGTCCCAGTTCTCAACTAGGGACTGCTCCCAATGGAGTCCTATTTTCACTTTCTCTCCCTTGACACTCAGGTGGGCATTTTCAAGAAGTTGTCAGCTGATAAACACTAACGCCACTCAACATATGTTGAAAGTCTGCCACGTTAGTGCCTCTAATGGTGTGGTCGTCGGTATACCGGAGGTTGTGAATGAGAATACTGTTAGTCTTAGTTCCCGTTTCTTCATCCTCGAATAAAATATGGAAGATCTTACAAACAAATATGTTGAATACAATAGGAGAATTTTAAATGCCTCTGTCAATAAATCATTTCTGCAGAGGATATTTGCTGATCCAATAAAGCTTTATAATAAATGACTATAAATATTCATTTTCTGAAGCTTTTTTATTAAAGACTACTGATTGATGTTGTCTAAAGCCTTTGAATAATCAATGAAACACTCAGAGATATCCTTACGTTGTTTGAGCCCCAGTATGACACATTTAATTAAATTATGTTAAAAAACCAATCAACTTATCTAAACTTATATTAGACAAATTAGTCTATATGTTAGATTAAACAATGTTTTAAAATATTATTTATTAATTCGATAAATAATAAAGAAAGAGTCCATTTGAATTTCTAAATGTAACAAACACGTTTAAGAATATATTTCCTTGATGTCTGGCGTGAACCCAAGCAGACTGAAGACTATTGTTCAATAGTTTATGTTTATAAAAAGTTAAACCAAATGACCCAATTTATTGGCGTACAAGATATTTATTTGTTAAGAATAGTCTACATTTTGAGATGCATAAATTTTTAAAAATATTTATCCCTTGTATAATTAAATATTTTTTTGGTATTGAAAATTAACCAAAAAAAGGTTATTTAAATTTTATAACACTTTGACTTTCTTATTTCAATAAAAATAAATGAAGTCAGAAGATTAACTATAACTAACTATTTGTGCCTCGTGTTGAATATGTTGTAAATCAATTTTGTACAGACATATATTGTCTGTACAAAAAAGTACTTGTAACTAACAACCTGACATTACTTCTGACGGACATTTCGGATCTAGAACACTAGTAAACTACAATATTTAGGTTGCCTTGATGAAAACAGTAAAAAGTTGCTGAAAATCTGGCAAAGAAAGTGTTTTAATCAAGTGTCCCATTCTTTTTATTGCAACCTCGGCAAGTTTTATACATACCTTATACAATTTGGTTTTCTCAACTGCATATTTTTGCAGTAAATATACAGAATATGTAGCAGAAGCTTTACAAACTACGGCACAATTTTATATATTATGCATACAATCTAATCTATTATGTAGCGTTTGTCTCGTTTAACAGGAAATTTTTCTTCGTCGTCTCCCACGGAAAGTTTTAAGATGCCTCGTAAGAAAGGGATCTCTTACAACAAATAGATATATTTTCTAGGGTTCGATCTGGTAAACGGATTTTCAGGGTGTTAAATTTTATGTGTCGTACCCAAAACTTGCTTTTCTTGTTTTACCAAATTGATTTGTTTTATTTATCAAGCGCCTTTTTATCAATGAACCTATTTAATTGGTACAAAGTAAGTCACCATATTTTTATAAGTAGCTGTAGGGTTAATTGTTCGAAACATAGAGAAGTTCAAATAAAAAGTGGTTAAAGTTGCTTGATTTTCTGGATTTTTTTATTACATTAAACAACAAACAAACATAGCCCACTTTAATTAAATAATAACTCTTCGTTTTTCCTTAATCCACACATGTATGTTATGTATAGTTGCAAATATCTGTCTCTTATTTTTTTTTAAATCGTGCATTGTAACAATAAAATATGTAGGATTCACCAACCTGTTTATGTTATATTAACATAATCGAGAAAATGAAGAAGAACTTCGCATTAAGAGAAATGTGGTGAAGAGAGAAATAGAATTTTTGTAACACACATTGATCATATGACGTAAAAGTATCAAACCCGGTATATTTACAATCAAGAAAAAGAAACCTATCTATTAAAAGTAAAATTTACAAATTGTCCAATTTAAAAAAATTAATTTATAGTTATGTGGTTAATAATTGACACTTCTTTTATAATTTCCTAATGCTACAAGAAACTTAGTAACTAGTCCTGAAATTTGTTTTTGTATCTTGAAAATTAAAAAAATATATACCACCACCAGTAGACGGCCAAAATAACGAAGAAAGATCCGAGATTACTAGAAGTGAACATCAAAGAGTAGGCCTAGAAAGCTTGACTTCACTCTCCAATGTATGCAATGATGACTATTGCATGTCTCATGTACTAAAAGTATTTCTAAGAATTATTCACAGGCGAGTATTTAAAAAATAAATATACTATACTATACTCTGCTATAAATACTATAAAATATGTTATTCCATTTAGTTTTTGAAGTGGGGCTAGTACGCGAGAGGCACTCTTTTCCTTAAATGTATTAACACAAAGGTGTAGAGACATGCACCCTAACATACTTGCATGCTTTATAGATTATTGAAAGGTCTTCGATTGTTTTAAACAGGTTTTAAGATGATCGAGGTATTCAGGGCATTAGAAATAGATAGAAGAGATTTGAATATAACCGAATTCTTTTGGTACCAAACATCAGAAGTCAGATTAGAGCGGGCAACTTCGGAAATCGTGTTTCATCAGAGAGTTAGACACTAGAAGGTTAGAGTAAAGATACACTAGAAGAACTGACAGATAAACAGCAAACAGCCTTACGAAATTAAAGAATATTATAGATCCCGTGGTCCATTAATACAGTGAAATGTATGATCTCTCCGTGAATATATACAAGGTGCTTGTATTTTCTAAAGATGCAATAAATGTCAATCTACAAATTAATGGAATATCGTTGAACAAATAGATTCATATATAAATTACAATAAACAAAAAATGCGACTCAAAAAAGGAGGTAAGGCCGAGGAATTGAACAAGCCCGAAGGAACTTCATAAATGTATCTAAGTTTGGGTTTAAGAATTCGCATGATAAGGTGCTACAATTTCTCCATATTACTGTACGGTTGTTGGAGTTGGAACGCTGATGCTGAGACTGAGAAAAGAATAAAGTTATTTGATATATACTTATATAGGAGAATGTTCGGCGTATCGTAGTCGCAGAGAAGTCGTTTGCTCAAATAATAATGAACTCATGCTTACCATTAAATGTAGGAAAATATAGTACATAAGATACATAATAAGAGGAAAAAAGTATGATATATTCAGAGTTATGATAGAGGGAGAAATTCAGGGGTCGAGATCAGCCGGAAGACGCCATATATCATGATTTAAAGGTTTGAGAAGATCGTTGCAATGATAGAAATTTTCAGACAGCAGTTTCCAAAACTAATCGCCATCCTTCGACAGGAGACGTTGCACTAAGAAGAAGAAGAAGAAAAAGAAACAGCAGAATAAGGGTCTATTTATACATATCAGTGACATGTCCGTTTTTTTACCTTCAGTATGAAGATGTTACTAATATGCTAATATGAATAAATAGACACCTACATTTTTTTTGTCAGCGGATGGGGGTTAAAGTACTAAATGCAAAAATAAATGAAATGCGAGTTGTTTTGTCTTAAAACCAGTTGACATAATTGACAATTTTGCAATGTCGGATAAATAGGGGCAAAGCTTCATAATTAAAGGTTCATTGGTGTACCAACCAGAAATTTTAAAGATTGTGAATACTTGCAGAAAATTATAATTTCGTTTTTTTATGGCTTTGTTTGAAATATTAATTTAAAACAAAAATACATTTACATTACATTATCTGTGAACTGATATTTTAATTTAGAGGTTTCGTATGTTTGCGATTATTATGTTGACTTTTCTAAATACTGACCTGTTTTTTTTATTGCAGCTTTTAATAGCATTAAAATGTTTCAAATCGAATAAAATATCTTTAGTCATTTCTAATGCCTGTGGTAGCCATGAACCAAAAACTAAAGTAAGGTACTTTTAATTGAGTTTGATATTTTTTTCAAGCTTTCTTAATATAAGGCTCCTTATCTCCTAAATTTTCAAGTTCATTTAAATGTAAGAAAGTAAGAAAAATTAAAAAAAAAGAAACAACTAATAATGGAATTGTGTTATTAGGTTGAAAACGTGTAATTGCGGGTAAACTAATATTGTATTAAGATGAAATCACCATTTTAATGATGTCTTTTCCTCATATGAGGTTTTTTTACTTCCCTCGTAAAAGGAAGTATTGTAATAGTGAGAAAATCACCCTCCCAGATTTTTATAGATCTTCACGTTTCAGGGTACCAAAATGACAAAGAAAAAACATGTTTCCTCAATTCCGTCGGTCAGTCGGTTTGTTTGTACGCGACATAGCTCAAAAACTACTTATCTGACTTACATCGAATTCTGGTCAAAAATTAAGAGTCATAAGGGGATAAAGTGATAATATTTCTGTATGAATCCAATATGGCAAAACAAAATGGCAGCCTAGCGAAATAATAAGAACATATTACTAAAAAACTATTTAACTGATTTACCTGAAATTTTGCAAAAATGAAGTATTACGTAGAAAAGAACTAGTAAAATTCAAGATGGCGGAACAAAATTTTTATAATCGTAAAAAAATGTTCCTCCAAGGTTTTACATAGCTTCTAGTTTTAGCTTTTCTAGATGTTCAAAATATGTTTTCTCAATTCCGTCGATCTGTCTGTCGATCTAACTGTCTGACAATTTGGAGCATAACTAAAAAACTACTTACCCGATTGACTTCAAATTTTAGTCAAAATTAAAGGTCTTATGGGGATGGACTGGTAACATTTTGGTAAATATCAAATCTGCTGGAACAAAATGGCAGCCTGGTGAAATGTAAAAAGAATTACCACTAAAAAACTAATTACTGAATTACCTCAAATATGGCAAAAAATTAATTGTTACACTGAAATGAAGTGGTAACATATTTTTATTTAATATGTAAAAGATGTATAAAAAAACAGCCTGGAAAAACTACTTGTTAAATTAATTTCAAATACTGTGCAAACTTTAACTGTGAGATAGAGATAAACCAGTAAAAAAATTACTTCAGATTATTAATAAAAATTAAATGTTATATAGAAATAAACTGGTACGAATTCATGACGAACATGACGGAAGAAAATGGCGATCTTAAAAAAACAGTTTAAAAAGTACTTATTCAATATATTTTAAATTATGTCCAAAAATTGGTTTGGTAGAAATTTTTTGAAAAGACGGATTATGTATATGTATTACTAAATGGCTACGTGTACAACTAAATTAAGTCATAATTCATTATTCCTAATAAAAGGAAAGTTTCTGAAACGAGGATATTTACCGTTTTTTTTTTAACAATGTACTGGAGCTACATGCTAATTCGATGATATATTCAGCTCTTGCTTTATATTCTAACATTACAATTTCATAATATGATAAAAATCACGACTTTTTTCAAACAAAAAGAGTAAAGAAATATAAAAAAATCATTGAAATTATTGAAAATGTTTATTCGATCCGAAACGTTGTAATGCTATTAAATCAATATTATAGTAGGAAGCATTGAGCATTGGAGATTTCAAAACGGCTATAAAAATACAGGTCCATATGTAAAAAGCTATGATGATGACCGTCACCAACAAATTTGGTTTAAGTTATTTTTTTAAAACTTTTTTTTTAGAACAAGATAAAAAAAATTATTTACTTGGTTTTTTTATTTTGGGAATTACTAGGAATTTCATACATTTCTCGACAGTTATTAGTCAGCTTTTAAATGCGTAACTTTGGCCCTACTTAACTGATCCTGTATCTCTACGAAATTACATTGTTCGAACCTCGAATTTGTGACACCCAGTATGCCAAATAAAATTTCTCCTCCTATATTAATGTTTATTAATCATGAAACGGTAAATCTCTATATTTCCTTTGTGTAATAAAACGCTAAAATAATTATCTCTGTTAAAAACAAAAGATAATGCACAGTCAGCTTTAATTAAGGCAATAATTAAAACATATGAAATTGGTAGGAACACTCGTTAAAATTTGGATTATATGAAAATGAATTAAATATGGCTTTTTGTATTAACTTTGAATTGTTATGGAATGGCTTTGTTGAACAATGAATTAATTAAAAAACCTTTGTTAATTACGAGGGTAATCAAGAATTAAAAAAAAAGAGTGGCAAAAACAGTGTTTCCTATATTGCTTAAACAAAAGGTCTCTAATGCTGAGATAAGGAACTACGGATGCTGTGAAAAAGATCGCATAAATAACCTAGAAACGGGATTGTCATCATATTGTTTCAGGGAGGATGATTCTTATTGAAATTGAAAAAGCCGAAGAGTCTTCAACAAAAACGTCAAATCGTATAATAAAGAAACATAAACGAGGCCCATAATTGGGAAGAGCAAATTATATATATATATATATATATATATATATATATATATATATATATATATATATATATATATATATATATATATATATATATATATATATATATATATATATATATATATACTCAACTATTTCCAAAACTGCCTCTTTATTTTCGAGGGTTTGAGTCGTCAAATGTTTAGTGATTTGACACTCGACGGTTTGTATATTTCTCCATGTATACCCTAACACTTTGACGCCTGCTTCCTTAGCAAATCCCGTATACCAGCAGTATATTAACTTTCCCGGAGTTAGTTCAGTTTTGCATGTGGTAAAAAGGGATTCAAAATTAAAAATATTTTTAAAAAGACATAATATGTCAACGTATGAGAAATTATTAAAAAATATGGTAACGGAAACTGGTGCAATAATTAATAATAATAAAAATATTATTAGTGTATGCAAGTAATTGAAAAATAATTTTTTTGACACAACCTTTCATCCTACGAAAAATTTTCAAGAGGGAAAAAGTTTCAAAAAATCCAATATCTTGTTTCCAAGAGACTCATGAAATAACTTTTTTTATTTTGACGTCATCTGCAGGCTAAATGAAGCAATATTGTATATAGGTAGTAAGTTGGCTTAAATCGGCCTTTTTTGATGTCAGCAATTTGTCATTAAACAATGTACATGTATTTTCCGGATACCCTGTAGAGACTGCTCCATGATGCTCGTAGATCATATATTTTTTTAATTTAATATTTTACTGGTAAATCATATTCGTCTTCAAAGAGGAAATATATATATATATATATATATATATATATATATATATATATATATATATATATATATATATATGATATGGGCCAAAAAAAATATCCACATTTTTAATTTTGGAATAATTTTTTTAATTGTTAAAAATGTTTAATAAAATTTGAGGCACATATTCTTAGATATATAGGTTATAGAAAAACATATAAAAAATAAATGAGTTTCCGTTGTCTTTTTTACAGGGTGACCGCAAAATGTTCGTACTACTTTTTGAGCTATGTAAGTGATATTTTCCTTCACATAAGGCTCTTATTTGTTTTTGCCCAGAAACTATAATATTTCAAATTTTACCCATCTTAAAATTGCGAGTTATAATTGTTTCCAAACCAGCATATAATGAAAAAAAAAACATTATTGCCGCAAGTTTCTGACATGTAAGATATACGTACGATGTCAACTAAATATATAATAAAATAGATATTAATTGAAATATTTAAAAAAAGTAAAATAGTAGTTTTGTTGCTAAAATCTAAGGCTTTAAGATGTTACTTATACTTATCCTTAAAATATTAAAACTAGTTTTTGCGAGCGTTTTAAATAAAACTTATCTTCTACATCTTTACATCAAATTCATCAAATGAATCTCATTTATTTTGAATATGTCATTCTATAATCAATATATCTGTGAATATTTCTCAGAAGTTTTATGGAATAATAATAATAAATAAAAAAGTTATTAAACACTAAAAAATGTGGACATTTTTAAATGTTTATATATATATATATATATATATATATATATATATATATAATATACCTTATTCAGGGTGTAATTGGAGAAACTGGATGATCCATATCGACTAGGCTTAAGGAACATGAACGATGTATCAGAAAGAAACAAATTGTACAATCTGCTGTATCTGAACACCAACATTCCACTGGACATGTCATAAATATAAAAGAAACTAAAATTCTTGCAATGGTTTCGGGATTCTATGAAAGGATAGTTAGAGAATCTATTAAAATTTATAAGCATCTTAACAAATTTAATAAAGATACGGGCGTCAGTCTATATCATGCGTTCGAAACCGATTGTTACACCGGGTCACGGTTCGGTGAACACAGGTAGACTATAAATAGCCGGCATAGGTCTCTCCGAACTCATTCAGTGTTTTGATCTCGTGAAGTAAAGATACCTGAAGATGCCTTGTGCAATTGAAGGCGAAACGTCGGAAAGTGATTCCATTTTGATATGGTCTAATCTCAAGGACCATGATTTCTAACATAATTTATTTATTGCAGACTGCGTAAATGTTATGAACAATAAATAAATAATAATTTAAAATATTAATAATAAATAAATCAAAAACTTAAAATAAATTACCGGCGGTATTTGAATAATTTCCAAATAATTGTACGCATATACAAAGTGTGTATTGTAAGTAATTTTGAAATTCATATGAGGAAATCTGTGGGTAAAGGCGGATTCATCGAATTTTTTAAATGTTTCATTAATGAAAATTCCTTCTGATAATGCAACTTTCTAGATCACTGTCATTCAGAGGCAGATTATATTTCGACTTCAGAATAAAAAGCTAAGTGGCACTTTTGGGAACTAAGAAAAAGGATTTTAGGGAGAAAAGTCTCTACTGTGAAGAATGACACGTATTGTCTTTTTGTTTCAGCGTGCAACATACTTCTACAACTGGATCAAACTTATACGCTACGAAACTACGACAGAAGATCGAACTGTAGCATAAGCTCCCTCTTTCCTGCAGCAATAAACGTTTTAGACATCAACGTCGGCGTTACCCCGAGTCATGATAGAGGCATTGAATTTGAAACAGGCACGCTCCACAAGGTTCGGTCCGAGGTAGTGCATGCAAACTGTAGGATTTAGGGTATTGCTTGTTTTATTTTTATTTTGATTCATTTTGGTTTACTTTAAATCTTAGCTCAGTAAGCACAGCCATTTCTGAGCTCCAACCTAAGTAAAATTGGGAAGCAGGACAATGTATTTTCAAAGTTAGTGAATTTTGAAATTAAAAGTCGAAAAAGTCTGCTCTCGAATGTGATTCGAACTGTCAATCTTCGTTTTACCCAACTAAGCTATCAAAGTCGGGGTGATAGTGGGGTGGAAAAGCGAGGCCATATCGTTCCCCTCACCTGCCGCAGACATGCTCCACTCTTTAACACGCCACTAGTAGTCATCGGTCTTTTTTTTGAACGAATACTATGCGCGCATGTCCGCATCGAGTGGGGGAATCATGGCTTAAATGGTAGGGCAACGGTTGTAGGTTCGAATCTCACTCGAGGGCAGACTTTTTCAACCTTTCATTGCCTTTAATTTCAAAATTTACAAACTTTATCACCAGTTTTGGTTTCCATAACTGACAGAAACTCCTACTCGCAATTGCAGCTTACGTTGCTTGGGGTACATATATGAAATTTCAACATACACGAACGAATAGTGGAAAGTTAAAGAGTGGCGCATGTCTGTGGTAGGTGGGGGGAATGATATGGCTTTATGATATAATAAACGGAAGGTATGATATCTAGACGGTGTTAATGGCGTCCGGTTCGTGGAGTGACGTCATCGCGTGCACAGTTTTTTAATTTGTTTATGGAGATGCATGTCCTTTCTAGCGTTTAGACATTATATTACCATTTTTTTCGACTAAAAATGTTTTTCTAACGAAACATTAACATATAACTCACTAAAATAAAAAACTTCATTTAATAAAAATACAAAAAACACGCCAAACAAAGAGTTAAGGTTGTATAAAATCCGACAGTATTTAATTTTATACTCTTATTTTGTTATACATGTTTATATTTAGTTCAATTTAGAACTAAAAATGTTATAATATCTGTGTTTTTTGATAAGTACAGGGACGTAACTAAGACCCATTTGAGGGGAGGAGGTAATTTTAAAAAAATCATATACATAGGCATGTTTAACAAAATGCCTTGAGCATATCCGCGTTAAATTTGCATTAAATTTGGCGTTTTACACAAGTGTGTCCATTCACGTGAACATTTTTTGTCTTTAGGGAAAGTAAAATCCTCGTCACACCCGAACACAGCATACCTCATATTTATTGTTGTTTAATTAACTAAATACCAAAAAGGTCAGAAATTCACAAACACTTTTAAACAACAACTGAAAATACACTGAAATCATATGGCCGAAGGTCAATGATAGACGGCGTTAATCACGCGATGACGTAGCAGATCGATGCCCGATATTATACCTTCGGTTTATTATATTATTACATGGCCTCGCTTTGCCACTTTGCTGTCGGCGTTCCTGATAGTTTAGTTGATAGAGCAACGTACCGGTAAGACGGAGGTTCTGGCTTCGAATCCCAGTCGATCGCTGACTTTTTCACTTTATATTGCCCTCAATATCAAAATTTATTACACTGGGTTTGGTTTTCATAACTGACAAAAATTCACCTTTTCTATTTGCAATATTTTTTTAGTGGCAATTTACATTGCTAGAATATCTGAAAGTGCAAAAAAATGCAAAGTTGCAAAAATTAATTTTCTTACAGAAACTAAAGGTGAGGATATTTAACACAAAAATAATCTCGATGATTAATTTTTTTTAAAGGAACAGTTTCAAATAGAACGTAAGAAACATAAAAAGGTATTTAGTTCTCTTCTCTGAGATGCTCTACGGTAGTCTGGTTCTTTTTAATTACTCCTATTGCGATTTTTATATATGGCTTGTCTCGTATCAATTAAAAACAAAATAGAATACAAAAAATGCAAAATTCTTAGGGCAGACTTATTTATAGCCTAGGGAAATTTGATCATATATCTTATAAAATAAAATAATAAAAATGTTTAATATCAGGAACAGATGTATTTACCATCTACACATTTTTGTGCACAAACTGCTTACCACTTAAAACTCCTCCAATCATCTAAAAAAAAGTTCATTCTCAGATGCAATGTAAAAATTGAATAGAAACGTTCGACATAAAAATATGTTTACAATGCCAAAACATAGATTGGCAATATTTCAAAAATGTTTCCTTATAAAACTATACCACTCTATCCTTGAGGACTTTAGGGTTTTTAATATTAATAAGTTTAAATTTAAGTTTCGTTCTTATTTATTGAACAAGCAATGTTACCGGAAACAGATTACTCTTGTTGCTGTGGCGTGGGATCGGTTGAGTTATCAAGATTTTACTTCTTTTTTATATGTTATTTTGTATACTAATGTAATTTTTTTTTAAATTATTATTTTAGTAATAAATGTTTTTGCAAATATTTAGTAATAAGATTAGTTATATAAATATATTTATATAAACAAAGGATCCCCCACAATTCCTATAGAAAATGATTTTCAGTCAATTTTTCTGAAAATGTGACATGTTTTAGTTCTCGATCCCCTGATCAAAAGCTTTCATGGTCATATCTTGCGGCTAGGTTTTGATTTACAGGGTGACGAAGTTGGAATTTTGCATTTTTCATATTTTACGCAAAAATTTTATTATTTTTTTAATTTTAAATACTTTATATGTATTCAAATAGGTCAGAAACTTAGAGTATTTTTGATCGAAGGCTTATGTATGTAAAAGTAAAAATAAACTTATACAGGATGAAGCTGTATTCCAGAATCCAATCATGTTCGACTCTACCTAAAATATTAGAATTTCAGTTGTTACTAAACGCTTTATTAAACTAAAACAAACAACCAGATTGTGTTGGATTTGTGACTTGTTTATCAAAATTAAATGTAAATTGAAGGATTTTATTGGACATTTTTGTAAATAGCTGACATTACAGTGGACATGAATTTTCATATACAAGTTTTATAACCTATTGCATCATCTAAAAATCTATGTCTAACCTGGTATAGCTAAGATATTTATAAAGTCAGTGAAATTGACACATTTTAATTATTACCGAATGCATATTTTCAATAGATACAAATTTAATAATATAATTGGAAATAAAATGATACAGGGTGATTCATAAAATTAGAGAAAATCTATTCGATTACTGTTATGTCACATTCACCCGATTTTTCATAATAACTCCTCAAAGACTGATACAATTCTATTAATATAATACTAATAAACAAGGTGTTTGATAAATAGGTCTCTTTTTTGTTCTAATAATTTCAATAATATCGATTATATACTATATTTATTACAATAAAGAAAACTGTAAAATAAGTGTGGATTATTACGCAAAAATTGTTCAGTGTGTCACATAAATGGGTCGCCTTTTATTATTTGAACTAATTAAAAAAATTAAATTAAATTGAAATTTGCAAACTTTAACACCTAATGCTTTTTTGTGATGTATGTGTGTTTCGTGAATAAAAGTTTCACCCCCGGTTGCACAAAACTTAATTGCTGTTTAGAATATTTAACCAAGCTTTCGGATTGCACAAGCTGCTTACAGAAATCTAGGAACTCGCTGTCAAATTTGACATTCCGTTAAACATTCTAAACTTTAATTGGGCTTTCTGCAAACGACCATTAAGGTAGCAGCTAGCCGACATCTTTAAAAAAAATTTATGGAAAATAAGTTCGAGGTCGATCTTTTAAAAGGCCTTTGAAATCCTAATTTATTCTCAAATTATTCGTAAATGTTTGAAAACCTAAAAAATATGGGGAATAAAAATTCTTAAAAACTCGAGGCTTTTGTTCCTCACATGATTCTTAATTTAATAGTTTCTTATGAGCATGCGTGCTAAGTATTGTGCTATTTATGGGGTGCTTTTTCTTTATAAAACACGTAAATATACATTTGTATTGTTTTATCACCTGTTACATTAACGAATTACCGCCATTTCGAACAGTAATTATAATGGCTGCATATTTTGGAGATACATTATTGTAGAAAGATGTAGTATCCGATCGCCTTTTCGGTTTTGTGTTTTCTTACATTATCACAATCTGAGGATTTATTATGAAAAATTGAATGACTTGAATGAATCCGACATAAATATAACAGCATACTTAGTCTAGAATTTTGTAAAACTCCCTGTATTATTTAATTTTTAATTAAATTATTAAAGCTGAATTTAAAGAGAATATTATATATGTATTTAAATATTCCAGCGATAAAGTGATGAACCTGATTTTCAGATAATATAATGCGTTACAAAACTTGCGTATTAAATTTCATGGAGTGTCTAATATCAACTTCGCACAAAAATTGTCATTACAAACATTAAAATTTGATAAACATATCAAAAATTCGCCAAACAATTTGTTTGAGTGTCATTGAGCTTTTAATTAAAATTGGAATTTTAGTGTTGTATGTGCAGCCGAATATGAAACAAAAATGTCCGAATTCTTAAATACGGCTACACCCTGTATAAGTTAATTATTACTAATACATACCTTAGCATCTAGTCAAAAATATTCTAAGCGGCTGCTTTACTTAATTAATTAAAATAAAAAATTTGATAAACTGACTCCCTGTATATAAAAAATCTAGAGGCAGGATTAAGTTGTTGTCATGAGAGCTTTTGATCAGGAGGTCGAGAACTATAAAATATTAAATTTTCAGAGAAATTGACTGAAACCCCTGGAAAAAGAAATGTGCGGGATCCTTTCGAGGCTTAACCGCGGTGAGGTTGTGGTTGAGTGGGAATACCTACTTTGAGCTAGACTTCGCCTTAGGCATTACGGTTTATCCTCCCGTAAACATATGTTGATATGTACTATATTTTATACTTATAATGTAAAACTCTTTAAGATTTCCAATAATAGTCTTTATTTTTACTATTATTAGTTTCTGAGATGGGAAGATGTATATTCCTTACCAACCGCAAAATCCTAAAAATTCATTAGGTATTTTCCTCACTTTTTATTACATTAATTCTTTAGATATTTTAGTCAGCATATGCAGGTAAACGTTATAGTAGAAGTTTTGGTGTTATAGCATTAACTGATGCCCTTGCTTTGTCGCTCTCCGATTCTTAACCTACGGTATCGATAATTATATGTGTAAAGACGTTGCCATTTTGTGAAAATCTGGACACAATACAATGATTGGTCGGTACTATTCTAATATGACAAATAAAATCTAAAACAGGCAATTCCTTAATCTGGTAATTAAAATTTACATTCAGTGAGCGAAATATCATATAATCGAACCTTTTCGTATTTCTTACGTGTGTAAGAAAAAGTTTGTTATATATAGACTTAAATAGATAAGAAGTCGGGCTTCGGTGCCTAACCTGGTAGTAACCCGGTACCGATCCACCTATGTAACAAAATATTTAGAATAAACAGTAAAATTATCTCTTATTCTGATATTTTAGTTCTGTATTTAACAGATTTACTTTAAAAAGATCTAAAATTTAATTAAAACTGATGCAAAATGGTCGGTTTGGAAAATATGTTTAAGGTTATTAAAGCAGGTAATCTTGGTGCGAAGTTTATCAAAGACGTAAATATATATATATATATATATATATATATATATATATATATATATATATATATATATATATATATATATATATATATGGATCATAAACTATAGTTAAGTTTCTTTCATGAAATCTCCTGATAACGTAGTTTTGAAACTTGTATATATCCAGGGTCAAATTAGTAATAATCTCAAAAAATTAAAAGATAATTTGAAAGGTAAATTGCGTAGCTGCATCAAGTCATAACCAATGACATAATATGTTATATGATCTGGCTCCGTCACATACGTGCAGCGTTTTAGCTTGACGCTAACGTTATTTAATGAATTTCTACCATAATTAGCTCCACCTCTTTCGCAAACTAATGGATTTCTTCCGTAATTAGCTCCGTCACTCTCATACTGCGTTGGAGTCAATAAAGCATCGCAAAGCCCAGTCTATAATTTATTTTGTCATTGTTGATAACTAGTTTCACCACGGAAAACTGAGGCAAATAATAGGTATTGTAAAGAAAGGGCAGTCGAAAAAGGAGGCTAAAATTAGACAAAGCTAGGTATAAGTAACCAATTTAAAAGGACAACTTCGGAAACATTCGTATCAGCGGGGATTTTGACATGTTGACACATTATAACCTACTAAATCAACCACGTTCTTGCACACAGTGGTTTGAGATAAATATATTGGTGAATAGTTGGTAAAATTCGCAATTTTTACTGTTAAATTTTGAGAATTTAGAATATTTTTTGTAAAAAATACTAATGAAAATAAATGCAATGTCATGTTATAAATTTTAAAATTTTTAAAATAAGTTCGTTAAAAAAGACTTAATAGACATGGTTAATTTGGAAGTAATATTTTTTAGATTGTAATGTGTTTTCGACCTGTGCGAAATTTAACTACAGTAACCAGCACCAGTGTTTATAGTTTTATCCTTGTTTTATCTAACATCAAGTAACAACAAATTTTAAAATAAATGCTAATAGTTACATTTAATCTAAACTTTACTTACACAGAGGAATTCGAATTTCCATATTTAAACCTTTCAGAATTTAGAGATTTTGATATTTCAGTTAAAGGCAGCGTATTATTTTAGCTCCTTTTTCAGTTTTATGTTGTGTAACAAGCGAAATTCTATATCTTGTCGAGTCATATTTAGGTAGGTTCAGGAGGGTCGTAGTCTTGAGAGTTCGTTTGGACCCGCAAACTTAGCCGAGACGCCACTATAATTACTATACTAAAACCCGTTATTTTTTTACTAAAACCAAGTGGCCTCTTGTATATTGTATTTTTGTAACTGTTAAAAAATCACCCTGCCAAATTTCCGTAGCTCTATGCGGATAAGGGTTTAGAGACCCTCTAGATTCCACCATTTCTGCCGGCCTGTGGTTTTGGCTGTGCTCGACATAGCTGAAAAACTAGTTATCAGAGCTATCAGCTACTTTTGGCCAAAAATCCTCAGATTTTACTTAAAAATACAAGTTTGTTTTAGGTATAAATTGGTAAAATTTTGGGGGGAAGTCATTATGGCGGATCTAAATGGACCCATAATAAAATGTTCAAAAAATCAGCCCTAAAAATATTTATCCGTTTTTTGTAAAAATGTCAAGTGGGAAATAGGAATAAAGTGGTAAAATTTAAGTGCGAATTCTAAATTGTAAAAAAAGATGGCGGTTTAATTAAATGTTTAAACATGCAGTAAAATCCTATTTAATCTATTAAGTAGCATTTTCATTAGTTCGCCATTTTGTTTCAGCGCATTAGATTTATACCATAATATTACCAGGTCATCCCCATCCTGACCTGCTAAACCACTGGCCGCAAAGCTACGCTGTTGCTTGTGTAGGGCCTACTTTAAATTACAACCGATGTTTATCAAAATGACAGCTTGCGTTTCAAAACTCAAAAAGCGGCTATTTTATATTATAATGTCATGGGACGGGATACATACTTGATATACAGAGTGTTAGGGCTTTGACTACAAATATTTTAATAGATGATAGTATGTATGATTTTGAACAACTTTTTATATAATTAATATTAATTTATGTTTTTTAAATAAAGAGGGTCCAAAAATTCTCATGGACTGTAAAATACTGTTGTCCATTAGGAATAAATCCTCGTTTACCTCACTCAAATACAAGCGACGTAACCGGCGTTCGATGTGTTTACCTTCATGCCTTGACTAATAAGGTGAAATACTATTTACACAGTTTTGTGTAACCTTACTTAAGATATTTAATATAATGTTGGGAAGTCCTACCTCAAGTTATATAATGCAGAAACTTCAAATGCTTTAAACAAAGCAATAAAGCAATTTTCAGTTTTTATTTTTGTATCCCTGCTTATCACATATATTATAAAACAAACACACCTCGAATAAAAAAATTAGTCAATTTAGAATAAAGCAAATTAATTTGTGCTATACATACAAATATAAGGGTTTTGGATGGTAAAACGGTAAAATGATCCTCACCATAGTAAAAACAAATTTGCTATTTGGAATTTCTGTTCTAATGGCTTTAAACTACGATTTCCTTCGATAGGAATAGATACAGAATCTTTCCTGGCCGATGTATTGTTGCAATATTTCACATAACCACTCCTAATTCTCCTGTTCACTTCTCTTTTCATCACTTTCTAGATTTGACGTTTAAATAAATTTAAGAAAAACTACCATAATCGATAACTTAAAATTTAATTTTCGCCGCTGCTAAAGCATTATGACTTCTGACATTTACAACAGCCAGATGATGCAATAAGAACTTTGACTAGTTCAAAAGGGTTCTCAGGGAGCTACAGTTTAAAGAAGTTGTTGTCTGGAAACATTCTATACCGGAAATAAGAAATATTTGAAAATATATAAAACTACGTCGATTTAGCAGCAGTATCAGACGCAACTCAACTGTTATCGGTAAAGTCAACTTTAACACCAAATAAAGAAAACACAGACAAGGAAACACACTTTGGACTTCTTTCATTACTTCAAGCAGATACAAAAGCTTGACGTCCAAGAAAAACTACCTTCACTGATAATTTCAAGCACTCCAGTGAAAGACGCATTGAAGCAGAAACAATTTGAGAAACGTGAAAAAGAAGAAAACAGACTCATTAATCAAATTAAAGAGTTAAATATAGGCGTTAATAACCAAACACTCTGATTCCTCTATTTCCTCTGAAATACGACACATTTATTGGTGCTGATGATGATATTGACTTTAAAGTTGAAGAAAAAAAAAGAAAATTGTTGTTTTATTTATAAGGAGGTCGGCATGCATAACGAACTTTAGTTTCAGTGTTTAAGTGCAAAATATAGGCACATTCAAATAAACAACTAAGTTCAAAAGAGGCAAGAAGAAAGGGGTCGATTTGTGATTTCCGTCCTACTTGCTAGATTGTATTTACTTCAAGGACTTAACACTTGATAAATGTAATTCTGTACACAAATGACTTAAGTCATTTGTGTTCCTTGCAAATTTATGTATCAAAAGTATTAACCTTTTTAATAAACTCTTTTTCAATTTTTAGAGTCTTTTATAAGTCCTTGACAACTTACCATCTGATTAAGATAAGATCGCGAACGTTTTTTTAAGGAAATGCGTTTTAGAGAACATTTTATTTAGAATAAAGAATCGGTCTAAAACTGTTACAACATTCACTAATGATACCATTCTAAAAATGTATGGGAAACCTTAAGTTTGTTAACTCACCCCCCTTCCCCTAATTTATTTAACTAAATAATTAGTAATAAAACTTTAAATTTGATTATTAATATATCCGTTAATTACTTACACTGAATTGCCAGATTAAACACCATTTCTAAATATTAGTGTTGGCATATTAAGGCCTTTTAGACAATGTTTTAATCATTTGAGAGCGAAACAGTATTGTAATGCATTAAGAAGTCATATTCTGTTTAGGGTTTTCATAAACGTAAATCCGATTACATAAGCTAATATACTAATTTAATTCAAAGTTTCGTGACGACCATTTCTCAACAATTGGATATTTTCTTTTCAGATCTTGGCCTAAAAGAATTCCGTTTTCCGAATTATTATCTGTTGATGTTTCGTGCGAAGTTTTCCGCTTTGAAAAGGTTTATTTTTCTGTCGGTAGCAGAATTCAAACTTGTTCAAAAATTAAGGGTCATATTAGGATAACATAATGATGATTTTGATGAAAATCCAATATGACGGAACAAAATGGTAGCCTCGAAGAATGTTAACAAAATTATTGCTAAGACATTACTTATTCTATTTACCTCAAATTTTGTAGGAAAATCAAGTGTAACATATGAATAAACCCCTACAATTTTGGTACGAAGCCAAGATGTTGAAAACAATTGACGGCCTAATAAAATATTTAAAAAATCAGTTTGAAAAACTACTTATTCCATTAATTTCAAATTTTGAACAAACATTAGATGTGATATAAAGATAAACTGGTGACGTTTTGGTAAAAATTCCACATGACATAAATTCAGTCCGAGATCCTTTTTTTAATTAATTTTCCGTATGCTATATACCAACAAATTATTTTTTGTAAATAAGTCATAACCTCTTATAATAAAACGAGAAGCCCACTAAAATCATGTGGAAAAAAAGGCGCTTCTTTACCAATAAAGGAGGCGGAAGGCACCCCTTAGCTCATCCCAAGACTTTGAAGACCGCTTACTCCTAGCGATATTAATGAAAATGTATTAAAGGAATATTAAAATCGATAAGATCCTGTTTGTTTTTATGGCTTGTTTTCGCCATGTGATATTGAGCCACCCAGAGGTTCCCAAAATTGTATATGAATACTTTTTTATGATATTCTTTTTATAATTTCTGAGAAAAATACTAATAGGAATTTATGCTAAGGGTGTTTTTAATTTAAGGTGGCAGATAAAATCTTCGTTTTTAGAGGAAATTTTTAAAAAGTAAACCTTTAACTTAGACCCCCACTAGAATAGCGTGTCGTATAACATGGCGTATGATTAAGTAAGTGAGCAAAGGGCGTACATTACGTACGTACGTAAGTACGGTATTAATATTTATTCATACCCCTTAAAAATTTATTGGGAAAATGTGTTTAGAAAAAATAATTATAATCATTTTGCTTATAGTAATTCCCAAAATAAGAAGAAAGTTTTATAAGATCGTTGGTCCCGAACAAAGCACTTCCGGACTTTTGTTCACATAAAACTTTTTTCTTATTTTGGAATGTACTGTATTGGAAATATGTTAGAGGCTTATTTTGTGTCTCCATTTTTCAAATGTATTTTAAACGGGATTGGAATGAAATGTTAAATAAATTATTATTAAAAAACTACTTATCCAATTCACCTCAAGTTTTGCACAAAAATCCCGTGTTATCTAGAAACCAACTGGTGAAATTTTGGTATAAATCCTAAAAACGTACTTAATAGGTAGATTTCGTGTCAAAAAAATATGTTTTATCAATTTCTTCGGTCTGTCTGTCTGCCTGTCCCTTCGCGGCATTAATTAAAAACTATTTACCCGATTGCCTTCAAATTTTCGCAAAAATTTAAGGATCATATGAGGATGACCTAGTCATAATTTGGCAAAAATCCAGTATGATACCGGTTATCCAATTTATCCCAAACTTTGCACAAAAAAGTGTTACATAGATATGAACTGGTAAAATTATGGCATGAATTCAAGAGAGCAAAACAAAATGGCGTTCTAAAAATCAATTTAAAAAAATGTTATTTAATTGACTGTAAATTTGGCAGACAAATTAATTTTGATAAAAGGGATAAATTGGTGCGAATTCAGCATGACGGAACAAAATGGCGACGTTTGAGAATGTTAAAAGAACTTATTCAATTTATTTTACATTCTGCTCAAAATCAAGAGTTGCGTAGGTAGAACCTGGCAAAATATAGATAGGAATCTATTATGGTGGAACAAAATAGTGCCCAATAGAAATGTTTGAAAAGACAGTATATGTGTCACTAAATGACTATATACCGATCTAAATTGGGTCACACTTTACTATTCCTAATAAAAGAAACGGTTCAAACTAGAGAAGTTCTGGATAAAGAAAATTTAGCAATCTTTATTTTGCCATCAAATATTACATCTATTTTCTCTCCTCTACAACAAACTTTTCGCATGAATATAAGATTTTCCGTTATGTACTCATTAATAAACTTTATACTTCATTTTAGGAATACTGATTTTAGAGGAAAACTTATTTCCTCGCTTAGCGCCAGTAGGCAAATTTCCTTTATTCGACGATGTATCAAAATTTAAACGATTTTAAAACGAAGTTGTTAATTTCAGGCATCGTATGATTTTCCGTTCTTGTACGTACGTTGTAAAGAGAACTTGCAGTATTCAGATATCTACGGAAATTTGGAACTACTAAATTGATAAAAAGTCACAAAGATTTTTAAACTATACACCATTTTTTAGTTCAATTGCGGAAAATCAATTATTAGCTTTGTATGTTTGCTTGAGACATGCTTGAGGTGTTTTTATGCGTCATCGTCAGGTCTAGATTATGTGCATACTACCTGAATTTTATTTTGCTATACAAATAACAAGGACATTTATTACAAATTATCTTATTATATAAAACTAAGCTATGTAATACTCGTCTTTCATTCATTCTTAACCAGTCGATTTCCCTCAATTTTGCAACACCTCTTTCACGATCCCAAATACCACAAATCAGACGCACACACGAATTCTGCATAAGCTGGATTCTTTTAGCATCACAGTCCAAAAGGCAAGGATCATACAGCACATCGCAGTAGTTAAAGTGCGATAAGATGATAGAATCACAATCACCTTTCTAAGAAGGACGCGTTGATTAGTCTAATATTAGCAAATGCCCTGTTAACACAAATGTTTATATGCTCCGAGAATTTCAGATTAGCGTCCAATAGCAGACCAAAATTTTTGGCAGTATTACGGGTATTTAAAATGTTATTATTTAAACTAATTTGAGGAAAAATCTGGTTTTGATCTTAAGATTGGACACGACCCAATAGCAAAATTTTTGATTTTGCTGGATTTATTTTCAAGCAATGCGGTCTTGAGGCCTGCATAAGGACATTTAGATCATGCGTCAGTTTATCATTAGCTTTCAAGATCTCACTAAGCTTAAAACGAAAATATAATTGCATGTTATCTGCATTAAAATGAGCAAAACAGTACCGTGAATATGTCATAAGTTGCGATGTGTGAAAAGTAAAAAGCAATGAATCCTGTATCGAGCCTTGGGGCCCACCGCTGATCTAGAAAGCTTATCATTGAAATCAACCATCTGAGTTCTACCGTGAAAATATGCTTTGATAAGAAGCTGAGTGTTGCCACTGAAACCAATATAATTAAGAATACCTAGGACAAGGGTATGGCCTAGACGGTCAAAAGCTTTTGAATAGTCCAAAAGGATCAGGGCTGTTCATTCATCCCGTTCTGCTGCCCCCAAGATATCGCCCCTCACCTTTGTTAGAGCATCAATAAAATCAGAATCAAAAGCAATTCCTACGGGTAATGAATAATCAATTTTATTCTAATAGAGCAATATGCAATTAATCACTTTTGAAACATCATTTAAAATGATTGCAAACAGAAACCGAAGTTACTAATACCATTATCCATAGTCAACATAAGGCTTTGCCTTGAAATCCTATCACTTAATACATTTACAAAACTCATTCATTTCCACGAACCAACCCGAAATATAATAAAGTAAAATAATTTATAATAAATAATAAAGCTGTAGAATGGCGCATACTATCTATTATATCAAATCTAATTAAATTTAACACTATTTTACCTAAATCCGGACAATTTAAGTTAAAAAAAAAATGAAAAAGTTAGTTTCGCTTTGTTTAAAAATAAAGACACTCAGAGCCTTAATAAATGACCAAAACTTAGATAAAACGCTGGAAAATTTAACTAATGCAATGTTCAGACATAAAGATACAAGATATCACAGTTTAACAAATCATCGCCAAACACTTTCAAAACCAAAAATTCCATATACCATAAATCAAATAAGTCATGTTAAAACGCTGAAAAGCTCTGCAAACTGCTATAATTAATAGCTGAATTTCCAGAAGATTGGAGTGGAATTCAGTAATATAATAATTTAATTTAAATAGAGCATCTTCAATATGCCCATTATAAGCTAGATTTAATTTACTATTTCTATTATTTTTTCTTTTTAACCAAACCATTGACTTGCAAAAACAGAAAATTATACAAATTAGTCTTAACCTCATTTTATTAACGCTTAAATTAATAGTTTCAAACGAAAACCGCACCAGAAATAATAAATCTACTCACCTTTCACGAGGAAACAATATAGAAAGGCAACCTGCACATCACGGTGGATAGGAAACCAATATGGTGGTTTGATAAAAATTCCGTAGCTAATATGGTTTTGGCGCTCAGTAAGCAGTTAAATACTAAACATTTTGTGTATTTTATTCGTCCATATAAATCCTTATAAAAAGTAAACATGTATTAACTTTAATTTAAAAACGGAGAATAACTTAAAGTTGGATACGGTTTCATAAATAAGAATACCATCGTTACAGGATTAGGATTCGTGATTCATGTTGATTCGAACCGAGGATTCGAGTTATTTATTATTAGTTATTTAGTACATTGTTCTTAAATTTAAAAAACACAAAATAAGAGCATAATGATATGCAAATATATTTTATGAAAATGCGGTAAGCCCTAAACGGCTTGTGCACAATTTCCACAATACGTTCACACCAGGGGCGTGCGGTGAAATTTTAAGAAATTGAAGCAATTTTTAGAAACTTACCTATTTGTAATGTAATTCGATATTTCGATCATTTTTTGCAAATTCGTCAATGGCGTCATCATAAAAACGTCGATGCTCCGACATATTTTGGAAAAGTTTATTTTCAATGGACAACAGCGATGTATGCGAAAGTCTCTCCTGCCCCGTTGAATTTCTCACGAAATTTTTTATACGTTTAAGTGTTGAAAAATTGCGTTCTACTGATGAACTTGTGGCAGGTATTGTCAATACTAGTTCACACAATTTCGACACTTCGGTGAAGGCATCTTCCAGCTCCTTGTCTTTTAAAAATTGCATTAGTTCCTTAGCGTTATTTTTTGTGCTAATGTCATCAGTTTCGTAAAACACTTTTAGTTCAGATCGCAGTAACACTCGTTACATGTATCAAAATTGCAGAGCTCGAGGAATTTAAAATATTTAAACCGTTAAATCTATAGTTTATTTGTTGCTGAATTTGATCGATTATTTCATAAAAGAGGCGTCTGTATGATGTTTGAACATCTCCCACCTTGTCTGTTCGACGACGCTTGGCTTGTGGCTCTACATTTAACGTCATTGTTTTCCCCCAAAATTGGTCAAAGTAATCTCTTTTTGGCTTAACATGGACTTAAAATCATCCACTTTTTAGGCAAAAAGCAATATTATTTGTTTTAGTTTGTAATATATTAAAAACATTGTCCGAGAATGGAAATATTTCTGAAAATATGTTCAACACATAATTAAAATTAAAATCTCGTTTCAAACAGCCCAAAAACCCCCTCCAACTATTTATTGCTTCTGAGTCCCACGTTTCATTATTTGCTATTATATTCTCAAATAGTTCAATCAGTAATTCACGATTTTCAGGTACTGTTAACACAAGTCTTCCATTATAGTTCCACCTAGTAGGAGCTACTTTGGGCAATCGTTTGTGGACAATGGAGTCCAAAGCTTGTGTACGTTTTGTTAATTTGGAAAAAAAAGCAGCCATGCCACTTAAAGTAACGAAAAATACTTTACACTCTTTAATGTGATTGATAGACTGGGATAAAACTAAATTTAATTTATGAGCAAAACAATGGACAAACACTTAGGAAAGTTTCTCGAACTTTTGCTTGCAGACCTCCTAATTGTCCTGCCATCACTGCACCTCCATCATAGCTTTGAGCAACTAATTTTTTCTCTCCATTAATTTCTTTAGTAACGTTATAAACTACGGTATATAATGCATCTGCTGTACGATTTTCGGACACATTCTTAAAACCTAAAAATATCTCTAGAATACTTTCGTCTGTTTTAACGTAGCGTATAACTATAGATAATTGGCTAAAATTAGTGATATCAGTTGTTTCGTCCAAAACACTAGCAATGAACCGCGCCTCGCCAATCGCCTGCTTAATTATTTTTAGAATAATGGTTGCAACAGTGGAAATTAAATCATTCTGGATTGGATTTGACATTCTGCGAAAAACGCTAGACTGCTCTAAATGATTTTTTAAGCAATCATCATATTTAGCCATTAAACTAAGTAAATCTAGAAAATTTCCTCTATTTGAAGAAACCCTTGTTTCGTCATGACCTCTAAATCCCAATTCGTGCTGTCCAAGAAAACAAAAAACATCGATAAGTCTTCTTAATATTTGCCTATTTTTATCGACTAGTTCATCGTGTTGGCGGTGACTAATTTCCAATTGTTTATTAAGGGCGTGTTCAATTCTGGTTTTGCCGAAGACATTTTCTTTTATGACGGCCTGTAAATGCGTTTTGGACATAATGTGTCTTTTTACAGCTTTATGGACATGGTTTAAATCGGAAAACCCAGTTTTATTCCAGACCTTTTTCATTTTCAAAAAGTAAACATGGCCAACAAAATAATTTACTTATATTTTGCAACTCTATTAGCCATTTAAATTGTTCGTATTGTTTTCCGGATAAAAATGTCTAATACAGTTTTTCATTTTTGTGGTTAAATTTTTCATAGGCGGTTTTGCCCTTCCTTTGGAAATTATTTGAAGCTTATCAGCGAAGTTTAATGTTGAAAATGCCTTTATTATTAAGACAGACACCACACATTCACACACACTCTTCTTACTAAATTCTCCAACATTTTCAACATTATTACCGACAGCCGAAGTTGACGGTATTTGCATATCCACGACCGTATTATTGTCTTCCATATCGCACTATGCACGACGCGACGTACGTATCACACAACACACGGATAGCCGTTCAAACAAAGAATCTACTCCAACGATAGCTTCCGCCACCATTTAAAACACGACTGATGCAAAAATTGCAAATAGCCGGTGGAAAGTTCAATAACCTCTGACTCGATTCACAGGAAATCAAGCATACAGAACTTGGCTGCAGAGAAGCTAGCGGTCCGCATAGGTTCTATTCGATATTCTATTGTGGCTGGGTTGGAGTCAAAGCCGCATTTATTATGGGCTTGATAGTTAAGATAATATTTTAGCATTTTTAATATAAACTAAATTAATGGTTTGCTATTTCAAAAATTACATTTTAGAAGATGTTTTGTAATTTTTTTTGGGGAAGCACTGCTTCCCTTGCTTCCATGGACTGCACGCCCCTGGTTCACACATCGAAAACAATATTCATTAAATAAGCAGAATGAATTTGTATCAAAAAAGTCACGGGCCTCAAGAGGTTTGATTTATTTACATATTAACAATACACACACAATCACGAAACTATTTAATACACCGAGACAATAAATTCTTAAGAGCACCAACACGAGTCGCAGACTAGCCTATCCACATGAGTTTACAATAAAAGACAAAATGTTTTATCTTAGACAAAAACAACAGTTAAAAGCAAAAACAGAACAAATATGACGTTATGGCTTGAACTGATCATTAAATTGTGTTATCTGTTTCGATTTTTTATTGTGTCGTGACTATGCCGAGATTGGGTTTAAAAAGTGTGCATTAGTTATTAAGTTAATACTTATCGGTAAATAGTAATCTTAGGTCATGTATTAAGAATTCTTGAGGTCAATTAATTCATGAATATACATTCTGCCCCTATCAATTATCCACTGTTTTATTTTTCTTTTAAATAACTTTAAGTTAATTTTAAGTCATTAGGTATGATTTAAATTCTAGGTCCAAGGAAATGAAAACTTCTTTGTGTAATGGTTTTTGATACCTTAGACATTCTATATACATTATCCTTATTTCTGGTTCCCTAGTTATGCTCTACCTGCAAGGTTTAGTACACTTCTACATTTATGTTGCTTAATTAACACAGAGTAACAAAACATCTGCCTTAAATCAAGCATTCTCGACTCAGCAACGAGATTTTTCTGTAGGATATAAATAATTTTTATTAAGTATAATTTTTAAGATCCATTTCAAGGACATCCAAGTGATTATTGGTGACTCCACCACATGCTAATACTCCGGCATCATAAAGTATTTTTAGATGATGAAGAGAGAATATTTCTTTAAAGAGTTTAAATTTATGAAATAACGGTCTTATTTTTTTTACCAAAATGAAACATGTTTATCCCATTTAAAACTTGCATCTAAAAAAATTCCAAGATATTTTCCATTTAATTGCATTTTGATTTTTATTTTAACACAGTTGCAGTTATTTTGAACACTTAATTGTTCATAGTTGGGTAAGTTGGACTTATAAGAAGTAAAAGGGATAAAAAAAGGTTTTTGTACGTTTAAAGTTATTAATTTGCTTTGTAAAAAGTGAAATATTGTACTAAGTTCTCTTTCCGCTTTTGCTTCAACATCATCTCAAGTATCCCCAGTAAATAGAACCACGGTATCATCTGCAAAACTTGTTACTTTCCCATCTATGTCCAATCTATCCAGGTATATGTTAAACAGTACCGGCCCCAGCACAGTTCCCTGTGCCTCGCTGTACTCTATAGTTTTTTCAGAACTTAAAATGTCTCGTATTTTTACAAGCTGTTTTGTGCCAGAGAGGTAGTCTTCAATCAGGTTGCAGGGAGTACCTTCAAAATTAATGCCGTTCAACACTACCAACAACTTCTTATGGCTAACCGTGTCAAACACTTTCGCGAGATCTATCAAGACTGCGAGTGTCGGTCGTTTAATATCCAAATATTTATAAACAAGAGAGGTCAGTTCTATTATAGCATCTAGAGTAGATTTCTTGGCTCTAAAACCAAACTGCGACTTAGAAATTATATTATTTTTCACAAGAAAATGTTGAATTCGATCGTTTAGAATTTTTTCATAAATGTTCGTAAATCCTGTGATTAATGAGATTGGTCTATAATTGGTAATGCTTAATAATTAAAGTCGTGTTGTTTTATATATTGGTTTATAATCCTAATCTTAAAGAACTTGACAAATGTGTTTGCGATTATTTGGTTGCTAACATTAGTTTTTCCTTGTGCATTTTTTTTAAGTTCTTTTATCTTTTTCTGCAATTATCGAAATGTCTTTTATGTTGGAGACAGATATTGATTTTGAATTTTTGACTTATAGTAATTAAAGTTGGCAGTCCATTGGTGAATAAGTCGTGTTGTTCGAAATTGTTTGTATCGTTTCTGTATTTTCTTGTGTCTGTAAAGAACTTGACAAATGTGTTTGCGATTATTTGTTTTTTGTTTTAATTGAATTGAATGAATCAGTGGTTAACCAGGTAGTTTTCTTATAATTTTTTGATTTGATCTTATTAGTTGATTTTTCTAAGTAGGTAGTAAATTTGTTAATAAAGATATCAACACAAGTGTTAAAATTTTGTTCGAAATAGACATAATTCCAATTATAATCTTGAAGGAAAGTTGTAAGTTTATTCCAATTAATATACATTTTTTAACAGTCTGAAGTATTTTGTCTCAAGTTAGGTTTTATTGGAGTTATCATTTGTAATATTTGTGTGTAATGGTCAGTTATGTCAGATTCAAGAATAAATGTCTTAAGTTCAATTTTAAAGGCTTTTTTACTTTTTACAAAAATATGGTCAATGCAACTCTGTGAATCATTCTGCACGAGTGTGTACTTATTTATAGGAGAAACAAAACCCGATTCATATAATACGTTTAAATAATCATGAGTTAATTCATTCTCTGAAAGTAAATTAATATTTATATTCCCTAAAAAGACATGCACATCATACTCTTTGTTCTCCTCCCCCCCGTAAAAAATTGCATAAGTAAAGGTTAAAATTATGTACGCATGTTGATGGGGTCCCATAAATGGCTGTTACAAGAATTTGTTTACCTAAATATTTTATCTTTAGCTGTAGACCCTTAATCGGACCGATATTAACTGTTTCATAAAAAAAGTTTAAAGAGTTTTTAACAAATACAACAATACCGTCATTCTTGTTTAAATTTCCCTGGTTGTATATTACTTGATAACCATCTATCTTATAAATATCCATACCATTAAGATGCCAGCGTTCAAAAAGTACAATGCAATCAAATGCATTTCAAACGAAAATCAAAGCTCTTATGTATACTGAGGATATTCTGGTGAAGAATCTTAAAATCTACATATTTTTCGTTTTTTAGAATTTGAGTGCATTCCACTAAGCTGTCTGTAGTTACTGTTTTTACCATATTTGTTTCATAATTTCTCACATACCTATCCATAACTGTAGAAAAATACAAAAACAATTTATTAAAATGATGATTTTTTTGGGAAAATTCATGTAGCTCTGTCAAGTAAGTTATAAACTTTCATAATTTACCAATAAAATAATTTAATTATTATTTTGCAAATAAATAAAGATAATATATTAATGATGAAATGATTTAGGAAACTTAAAATCGCAGAAAATAATTTATTATGATATAAAAAAGTTTAAATCAATTTAACGATCTAAAGGTGCACCTAAAAAGAATTTAAGAAAACAATTTGCATTTACAAATGTAACAACAAAATCGAAAATGGATCACAGATACTTAATGTGTTTGATATACATCAAATACTTAAAATGTGAAAGATATGTGACCAAAAATAATTTAATGACCACTGAACACTGGCAATTGTGTTTGCGTTTGTTTTTTGTCGAAACGGCCACCTAAAAATAGAGTTTCTTAGTTAAATATTATATTTTTGTATATTTTAGCTATAACAAGAAGCGTAACTTAAATAACAGTAAAAGACAAATTCAATTAGAGCAATTAAAATGACGTGATGGAGAAAACCTATATAATTGCAATTTTTGTTGATTTGTTTGATTAGGAATACTTTATTGCCTTATATAGTTCAATAAATCCATAGCAGTGAGAACATTTACATTTTGTATCATAAAATTACAACTTAATCATATAGATAAGCAATTAATATTAAAATTAAAGTGTTAATAGGCAAATAATATTATTTCTCGTGTCTTTTAAAATAACATCATTATAATTAACCCAGCTGGTATGTAAAAACACTACAAAATTCACATATCAGCTAAATAATAGGTTTTCTGATAATTTTAATGGTAATAATATTATGGTTTGTTTAAATATGTATTAAATGGGAAAATTAATTATTTTTGTCTCGTTTGCTATACCGTTTCGGCTACAAATATTAAATTGTATTTTCTGTGTAGTTTAATATAACATAAATTTCTCATTGTGTAATATCGTTGAGAGAGTGCTGCAATTCTTAAATTGAAGAAAAATGTTATTTTCTTTTGGAAATGAAAGTAGAGTTTACAGAACTTTTGTGTTTGAATTCTCTAACGCAATATAGATTTTAATATTAAAAATAAATTTAATAAAAAAGGTCGTAACTTGTAAATAAACTATTCTTTAAGTGCAGTGAGTAATTCTAGTTGGCAGATATATCTTGTGCTCGGTAAACATGTTATGTCTACGACTTTAATCGAATGCATCGGCTTTCTTTCTTAAATACGGGTTGGTTCAAACGCTTAAGAACACTAACCTTTCGGTAAATAATTTAAACGAGTTTGTCAAAGTATACTTTTTCCACTATTACTACCTAGTCCACATCAGATCATTAAATAAGGCTTTTCTTTATAATACGGGAGATGTCCTATCCGTATCACTTATTAGACTAGGAGCCAGCGTCACATAGGATGAAAACCGTTTTATTTCCTTCATAAAGGGCAAGTATTCTAATCGATCTTCACATTCTGACCGATTCCGGGTGTATCTGCCGGCCTGTATGTCTGTCGGTATGTTCGCGGCATAACTGAGTTCCCCCAACTTGCTGCTATTACTGGGCATTGGCTGAATCTAGTCGAACCCTTTTATGTGGAGAGATATTCCACAATAGCTAGATATGACAGAAATAACTCAGCTCATGGAGGAATACTGATTCTTTCTCTAATTAGTGATTTCGTCTCGGTAACAAAATTTGATCATTTGTTATCGGATAACTTTATTGAATTTTCTATGGCATATAATCAAAACTTTGATCTCTATGTAATTTGTATTTATAGATCACCAAATTCTGATGTATAATCTTTTTTTAATTAGCTGCTAAATTTGCTAGATAGTCTACCAGTAAAAGGCAAAAAAATTCTATACTTGATATTGACTATGCTACTGTTTGTGCCAGAAATTTTTAATTTCTATATTTCGGTCTTGCAATGCACGTATCGTCTCCAACTAGAATTTAAAAATACTCTTCTTCTATCATTGATTACGATTTTTTACTATTGATTTTTCTCCATTAGAGGTTCAATCTCAGGTTTGTAGTAAAGGTCTTTCCGATCACGAAGCAATATTTTTCAAATTTAGTATTCCTCTTAGGCCCTTACAGAGACCTCGCTATAGGGGCAGAATTTTTTCGGCCGCCAATTTTTCAGAATTTCATAATATTTGCTTGAAGACCGACTGGAATTAGGAATTTGAAAATGTTAACTGAAATTTTAGAGCTTTCTTAAATAAAATTTTAAGGGCTTTCAATAAGCAAGAAGGGCTTAAGACTATCAATCCTAAGCATCCGTGGACCACGAAATGACTGTGTATTTCTTCTAAAAATATGCGTTCTCTCTTATATATAAAAAAAATTACCGACTCCATCCTTATTCTCGACTATACCTCTAATTATAGGAGAATCTATATTAAACTAGTCATCAAAAAAATATACTATCATAAACGTCTAACAAAGTGTAAAAACATTTCAAATAAAACCTGGTCCATTATTAATGACCTCAGAAACAAATCAAACCCTGTGACTCAGATCTTGCCAAGGCCAAATGAGCTAAATGATTATTTTATTAATGTAAGCAAAAATGTTACCTCTGGTATCTCGCCAAGTTTGGACCCTCTTTCGTTTCTCCCTCCACCGAAATATGTCGCTGATAGCCCTTTCTTAAGCCCTATTAGCAGTATGGAACTATTGAAAATAACTTCAAAAGGAAATCTTCGTGTAACACTGATGGCCTATCAATTAAAATATTCCTGAACCTGCCGCTCACAGTCATAGAGCCAACACTAATAAATAAATCCCCTATAAATGCCTTAAAACTGCTATAATTATTCCTCTTCTTAAAATGGGCGAAAATACTAACTCTTGCCATTATCGCTCAATTGCTCTACTACCGGTGCTATAAAAAATCATTGAAAGGTTATGTCATTTCTCCTGAAACATCAGATAATAACCTCGGATCAGTTTGGATTTTTACCCAACAAGTGACGCCATGTTCTCGTTGCTTAGCGACGTCTACTTATCTCTCAATAACAACCACCCCACCGCCTCAGTTTTTTTGTGACTGCGTTAGTCGTGAAATTTTGATAAGCAAGTTATGGAATTCGTGGTATTTCTTTAAATTGGTTTAGATCTTATCTCGGGTATAGGCAACAATTTGTAAGGTCAAATGGTTTTGATTCTGATTGTACATTGATTACACGTGGAGTCCTTTAAGGTTCGGTCTTGTGACCTATTCTTTTTTTGTTATACATTAAAGATGTCACCAACCTAAAAATTAATGGAAAATCTCTCTCTTTGCTGACGACACAAGCATAATATGGAGTGATTTTGATACAACGTCTTTACATTCTAATATTTCCAAGGACCTTGTTATGATTAAGGCTTGGTCCGATTCCAATCTGCTTTACTTCAATTTGGATAAAACGGTGGCCCTAAGTGGGCTTTACAACCATTTCAGCTACCTAACAGCAATATTAAATACGTTGAGTCGGTTAAATTCCTGAGTTTGAATATAAATAACAACCTAAAATGGTCTAAGCATATTAACACCTTAACTAAAAAACTTTCTATCGCCTGCGTTCCCATTCAATCAGTTTCAAAAGAACTGGATGTGTCTTCTGCCAGACTTACTTATTTCTCTTTATTTGAATTCCATCTCAGCTATGGCTTTTCCTTTTGGGTCTGCTGTACCACCGAGCAATTTTTTAGTATTTTTAGACTTCAAAAGAGAGCAATTTTTGTTTGGTTTAAATAATAGAGCGCACTGCCAATTTTCAAAAAACATGAAATATTAACACTTCCTGCATTATTTATTTGAGAAACTGTCTGTATCGTGAGAAAACATATAAACACATTCCCGGAAAGGCCACAACACGTTTATTCTATCAGAAACTCTAGGTATGTCATATACCTCCCATTCCTTCTACAGAATTAATAAAAAAATCAATTATTTACAACGTTATAAAACTTTGCAATCATCTTCCAGAACATTTAAAAACAATTCCTATGTTTGCACTCTTTTGAATATAAACCAAAGCCTACCTCATTGAAAGACCTTTTTACTGCGTTAATGATTTTTACAATGAATAAGTCTCCTTAAAATGTTTTTTAAGTGCTTGTCTACTTAAATATTTTTGGATGGCATGTTCCAGCTGCTAGCATAGCATTCGAAAATATTTTATAAGGAATGAACTAACTGTCTGCTAGTCCGTTAACATTAATTACTTTTGTTACGTATTAGATTAAAGTTATACATTTTTTTCTAATATATTTTAATTACTATATTAGTTCAGTACACTTTTTGTTTAACTTCACTTATTTTGCTTGTATAACGATAACAAAACAGAGTTTAAGGTCGCTTAGTTTTAATTTCAATGGCATAGAAATTATTCACTTCGCATATGTATTATTTATTTCCTTTTGTTAAGGTCACTTGGATTCATTAACCGCTTTATGGCGACGTTACGATTATACCGATTGTTATATTTACAATTTATGTATTTGCATTGACCCATCGAAAAATATGATTTTTTTCGTTTATAATTACCTTTTTTCATTGTTTTTTTTAAGGTAAATTTCGCTTTGTCCATAAAACTGTAACAATTTACCTGCGACAATAAAGTATACTTTTGTTTGTTTGTAACTAATTGTAGTTACCTACTAAAAGGAAAACATTATAGTTATCAGCTAAAAAGAATAAAATATCGGTTAAGCTTACCGTGGACGATTTAGGTACTTCAGTAAATTTTTGGTGTGCTGACCACAAATCTAAAGTCAGTTTTTTCGACGACGTTTCATTTTCGAGTTATTTTTCGTCAAGAATGTCTGCACTATTTTTCGAAATTTTACTCCAGAAAGTTCTAGAGTTAATACACTAAAGAGGCCTAAGTGCCAAAACTAAATTGTCCTTCATCCACATTGGCACTACTGGAGTACAAAAAATTTAATATCTTTTGGTTTTTATAAAAATAATCTTATTACAATATGTAGTAATACGAAAAATAGTATTACCTGATACATATACTAACATCTTGTCACTCTTGGTTGATGATGTAAATGGTTTCTTAGAAAAAACTTTCTTAGTTTGTTTTTTTTATTTGCCAGTTTTGTGGTCAGACGAAAATGTAAATAATTCCACTTTCCACTAGAGAACATTGAAGGGAATATATAAGGAAACTTTAGATTCGCTACGTGACAGGCGCTGGTAGGGTGATCGAAGAATCCAGAAAGTGAATGAAAACAAATAGTTCACCATAGGCGTGACGCAAATATTTGAATCCCTAACAGTTATTTAAGGTCTATAATTCTTACAGTGTGTTTTATTATTATTTTAAAGAAGGTGAAAAAGCACAAATGGTCGTTAAAAGTATACTGAATGACTGCAAATAAACTACGTGTGTCGGTTCTAGTATGTAAGCAATCTAGTAACGGATCGGACTTTAGATGTTTATGCTTTTAATGCAGATTTGAAGTTCTAAGGTTAACAAGTAATGATACTGTAATTATATGTTTATATATTATTTTAGTAAAATTAAAAAAACTATTTGATCACATTTCCTCTATGGGAAAAAAACACAATAGTTGGGTGGGATCCATAGCTCTGTATATCTCATCTCCTCTGACATTGCGTCACAAATATACTTTTTTTGTATAATATGGTTTTAGAAATTCGAAAAATTCCTTTTTATCACTTTCTTGTATTCTGTGCTGAGAGTTTTTAAATGTCTTTTAGTATAACGCACATCAATGTTCGTTCGATAATTTCACATTTCCACAGTTTTAAGGAGTATTACGATAACAAAAACTTTGAGTTTATAGGTGTCACAGAGAGTTGGTTACGTTCAGATATCTCTAATGAGGCAATTAATTTACAAACCTATAATTTAGAAAGAAATGACAGACAGGACCGTCGAGGGGGAGGTGTGGCTGTTTATATCAAGGACGATCTCAAATACGATGTTATTCTGACCGAAAAGTTTGATTTTTTAGAAAGTATCTGGATAAAGATTTTTTGCAAAAAGTACGAAATTATTATTGGCACTATTTACAGACCTCCAAATTCTGAAATTGCTTTTTTTTTAAATACATTCGAAGACACGTTAATTAATATGAAAACATTTTTTGCATAGGCGATTTTAACACGGATATCTTAAATTATGAAAGCCCTTTGACAAGGCAGCTTTTGCAAACTGTGGAACCCTTTAATTTAGAACAAATTATTTTAAAACCGACTAGAATTACCAATAGAACTCAGTGTTTAATTAATCTTATTTTCACGAATTGCGATAAAGTTGTGAATAAAGGTGTTGTTCATTGCCAGTTTTCTGACCATTGCTCAGTTTTCTGTCAGATTAACTATTCTTGCGACCCTAAACCACCTAATAAAATACTATATAGATTACTAAATAAAAAACATTGATATAAATTTGTTTCAAAGGGACCTGGAAGCAATAACATTTAATGAGATATATAATATTGAAAATATCGACGAAAAGATAAACTTTTTAAATAATAGTATATTGGCCTTATTTAATAAGCATGCACGTATTAAGCACCTTACTGAACGCAATAAACCTCTCCGGCCATGGATCACAGAAAATATTAAACGCATGCAGAAATTAAGAGATAAAGCCTTTCGTGATTTTAAATTAGTAAACTGCCTAGCAAATGGGATTATTATAAACAGTTAAGGAATTTAACAAATAAATGAATTACATTAGAGAAAAAAGCTTATTATAGGCATACCTTTCAAAATAGTTCCATAAAAGATAAGTGGAAAGAGCTTAATAAACTGAGGCCAGTAAACACAAAGGAAATTCCGCAGGTTTTTAAAGATACAAATAAATTTAATTCATTTTTTATAAATTCAACCAAAACAAATAATTCGGTAAATAACGATCTACTAAATTTTTACTTAAATAACACTAAAAATGATCTGATTTCCTTGTTAACTTTTAATACTGTAACGGACAATGATATTCCTCAAATTATAATGAAAATTAAAAGTAAAGCTGCAGGCACAGATGATATTAATATAATTTTAATCTCCCTGTGCTGCCCTCATATATTTATAGGGTTTATATCACACACTGTTAATGAATGTATTCTTCATGAGTATTTTCCTGACATTTGGAAAAAAGCTATTGTCACACCTCTTCCCAAAGTTAGTTCTCCGAAGGATTTAAAACAATTTCGTTCAATAAGCATACTTCCAACGTTTTCAAAAATTTTAGAAAGAGTGCTGGAAACTCAAATACGCATACATGTTAATCTAAATAATATTTTACCAACGAAACAATCCGGATTTCGCCCTAAACATAGTTGCGCGACGGCAATGGCGGATGTTACTGACGATATCTTTTCCGCTCGAGACAATAACGAAATCACAGCATTAATTTTACTGGATTTTAGTAAAGCATTCGATTTTTTAAATCATAAAATATTAATTTCTGTTACACTATATAGGGTTTTCGGTAAATGCGTCAAACATTATTAAATCATTTCTCTCCAATAGATTTCAACGTGTAAAAGTTGATCAAAATTATTCAGATTTTCTTAAAGTTGATTCTGGGGTTCTTCAAGGCAGTATTTTAGGACCTCTTTTATTTAGTATCTATACATGCACTTTCCATGTACACTTTAAATACTGTCAGTACCATCTGTACGCCGACGATACCCAGCTGTATTTATCTTTTAAACCTTCTGACTATAATCAAGCCATTATTAAAATTAACTTCGATTTAGACCAATTGCTTAAAATATCCTCTAAACACATGCTAAATTTGAATCCGTCGGTTGTTCTCTTATTTGGTAATAAAAATATTCTTAATGAAATAAAGCCAGATATGGCTATAAGCATAGAAAATCAACGTTTAAATGTAGCTGAAAGCGCAAAAAGTTTAGGTCTTGTTTAAGATTCACATCTTCGATTTAGTTCTCATATTTCTCACATTCTTAAAAAAACATACTGCTCTCTGAAATCATTGTTTCCGCATAGACACTACCTTGATCAGTCCACTAAAAAGGAGCTCTGTGATTCATTAATATTATCACATTTTAATCATTGCGATCATATATATGATCCATGTTTGGATAGTTATGACTTACGAAGAGTTCAAAAAGTGCAGAACAGCTGTATTCGATTTCTCTTTGGTATTAAGAGGAGAGACAGGGTAACCCACAAACTTAAAGAAATTTCATGGCTAAATATGTATAACCGACGTAAGCTCCATGCCCTTTGCTTTTATTATAAATTACTTAAATTTAAATCACCTCCTTATCTGTATAACAGAATCACTTTTCGCACGGACGTACATCATTTGAATTTACGCAGGAATACCTTAACGATTCCGCGCCATAAAACTGAAATATTTAAGAGATGCTTCTCCTATAACATTGCTTTAAATATAAATTCGTTGCCTCCAGATTTATTACAAATTTCTACGTCATTACAAAGTTTTAAAAGAAACATCACTACTCAGTTACTTAATACTCTTCCTTCTTGTTCTTCTTTCCTTTTCTTTCTCCCTTCTTTCCTTTCGTGTCTTCATTTTTTAATATTGTAGCATTTATTGTTATATTTTTATTAACTAGCTACTCGCCAAAATGTCTTAATATTAGTTTGTAGCCGCATTGGTGGAACAGAATCTGGACTTCAGAAGTCTGAAATGCGTGCTTTTATTTGCCTTACCTTTGTGATTTTTAATTTTGTTTTTATATATGTATACATGTGGTAAATAATAAACGTTATTATATATAATTTGCCGCCTTATTTTGAATCTCCAATTTGGTATTATTTGCGCAAGGAGCCTTATGTAAATGTCGACTGTGATAGTGTTTGGTAAATGAAAATTATTGAACCATTCTTCAAAAAGTTCTGCCGTTGTATCTTCATGGTAGTCCACATATGAGTTCTTAGTATTTTGACCCGGCATGTAAATGGTTATCCTTTTCCTTCTCTTTGTGTGTATCAAACTTTTCTTTATCAAGATAAATTATTGAAGTATTTTTAAAACGATATTTTCTTTTTGACGTTGTATACTCAATTTTTGTAATCGGATTCCATAAGTACTTGCTTTTTGTCAATTGTGCGATATCTGTAGCCAATTTTAGACAAAACTCTCTAAAGGCTAGTGTGCTACATCTTATTTGGGTTTCATTATTAATGCATTGTTGCCTCAGAGTTTCTAATGTAGGTACACATTGCTCTTCATAATTGGTGTAGAAGTTTCGCTTTATCAAGTCCTTGTCGCCTTCATCGAAACATTTGTTGGAACCGTCATCTTTACGCTTCTTTTTTGATTTCATTGAAATTTACTTATAAGCAGATGATTTTTATTGAATGTTAAGAGATAGCTAGAACAAACATGTATTACCCACTAAAGAGAGCACAAGAACTGTAGCATATACGTCCAAATATCATACAGGAAGATTGCATATAGCAATAAATTGATGTATCAGTATTATTGAGAGAAAATTTCACCTTTAGACTAGAGCAAAACACCCACGTAAGGGCTTGCATAACATATGTATGATAATTATAAAAACATGTCTTTTTGGGTCAAATAGCAGCCCCCACTGAAGGCACACTAGTATAAGTATATTCTCAAACAAATCTGTTACAGACTATTGCCGACATAAACAAAAACAAATTCCCCGTTTTAGCAATAGTCGGAACAGATTAGATATATTCATAATTATATTACTTATATGACTACCAAACCTGAATTAAAGGAATGCTGTCTTTGTAAGTAAACAAAAAACCTTCTAGTTCCGTACAACAATTCGAAGAATATTAATTAATCCATCTGATTGGACAATTTTAACAAAATATTACTCACCCAAAAGAATATGGCTGACCAAAAGGATATCTCTAAAAACTTAGTTTTGGGAAAAATGACATTGACTGTTTTGACTTAATTTATTATATTCGAATTCTTTTGTCAATTATTTTTCAGTTGGATGTCAAAATATAAAGATGTATTTTTAGATTAATTCGATAGTATTTGCATAATTTATTAAACATATATTCAACAAGACGCGTTCTTGCCTAGTGGGTTTGTGGTATTAGTTTAGCGTTTCCTAAGCAACAATGCAGTAAGTCGTATTTTTTTTAAACATACTGTATTCTTTCCTAGTATCGTTTAAAATGCCGAGATTAGGTTATATGACAGAAAAGGTGTTTTTGAACATATTCTAAAAAAATACTAGGTAGTAGAAATGAAAGTTTTAGGTTGAATCTTGAATACTTATAATACATACACACAAATCACAGTAGTGGGAAAACCAGAAATATGAAGATAAGGAAAGTATATAAGATATTGCAGTTAATTTAAATACCTTGTTCAAGAAAATACCACTAACGTTGGTATTTTCTTGAACATTCTCCCAAAAAAATCCTTCCCTCATTTGACATTAAACTTCACTGAGAACAAATAGAAAAAATGAAAATAATGTTAACCTTATTTGTTCCCTCATTATCCTCTGGAGGCCGGACTAATATAAATTTGGAAAATTTTGAATTGTATTTTTTAGGCTTATTTTTGGAGGTAGCGAAAAATTAAAGAACTTTCTTTTTGAAGCTACTCAAAACCTTGATAATTTTTATTCATCCGAGAGGGCCTTAACGGAGAGATTTTATTTAATGTATCTTTATTTCCAGAAACAAAAATCAATACAGGCTGTTACAAATTCTTATGGTTTCAAAAATCTCAATGGTAGAAACTTTAAAATATTCCATAGCAATTTTGCAAACGTTTTTATTTTTTTGTATATTTCGTAATAAATGCCTGTATATAAATATTACTGCGGCCATAATTTTTATTATAAAATTGCCCAAAAAATGTTGTTACAGATACATATTAATTATTTAGAAAAATCCGCATACCCATCTCTCTTATGGAAACAAATTTAACAAAAAATGAAATAAAAGATCCAGGGCGGTGTTTCAAAAGATGAAGGTGATGATGTGCGTTCGCAGGCAAAAATTCAGATTTTAAGTTGATTAGCATAAGTGAAAATTATTATGACATTAATTTCAAAATATTTAACGAAAAAATTAAAAATGAATCGATGCAATTTAAAAAGTGCTTACACAGACACACTGTGTTTCATCTTAGCAAAATGTGACGTTTAATGGTATATAAATATTACAGCTTTACGCCTTTATTATAAAATTTGCCAAATTTCACTAATAAATACCACTGATTATGCATAATAAAATGCAGCATAATCGGACATATACTGCTCTTTAGCCTAGTGATATTAATTTACTGCCATTTTTGTATAGTATTCCAAGAGATTGAACTTAATTTGGCACTTCACTGCATTTTTTTATTAGAAATAAAGAGTTACTGCGTTTTAGTTTCAAAGAATCTGACTGAATCTGTATTTAAATCTCAAAATGACTGAAAATCGACATACTGCGTTTTTTAATAGGACGGTAACGTTAACGTGGGCGATGTGTCTGATGCCTTCGTCATTAACAAAAACATTTATTCTTTTACTATTTCGCCAGGTTCGGAACGCCAATTCTGTTTTGCTTTCAGACAGAATTTCCTTTTTTAATTAAGGTTAACGTACATGATTTTACAAATAGTTTGAAAAATACATTAGGTGTTCTGAGAGTTTTTAACTGAGCAATAAGATATTCGTTTTCATTTGGCCATATTACTTTTGTAACAATCACCCTACAAATCATACTACTCCACAAGATAAAATTTATAATTTAAATCCTATAATCCGGGGACTTCCTTAAGTTGCAGTTTTTTTCTAACACCGTGAAGGTAATTCGAAAACTAAAACATCTGCTGAAAGAATAAAACCGAAAAGAAAGTTTGCAACCCACCAATTTTAGAACCACACGAAGTATTAAAAAATCTGAAGCCCACTAGTCATTGGTATAATATACACACTACGCCCTAGAGACTCAATTGAAAGGTTTTTAAATTAAATAAAAAACAATTAAATCCTTACACTAAAAACTCCAAACATTCTGCAGATATATAAAATGTAAAAATAAAAACTATTTTTGGCAGAGGTCTATCAGTATATTTGTTTAACAACACGCAACATGTTTCGCTATACAGTAACACCTTCGGATATGACATCTCGAATTACGTATTTCAAAATAAGACACATTTTGAGCCTGTTCTGGCTGCTAGTTAAACATGTCAGTTTTTTTTTAGTAGCAATCGAAAACTAATTAAATTATTTTTTAAAAGGTAACAGATTATTAATTAGATAGTCCTTGGTTTATTAATATTTTGTCAGAACTTATCATTTACTTTTTTTTATACAAATTACTTTCTTTAATTAGAAAAGTACCTTTTATCCATATGTCACATTTACCATAAAATTAAATTGAAACCGGACGTTTGACTTATGCAATGCGTTAAAAATATATACTGCAGAGCTTTTCGTTAGCCCACGGTCAACTTCGATTTGAAAGAAATTGACCTGAGGTTTGAATTATGTTGTCCAGTTTGACTGAAATGTTTCTTTGAGATTTTCCTTGGAAACTGAGTTTTCAAATATAAAAAGAAAATAAATATTAATTGAAAGCAAATCTTGAAATTTATAAAAGTAAACCCTGGACTTTACGAGATAAATGAATAAATAAGAAATAAATGAATAAAGAGGAGTAAATTGCCCATTAATTCTAAATTTGTTCTCAAGCTATAAAAGGTTTTGTTTGAAGCACTAGTCTCATTATTTCATTATGTAAGGCTGGTCGCCCACAGCATGATGATTAAAATGTATTGTCCAGTTATTGGTATTTTTCTTTTCTCTATCGAAAAAGGTATCGGCAAGATGACAGGTTACAATTCGAATTTTAATATGTGGTCACTAATTAAGAAAAGTTATCGTCAGGCAGGAGATATTTAAAGGTTTCTTGCGTAGTTTCTTTTCTCGTTTAACAGTCAACATAGCATATTAATATTTTATAAAGATGAGCAGTTATATGGGTAGTATTATTATATTTGTGATAGCATGCATTTTTGATAATTCCAAAGGGTGAATAGTTGAATAATTATTATGATTTTTTTATAACGTTATATGTTGACAGTGTGGAGATCGTGCAAGACAAATTATATTGTACTGTATTAATAATAATTATAATAATAATATTACGTAGTTTATAAAAGATTATTAGTTATTTATATAGGATGTTTCAAAAATAAGTAGCAGACCCAACAAACATATTTTTAAACGGATCACCATTTATCTTTAAAGACACTCGATGAATTTGAGGAAAACTTACCTATAAGACGGAATATATTTCCGTTAACTTTACCATGTAAAAGAACGTTCTCCGTCTCTCTCTAACACATTGCATTTTATGGCAGGGCTTTTGTTAAATTTCTCAGGTGTCTATTGTAACGTAAAGGTTTTGAACCTAGTATATTTTGTATAGTTCCGTTTCATGCATCCAAAAAATATATCTCAAATCTTCTCTATTTTGGCGATTGAAATTCTGATGCTGCCGTTTCTCTAAAACGGTTTGAACGAAACGAGAAACGACAAAAAATATATTAGATATGTTCTTATACCTATAGATTTAACGCTTGCAACGGGCGTAATTGACATATTTTTGATTACCAAGGAGAGGTTTATTTGATGCCCTTACAATATAAAGGGTGATTCGTTTAAAAAATATGTTTGATCTCCTACATATTTTTGAGACATACTGTATAAATTAAAAAATTTTGCGTAAACCGCATAATAAACCCTACATCTTTCATATTTAGTAATGTTTACTTTTTTCTTAAAATGAAACTAATATAGGGGATGGTCAATTATGGTGGAAGACCCTGTACTTTTAATATATAAACAGTAACAAAGATATCGATATTTATTTTTTATTAAACGCATAAAACCTCGGATTTTTTGAACAATGTCTTGTTACCGTTTGGAACTAAATTTAATTTTTGATATAAAACAATTTTTTGCATTTTTTTAAATGACTGGTTTTCAAAATAATAAAATTCTGTTGTAGTGAAGCATACAACATATAGACCCGTTCCCTGTGCCAAAATTTTTAGTTGGCAATATTTTGCCAAATTGCCAATTTTTGTAAAAAATATCTTTAATAGCAAAAATTAATGAAGCTGAAACAAAAATTAAAAAATATTATTTTAATGGCTTTTATCTCGAAAGCTAAAGGGCCCTGTTAACAACTTTACTTTGCTGTTTTTATCAAAAGGAATCTCTTTCTAAAGTAGGCGACTTCAATTACTTATAAGCATTTTCTCGTCTTTCCTCTTTCGTAATTTTTAAATAATTAACTTCACGATTGTTCTACCGTTTTCGATAGTAATTAATTCGATGTCGTTTTAGTGTCAAAAACGTGGACTGGATGACTTTGTGCAAATTGGAGGTTCTCTAGGACTCGACAATGGAAACATGCAAATTGCAGATTCGCTTTGTGGTCTCAATTCAAAGCCAGGTAAATATACATTAGGTAATTAGCAAGTAGAAATCAACAGTGAAATTTGGTAATTTGGTTGCAGAATATCGCGTTGCCTTTATGGAAAGTAATAATTAATTATACCAAAGCCAAAACAGTTGTTTATTTCAGGAGCGCTGGTCCTGATAAAGACCGCAAATAAAGTTAATTTGGAACGATTTAAGGTACTTGTTGAATTAGAAATTATAAATTTAGACTGATTGTAATTTCCCACGCT